>OZ024740.1:36343368-36398368 GCA_964016885.1 Eledone cirrhosa | reverse complement strand
GATGTTTTTTGTTATTTCGCAGCCAATCTTATAATTTTATATTTGTACTTACTTATCCACAAGGCTTTTTACACCCTGTATCTATGTGTCTAAGTGCCTTAATGTGTGTATACTTTCTATGTATGTACACGAACGCCTTCGTATGTGCGCGCGCGTGCGTGTATATATATATACCCCACTCTCCAGAGCGTGAAATTAATAAACATTCGTTGTACTGCCTCTCTGTTTTGTCCCTGTTCAAATTTTTCCATTACATATATATATATATATATATATATATATATATATATGTATGTATATGTGTCTTTATTTCTGTGTTTTTACATCTATGTTTTATGTTTTGTTTTTTCTTCTATTTTTACATCCTCATTTTTATGTGTGTGCATGTAAACAGATCAATATGCGTGAGTGTATGTATGTGTGTGTGTGTCTGTGTGTGTACGTACCGATTGTATGGATGTGTAAGTCTGCGTATGTATATAAGCATGTATATTTGTGTGTGTGTGTGTATGTGCGAGTGTGTATACAGTCGCGTGTGTGTGCGAGTGTGTATACAGTCGCGTGCGTGCGCGTGTTTAGATATACATGGGGCGAGGCGTATATGCGTATATATGTGCATCCTGTGTGCGTATGTGTGCTTGCATACGCTTTTGTCTGCACGTTTTTGCGTGTATATATATATATTTCTTATAGATATACGTTTCTTGTAGATATATGTGTGTGTGTACACGTGTACCTTGTTTGTCTTCTTTTCTTTAATTTTTTCTTTCTAAATTATTGTTCCATTTTTATGAATATATCAAGAATGATACTTTCTTTTAATTATTACACTCCCTTACCTCTTTTAATTCCGCATATAAGTGTACGTGCGTGTGGGTGTGTTCATACGCGTGCCTTCATATTCTTATAATGTATCTAATACCCTGTTTTTCTGTGTACCTGCCAGACAGACAACCACATCATGTCTGTCTGTAGTTTACAGATACACAGATACACTAGCCCTAACACATATATTTACGCACTCTTTTTCACTATACGTACACATTTGTACATACACACGTATGTACATCTGTGAGTATATATACATACATATACACACACCTAACTATATTGCTTGAAAGATTTTATATATTTCATATGGCGATTCTAATTCTTTTGTTTATATTTATATATAATATTTTTTGCTTTTCTTGATGAGACTTTCCAAGTATTTAGCCATGTTTTATATTGCCTCGTCTGACGAACGAATGAAGACGTTTCTTTCATATTCGCCTCATTCGGGAAACCTCTGGTAATGAGGTAATTATATTGTATTGATTTTTATACATTAAATTTTGCTCTGGTAATTACATAGAGCACTCTTCATGTCTATGATCTTTTATGTTTTCTACGGAATTTCAATACCTATATATATATATATATATATATATATATACATATATATATATATATATATATATATATATATATATATATATATAGAGAGAGAGAGAGAGAGAGATGGAGCGGGGAGCGAGAGAGAGAGAGAAACAGACAGAGAAAGAGAGAGAGAGATTTTAAAAAGTCGAAGTCAGTTTTGCAGTATATGTACAAACATTATTTGCATATTACAATTGTTTCGATATCGATTAGCCCAAGGTAAAATCAACGTACTGGGGTCCTACTCTTTTTCAACATATCGTCAGATATGCGAGCTTACATGCGCAAAGAAACGACGAGATGTTGAAAACAAATCGGGCCCCCATCACATTGATTTTATCTTGAGCTAATCAATATCGAAAAATTGTAATATACAAATAAAGTGTGTACATATGTTGCAATACTGACTTCGACTATTTTAAATCTATTTATACTCTGCACATTACAGCTGTAACACTGGAATACAAGCTAAACGAAATGGACCACGTAACAACATTCAGTGCTTCGAAAGACGCCCCACCTGTACCTGTTGTTACACCCCTAACTAGCACACACACACACACACACACACACACATATATATATATAAATATATATATATATATATATATATATATATATATATATATATATATATATATATATTAGTAAAAAGGAAAAGAAAATGCTGACAAATTTTTCCCAGTGAAAAATAGTTTAATTAGGTATTGGTTAGTATTCAATTTTAGTTTAAAGTTTTTACCGGTTGCGCATTTCTAATGCTTTTCAAAAATAATTTTGAGATAGAGTGCTCGAGATGTTTGCTCTAACATTAGAGCAAACATTACGAGCGCTCTATCTCAAAATTATTTTTGAAAAGCATTAGAAATTCGCAACCGGTAAAAACTTAAAACTAATATATATATATATATATATATATATATATATATATATATATATATGTATGTGTATATATATATATATATATATATATATATATATATATATATATATATAGGGGTTCCCTCCCTTGCTAGACCCCACGTGGATTTAGTAACGGGTTCTCTTGTATTATTGAACTAAACGCCCGTTGAAAAAGTGGTTTCCTTGTTCATCATCTTACCAGAAGCCGCATATTTTTCATGTAAGCTGACGGTAACTGATTTAGGAGCCACAGAAACCCAAATGCTGGAATTTACCATCTTTCCAGGGGGTCCGGGTAAATTCTTCATTCATATATATTTTTATTTGTCTGAGCCGAATTTTCTTGGTCGTGTTTTCGGCTGTGCGAATGATTGTTTAAGCATCGTCTCAGTGTGTTGGTATTTAAACGTTAGTTATAGCTCTGGTTTATCCAAACTATTGAGTACTTTGCCACACATTTCGAAGATTGTGTTTCGTTATTTCGTGGGCCGAGGTTCCGATTCTCGATAATTTATTTGTATATATATATATATATATATATAGCGAGAGAGAGAGAGAGAGAGAGAGAGAGAGAGAAATAAAAGGAAAGCACAAATGGGAGCCAGTCCCTTCTTCAGTTGTCTGCATTAAAGACAATATGTCTAACTTCAGTGCGTCAATAACTTGTGAAAGTTATCGGGGAAGGAAAAAAGGACAACGAAAAATATTAAACAGATGGGAAAAAAAGTAAAAGTAACTCAGAGAACATACAAAAAAAGGAGGGAACACGAGAAGAAGCACATGTATGTGTCGACCTTGGGAAGTTGTATTGTCTACAAATGTAAGGTCGACACATCCATGTCTAGAAGGGCCTAAATAGGGTTAACCGCCAATAGATTCAAGCAGCGTCTTTCGATGCACATCTATTCTTTTCTTAACCCTTTAAGAAGGAACTCACATCACTTTCGGCCTATATCTGGAGTCTAAAAGACAACCACACCCGATATAAGTTACACCGGGAGATCCTAGCTAAAGCTAAATCGTATAAAGGAAACAAAAGACCATGCGATCTTTGCGCCGCTGAAGCCCTGGAAATATTCTACGCCAATGATGAAATCTTAAACAAAAAATCTGAGGCTTGTAAACGCAAATTGCATAAAACCTTCCTGTATTACAGCCCCACATTATACCTTAACGGATAGTACGGACAATACTTTAATCTTTTATTTTAATAAATATTTGGTCTGCGGTTTTTATATATATTTATATATATATAATCCTTATCGAACCCTCTTCGGATTTTAGTCTTCATATTTATTATTATTACTATATATATATGTTATAATTGGGGAGGGTCATATTGCTATAATATTGCCAGAAATAATGATAGAACACCCTCACTGTTTGGTTTTGGTTGGATTTCGCTTCTATGTCTTTTATATCTCCATTGTTAATTTATCTGGCAATCAATGTTTATCATTGATTGACCAACGGTTAAAAAAAACAGATATAAATATAGATATAGATATAAATAAATATATATAGATATAGATATATATACAAAAAGTTATGAAACGAAAGGAGCTGTGTGGTTACTAAAAACAAGGTTTAGGATGGTGGTTAGGACGGAACAGGAGGAGAAAGGAAGAAAGGAGTTTCCATCGTCAGCTGTAAATGTATCCCGAGCCGATGTTTCGGCGCTGAATTAGAGGACATCGGTGCAGTTCGGGTGCTCCCGAGACCTTTTATTAATCAGAAGGCCAGGTGGAAAAGGAGAGAGAAAGAGAGAAAAAAAAGGAGAGAGAAAAAGAAAGAGAGGGAAAGGGGGAAGAACAGGGGGGAGGGAGATGAGGAAAGAGGAAGAAGGGGAAAAATAGGAAAGGAATAGAAGAAGAAAAGTGTACAGATCCCATCGACGGGAAGACACAGGTGAAAGAAACATGCAAAAAAGTAACCGCGGAAAAATAGGGAAAGTATGTTGGGGCCAGCCTGGGAGACTTTAGCCTGATGGTCAGCTACGACTCAGAGCTGGTATAATCGTGCTGCCTCTCCCATAGACAGGAGAAAGTGAGAGAGAGTCACGGGCAACCAAAAGTGAGGAGGAGAAGAGAAAGGGAATTAATTCAGAAGGGTTTTTTTACGACGGTGGTAAAAACGTGCCGCAAAGATTGCGGACAGAGAGGCCACCACGGCACGTGTAAACATGTCAACAATCAAAACCGAACGGATGGATAGTGTGAGAGAGAGGGAGACAGAAAAAAAACGAGAGTGAGGAGGAGAAGGGAAGAGAGAAGGGAGGGTCGATGCGAAAGTGTGGAGGGTACACAGATCGACCAAAGCAGGTAGGGTCACAGCGGTAAATACAAAAAAAATATGAAACGAAAGGAGCTGTGTGGCTACTAAAATCAAGGTTTAGGATGGTGGTTAGGACGGAACAGGAGGAGAAAGGAAGAAAGGAGTTTCCATCGTCAGCTGTAAATGTATCCCGAACCGATGTTTCGGTGCTGAATTACAGGACATCGGTGCAGTTCGGGTGCGCCCGAGTACTTTTATTAATCAAAAGGCCAGGTGGAAAAGGAGAGAGAAACAAAGAAAAAAGGAGAGAAATATATATATATATATATACAAGTTAATAGTATTAACGGCTCCTTTTGTTGAGCTAAATTTTAGTCCCCCCAAAAAACGGCTGTTATTTCTAGCAGCACGAGTATGGGGTAGCTAGAAGCTGAGAAACCATGTGCGTCTATCAGTCCTCCTAAATATTTCGAGGTGAAACATATCAATTTTTCTGGGTGCCTGCTGATGAGAACAGAAAATGGAATTTTTCACTTTTTCAATTATCGAAACTTATTTGGGTTTTGAAGTTTAAACTTATCTACGGAACAGGTTTGGATTTTGAAATTTAAATTTGTCCAGGTACCACGGCTATTGCCAATATGGGTTTGTTTTTATTGATTTATTATTTTAAATCGAGACAGGCAAATTGTATTAATCTAATTAGTATTTTTCAATCTAGCTAACTTGGTCATTTGCAATACAAACACTTATATGATTGTATTAGTGTTTATCATATATATTAATTTATATTAACTTTTCTCTCTTGTTCACGATTTCACAGAGTTTATATTCATAGAGATCTGGGACTTGTCTATTTCTACTCACTTTCCGTTGCTAAAACTTTTTTGTTGTTACCCTGGCGTCCCCTTTGTTTACGTGTGCCAACGACTTCTTTTAGCCGTTGTTCGCACCAACCTGAGGCATATGGCCCTTAAAGCGATGAAATGCCCAGGACAGTTGGAGGGTCACTGATGAAGGACTCACTTTTTCATATATATATATATATATATTGTGTGTGTGTGTGTGTGTGTGTGTGTGTGTGTGTGTGTGTGTGTGTGTGTGTGTCTGTGTGTTTATCATTGATTGACCAACGGCTAAAAATACAGATATAAATATAGATATAGATATAGATATATAGTATATTAAAGTTCTTTCGTCACAAATCTGTGATATCATCAGTGGTACTATTATGTTTCTTCCCGTTGGTCAATCAATGATAAACATTGATGGCCAGATAAATTAACTATGGAGATATAAAAGGCACAGAAGGGAAAACCAACCCAAACCAAACAGTGAGTGTGGCCTATTATTATTTATGGCAATATTATAACAATATTTGTTTCAACACACGATTTCATATCACGATATATATATATATATATATATATATATATATATACAGAGAGAGAGAGAGAGAGAGAGAGAGAGAGGGGGGAAGGGGTGCATATATTAATACACGTTGATGCAGTCTCGGCTACACACGTATTTATACAGGTAGAACTTTATCATATCTGTTAGACACGCAGTGACTAACAACAGAATGTTTTAAGTCTGCATGTCTGACATATATGCGTAGCTTGTGAATAAAAAAATTCAAGGGGTTCACTGGCCGTGGTGATCCCTGCCAAACATATTTTGTAATGTATCGTCTTATTGGCTAATTTCATCGCCTTATTGGCTAATCAACCAATGAGAGTAATTGTTGCTCAAAAGCATCCGCCACTTTGTTTACACGTTTATTTATCGTTTCACTTTCGAATCTTCCTCCTGTTTTATCGAATCTCCCTCCGTTTTATCGTCAAAATATATTTCTCGTTTTGGTAAGTTATATTGTTAATTTATATATGATTTTTTTAATTTATATTAACTATTTTTTTTTTCAGTTCGTTATAACATGCTTATAATATTGGTTGTATCATATTTACTTGTATATTTATCCATATTATTGTTCGTTTTATGTTAGATTATTTTATTATTATTATGTTAGATTATTTTTTTATTATTATGTTAGACTATTTGTATGTAATATTTAATTTTTATTAATTCAACTATAACAATTATTATGTAAAATATATTTATTTAATATTGATTGTTTTTTGTAGTTGTTTATATTAAAAATCTGAAAATATTTTTATACATCTTACAATAATATTTATAAGATCATTTATAAAATAAAAATTATATAATCTAATTACATTACAACGATAATTTATTATTAATATATATCATGTTTAACTAGAGTTATTGCAAACGTTGCCTTAAAAAAAATTAAACTAGACCTGAAAAATGCGCAAGCTCAAAAGAGCCACAGAATGTTATAATAAACCTTCAAAAGTGTGGGACTAGAGTTGTTGCTCAAAAATATTGTAATCATTATCTATCGTACACTCTGTGGCATCCTTTTATAAAAAAAGAGACTCATAACGAACTCAAAACGACACGATAATTATTTAAGCTAATGTTCAATATCTTATATTAGATATTTAGTAATGATTAATACGAAATGCACTTAAACCGAATTCTATATTATAAATTCACTTAAATAATTATAGTGTCGTCTTGAGTTCGTTATGAGTCTCTTTTTTATAAAACGATGCCACAGAGTGTACGATAGATAATGATTACAATATTTTTGAGCAACAACTCTAGTCCCACACTTTTTAAGGTTTATTATAATATTCTGTGGCTCTTTTGAGCTTGCGCATTTTTCAGGTCTAGTATATATATATCAGCCAATACAAACATCAACATAAATCATAAAGCTAATTGTACTAATTTCTTTCTGGAATTCATGTTTTATTTCACGCCCCTAGTTACCATAACATTACAAAGAACACTTCTGCGACTAACTACCCCTCTTAATCGCAACTCACAAACCTAAAACCAGTTTGTTAGAATCACTTTCTCCAACAGTTCACAGAATTCAACAACAACACATCTAGCAACATAGATACCACAAACCATATTCTAAAAAATATAAAAAATCAGTAGAGCATTCCCCAAATCTAAAAATCTGTGCCACATCATAACATAGTAATTTGTAGAGTTAACAACTCTAACAGCCACATCATATCACATTTAATAAGAGGAACTTAAATAACGCACACACATAACAACACTAGGTAAACTTCCTTATTAAGCACTTCCAAAACCAGCCACCATAAATCATAGAAAGAAGATAGAAGCACAAAAATACAGGCCTCAACCTTTTGTTGTATACAAATCACCAGGAAAGTGATGGTGAAATCTTAAATATCAAAAGCTTCCGAGGCTATTTTTATCGTCATCCCACAGCAGGTATGTATGGCCCATCAGCCCAGAGGTTTCTCCAGAACAAGGTCTTATGTTTGTTTTGTTAGCAATTTTTTTAATTATCTATCGCCGGCTTGCTAGATCTGTCGCGGGACTATCAAAATCAAAAATCTGCCCATAACACGAAGGAAATATTTTCATCCACCAACATTTATTGCTTTAGCGGAGCACATTCTGTTTCAAGCATACAAGCTTGGATCAAATC
Source organism: Eledone cirrhosa (assembly GCA_964016885.1). Lineage (NCBI taxonomy): Eukaryota > Metazoa > Mollusca > Cephalopoda > Octopoda > Eledonidae > Eledone > Eledone cirrhosa. The sequence goes on along the minus strand of OZ024740.1, from coordinate 36,390,213 downwards.
AAATGTTAACTTCCGCATTTCTTTCCACCAATCACGGAAGTTGGATTTAATCAGCGTGTATCTTCCGCCTTTTTTTCACCAAACACGGAAGTTGGATTGAATCAGTGGATATCTTCCGCCTTCTTTTCAACAAACACGGAAGTTGGATCGAATTAAGTGGATATCTTCCGCCTTTTATCCACTAATCAGGGAAGCTGAGAAAAATGTCATCAACGCTACTCTTCCTTCTCTGACCTGATTAAAACATTAAGAAAATAAATAGCAAATAACCTATCGCACTGGTTTCAGACCTTACAAAAATACATAATTTTCGCCGCCATACACACTTAACAACAACGAAAAAAAGATTTTGAAGTGGTTCCGTTCTAATCTAGCCACTTCTAAACAAAATACTAAAAGACCCCTTAAAATCAGCCCAAACACCTGACTGAGAACTATCTCAACACAATAACAACATGCAATATAGAACCTGCGAATTCTCGAAAAGAAGCGTACTGCAAGGATTTTCTTTTCCCCTAATCTGTTTAGCTTCATCAAATTTATATACAATTTCATGTGTAAATGACATCACAACTATCTCTTCCAACCATTCCTTACATACATAAGCTGCTACTTCAAATACGTGTATAACAACTGGAAATTTGTTTCTACAAATAAATTATACGTTAGCATTTACCGACTCACCATCTCATTTCTAACAAGCAACACCACTCAACAACATAAATATACCACACAGAGAGAAGAAGAAAATTCTATAAAATACCTACACCTACAACATTTATACCTTACACAGAAGACAATAAAATCCAAATTTATATCACATGTGGAAGCCAGTAAAACCTACAACATTTGGATCAGATATATCCGACATATATCAAACATGGAAGCCAGAAAACCTACAGTGTTTATATAACATATAGAAGATAATACAATCTACATTTATGTCACATATAGAAGAAGAAACTAGTAAAATTTACAACATTTATATCATATATGAAAGCCAGTAAAACAAAGACACACAAACAGCCAAAGAGCTCTCACAGTGCCATATTTGGCTTAGACAAAAACAGAACATTAACGTATAAACACTGAATTAGATATAAGAGGAGTTAAACCAGTCTTGCTGATACCTAAATATTTTCACAAATAAATTACAATAAACTACAAAAGAATACAAAATTCATTCTTCGCACAGGCTGCACAAAAACTATATACATGGCGGACCAAAGTCTGTTGCCACTACACACCCAGCCATCTCTACAACACAGAGACAGATCTACAAAATCAAGAACACTTCATGTTTCTATAATATAAGTTAATATATTTAGTGCATTCTGGTATATACCAAGAGAATTACAAATTGTTGAATCAAAGAACATAATTTTCAGTCGGTCACATTATCGATTGATTAACCGACATTGCTGTACTTGCAGTAAAGTGGTTCCACTGTCTATGACAAAATATTTCTAACTTTGATTTTTTAGAAACAAACATTTGTGTTGATTGATCTGGAGATATGGGGTTGTACGGACACTCCATTCACATGCCCTTCAGGATTTTATTGGCTTGGTTTCGAAATACAGGCTGTAGTCGGAGACTCCATGGCCCTCCAGTATTGGGAATAGGGTCTCTACTGGTTAGACGTAATTAAAAGTGGCACTAACATAGCATAGTTCATCATTAGTACGCACATGAAAGCATATACAATATGGTTATGCATAATAAACATAAGAGACTCGCACTCAAGTTCGCACTCTATGCAAATTAGTATCTCCAACCGATGTTTCATATGCAAAAGCCACATAGGCTTTAGCCTATTCTTGTCTCAGTAACGAGTGAATAAATGTCACTGATGACAGATAAAAATCCAGAAACAGCTGTCTGGCATTCTCAACGCTGAGATAGGTGCCTTAAACAAATTCATAACGAGACTCACATATGTTTATTATACATAAACATATATATTCTTTCAAGTACGCCCCTATGATGAAACACATGTCAATTCCACATCTAATATATATATATATATATCTATATATATATATATATATCTATATATATATATATATATATATATATATATATATATATATATATGTATATTAAAATGTATGTGTGTATACATACACACGCGCATATACGTATATATATATATATATATATATATATATATATATATAAAGGACGTAAAATAAGAAAAAATTTTTTAAAAAAAATTTTAAAAAAATTTTTTACTTACTTAAATTTTCACTCCAACTAATTAGTTTCTGCAATGGGATAAAGACAGTTACGTAATCCAACTGTCGAGAATTCATTGCGTCATCAGGGAGTCTATTCTCAGTTAAGTCTCCAGGCAATGCGCGGACACTGGCGGCTCATATAAAAATAATAATAATTCGGTAGATCGAACAGCTTGCGAGGACTGGATTCTATGTACCGAAATTCTCACTGCTTCAAGTCAAATGGCCGATTCTAAAGAATCAATCACGTGACACAGAGGCTAGTTAGAAGGAATGGGATGGTAAGATGACTGACGCCTACTAACACCCCAAAAAAAATTTTTTTAGAAGTGGTTTTGACAAGTTTGCTCGACAAATCAGTGATTTGGAGATAAATATAGATAATTTAATATATCAACTAACATAAGCGCACAGATGCACGCCCATGCCAGCAAATACACAGGTTATGTCATAGTACCTAGGTGGTTCAATGCAGGAGAATGCAGAACAATAATATAAAGGACGTAAAATAAGAAAATATTTTTTTAAAAAAAATTTTAAAAAAATTTTTTACTTACTTAAATTTTCACTCCAACTAATTAGTTTCTGCAATGGGATAAAGACAGTTACGTAATCCAACTGTCGAGAATTCATTGCGTCATCAGGGAGTCTATTCTCAGTTAAGTCTCCAGGCAATGCGCGGACACTGGCGGCTCATATAAAAATAATAATAATTCGGTAGATCGAACAGCTTGCGAGGACTGGATTCTATGTACCGAAATTCTCACTGCTTCAAGTCAAATGGCCGATTCTAAAGAATCAATCACGTGACACAGAGGCTAGTTAGAAGGAATGGGATGGTAAGATGACTGACGCCTACTAACACCCCAAAAAAAAATTTTTTTAGAAGTGGTTTTGACAAGTGCGCTTATGTTAGTTGATATATTAAATTATCTATATATATATATAGATAGATAATAATAAATTTGAAGACTAAAATCCAAAGAGGGCTCGATAAGGATAAATATATATCAAATATATAAGAACCGTAGAGCAAATATTTATTAAAATAACAGATTAAAGTTTAAGCAAAGAATCGCTGCTTTCACCCTTAACGGGATCTTCTGAAAATAACAAAGTCAATCTGTAAACGCAGAAGTGGATATTTCAAAAAACGTTGCAACCGGAGGAAGACAGGAAAACGATACTTTGGTTCATGGAAACGTTCTCTGGCAAAGAACGGGAAATGCGTGTATGTATTTATTTAATTTCATTTACCTCTGTATTTTATTTACTTTATTCTTAACTCTGAAGCCGAGAATCATTCGGTTTCCTAGTTAGAATTTTAGTCTACGGCTTCAGCTATACCATTTACGTGGTTTTGTCTTTGCGTGCAATTGTTCTCGACAGTCCACATATGACGTATTATCTTCGTTTTTTCCGTTCATTGCCAGAGAACGTCTCTATGAACCACCTAAGAGAACATTAGTCTACGACTTCTTTTATACCATAAACGTGGTTCTGTCTTTGCGTGTAATTGTTTTTCACCGCTCCTATTAATGACGTATAATATTCCTTTTTTCCCGTTCTTTGCCATTTGTTTAATATCGTATATATATATATATATATATATATATATATATATATATATATATATATATATATATATATATATATATATATATATATGTGTGTGTGTGTATATATATATGTATATATACATATATATGTATATATATATGTATATATATATATATATATATATATATATATATGTATATATATATATATATATATATATATATATATATATATATATATATATATATATATATATATATATATATGAGAGTATTGAAGTTTGCTTGAAGCATTGTGGAACAATAAGTAAATATCTTTAAGTCGTTTGGAAGCCTCGACAATGCAAATGGGTAAATCTCCGGGTAACAAGGTCCGGTGGTGGAGAGAGAGATGTAAGTGGGTGTATGTTGAGATGCCTGGTGTGTATAAGATGTGTGAGATGTGAAGGGAAGAGTATAAAGGATAAAATAAAAATAACAACACAAGAGAGAGTTACCTTGGGAGAGATTTAATAGTCCCTATATATTTCGGATTCACATCCATCAACTGGGGTTTTTTCTCCGGGGTGGGGGAAAAGGTTGTCTGTCGGACAAGTCCGGAAAGCGTCCTTCGCTGTTTGTTGTTTTGGATATCTGAGGTATTCGGCAGAGCACGCGTACGCGTGAAATGGGGTCGGTTGTACAGAGGTCAGCGGCCGAATGAGGGAGTGGGATGGCGCTAGCTGTCAGTCCATTCTCTGCCTGTTTGTTAAATGTTACTGTGTGTGTGCGTGTGTTGTTGTCTCGCTTGAGTGTGTGTGTGTGTGTGCGTGTGTTGTTGCCTTGTTCCTCTGTATTGGCAGTGTAGTATGTTCGTATGGTGGAATGCTACTGTGTGTGTGTGCGTGTGTGTGTAGTTGTCTCGTTTGCATGTGTGTGTGTGTGCGTGTGTTGTGTGTTGTTGCATCGCTTGTTAACTTAAACCAGCCATCTCATTTCGCTTCTCTCTGATCGGTTGTTTATTTGCGGTTGCAGTCGTTTGAAAAAAAGCGCTTCCTTGATACGTAACGTGCCGACGTTTCTTTCAGTCGCTAGAATTGTGACAATGGGCCTTCCGTCTTTGTTTCCGCATTTGTCTATGTGTTTCCGGAAAGACGAGGCCCTGGTTTTAGTGTGTTTCTTGATCCAGATGTGCAAAGGTCGAATTGTGCTACCTATGTAGTATTGGTTGCACCTGTCACATTCTATCTTATACACGACGTATGTGCGTAGGCAACAGTTCGCATGGCGTATCGGGCAGTCTCTGAGGGAGCATGCGTCAGTAGATTTTTCGGGTTTCCTGGAGAGGCATCTTCGCAGGGAGAGGCCCGAGTGGGCCAGGTGGATGTCGAGGCCCACCCTCCGTATAGCCTTGCGGATAGCGTTGGTGGTTTTCTCGCCCAGGTGTGGCATTTTAAGGAAGCACTTGCCTTGGGTGCTTCTCTGTCTCTTGCGACTGGTGTCTCCTATTCTGTCTGTGATCGAGGTAGGGTACCCGTTCGTCTCCATCACCTCGAGGAATCGCTTGGTATGAGTGACACCACTCGCGGGATCGATGCATCTGTTTTTGATTCGCGCGATCTCGTTCGTGATGTATCCTCTTTTGGCACTGTTAGGGAGGGCGGACTTGTAGTGAACGAATAGGTCCCTGCAGGCTGCCTTTCGGTAGAAGTTGCAGTGGATCCTTCCCTGTTCCGTGATGTTGATTCGGAAGTCGAGGAGGGCAAGTGACCCGTCTTCGTTGGGTGTTCAACACACTGAAGTCAATGTTCTCGTCCGTGTTGTTGAACGTCTCATAGATTCTGTTCGCCGTGTCTTGGGAAGATGTGAGGATGAGGATATCGTCCACGTACCTTGAGAAAAAGGCTACGGCGTTGGGGTGGCAGGCGTTGAGTGCCTTGCGTTCGAGGTTGTCCATGTAAGAGATCGCTAGCACACTTGATAGGCTTGATCCCATGGGCAATCCCGAGGTTTGTTGGTATATTTGGTCAAGGAATCCGAAGTAGGTGTTGTCAACGACGATGGATAGGAGTTGGTGGATGTCAGTGGCGGTGAGCCCGAAGCAGTGTAGGTCGGTGGATTGGACGCGTTCCATTAGTATATTGACGGCCGGGAGTGCCGGGACCGAGGTGTAGAGAGCGACTACATCAAGGCTGAAGGCATATCTGTTATTCCTTCTGGTGTCGGGATCCATTTGATGCAGGCGCTTCAACACCTCCTCGGAGCTGTTAACGTGTCCCGGCAAGGTGTCTAAGATGGGTTTGAGTATTCTGGCTAGGAGCCATGACATTTTGTAGAGTGGTCCCTCCACGCTCTCGATACAATGGGCCTGATTTTCAGGTCGGGTCCCTGTTTGTGTGTTTTCACGAGGTGGTAGGAGGCGGGTAGTCTGCTGTTCCTCGTGAGGAGGTTGTATCTCAGCTTCTTCGGGAGCTTCCGCCGGTCGCATGTGTTGGTCCAGGCGGAGTTGATGTGTTCTTCTATCTGCGCGGGAGTGATTCCCGTGACCTTGGAGTAGAGGTTGTCATCGTCAAGGTGTTGGAGGGCCAGGGTGTTGTAGGCCTATCTGCTGATGACGCAGAATTCTTTTCCCTTGTCGGAGGGGAGATAGATGAGGTTCTTGATTTTAGGTTGGAGAGGGTGGTAGTTGAGATTTGGTGAGGTTAAGTGTTGTGTGTGTGTGTGTGTGATTGTGAAGTATATCCGAGATGGAGTGTTTTAGCCTGATGAGTTTAGTGTCGAGTTCGTGGTTGGTGGGTGGGGGTGGAGTGGGTTGTCGGGGTGGTAAGTGGGGAACTTGGGGTGGGTTGCGTCGGCGCTGTTATTTTCTCTGGCGCTGTTGATGGCGGTCACCCATTTAAGTTGGTAAGCGGCTCGACAAAAGTTGGCCTCGATGTTGAGTTTGAGTCTGTCGTCGAGACGTTGTGTGACGATGAACTTAGGTCCGAGGTGTAGGAGTTTCAGCTCGTCGCTCGTGAGAGTGCCGGTTAGGTCGGTGACCAGGTGCGTCGCATCGTTGAGGTATGGCTCGGTGTTGGTGGTTGCGGCGGTGGCGGTTGTTAAGTTGTTGTTTTCCAACGTGGTTCTGGTCCGTCTGTTCGTTAGTGACGATGTTCCTGTTGTGGCGTTTCGACAAGATCCACTCATATTTTCGCTTGAGCCGTTTTTTCTCGTATTGGACTCTGGAGTGGTAGCACTGGTCGATTGCTTTAGTGATTTTCAGGAGCAAGTCTCCGGGTGCTATTGGCAGTCAATGTGTCCGCTCTGAGAGCGTCCGCTTATGGACGTGTAATTGGCGGTTGAAATGTCTCAGGATCTGTTTAATACACGTGCGATGTATGCGGTTAGTGGTGTTTTGGAAGGCTGGTGTACGTAAGCTTACTGGTAAGCGGATGTTCTTGATGGTGTTGGGGATGACATCGTTTTTTTAGGCAGCGTTTCAGGAAAATAATTTGGCAGCCAGCGTTGGCCCATTTCTCCGACAGTCTAAACAGTTCCCTTACGGATGCAAACAATTCCTGGCTCAGGTGTAAGGATAAGAGAGTATTGAAGTTTGCTTGAAGCATTGTGGAACAATAAGTAAATATCTTTAAGTCGTTTGGAAGCCTCGACAATGCAAATGGGTAAATCTCCGGGTAACAAGGTCCGGCCGCTGACCTCTGTACGACCGACCCCATTTCACGCGCACGCGCGCTCTGCCGAATACCTCAGATATTCAAAACAACAAACAGCGAAGGACGCGTTCCGGACTTGTCCGACAGACAACCTTTTCCCCCACCCCGGAAAAAAACCCCAGTTGATGGATGTGAATCCGAAATATATAGGGACTATTAAATCTCTCCCAAGGTAACTCTCTCTTGTGTTGTTATTTTAATTTTATCCTTTATACTCTTCCCTTCATTCTACACATCTCACACATCTTATACACACCACGCATCTCAACATACACCCACTTACATCTCTCTCCACCACCGGACCTTGTTACCCGGAGATTTACCCATTTGCATTGTCGAGGCTTCCAAACGACTTAAAGATATATATATATATATATATATATATATATATATATATATGTATATATATATATATATATATATATGTGTGTGTGTGTGTGTGTGTGTGTGTGTGTGTGTGTGTGTGTGTGTGTGTGTGTGTGTGTGTGTGTGTGTGTGTGTGTGTGTGTATACATATATATACAATACAAACACTTAGGTGTTTATCATATATTAATTTATATTAACTTGTATTACACGGCTCAGAAATGCTTCTTTCTTTGAGCTAATCAATTGTAAATGACTCTTTGAGTGTATACTCTAAATATAATATATATATGTGTATATATATATATATATTGGTAAAAGGAAAAGAAATTGCTGACAAATTGTTCCCAGTGAAAAATAGTTTAATTAGGAATAAGTAAAAATGAGTAATAGTATTGGTTAGTATTCAGTTTTGGTTTTAAATTTTACCGGTTGCGCATTTCTAATGCTTTCCAAAAATGATTTTGAAATAGAGCGCCCGTGATGTTTGGTCTAATCTGATTAGTTTTGGAAATTCTACCTGTTTTATGTAAAAAAAAGTGGCTCCAGATGTATGAAAAAATTCTTGTGGTCATAACAATTTTGATTGGTCGGTAGAGGTCATGTGAATATTAAAAATTTATTTTGCGTCAAATGTAGGTTTGTCTCGGCTGATTGAGAAGTCACTGAAAAATAACTCTTTCAAGACAAATGTGTGTGTGTGTGTGTGTGTGTGTGTGTGTAGCAGAGTAATTCGTGGTAGAGGGATCGGCCAGTAGGAATGTGTCTGTACGTGTGTGGGCGATATTTTAACATGTTAAAAGATATTTTTCAGCTCGTCTTATACGGAGAAGTATGTGTGTGTGTGTGTGTGTATATATCTCTTTGTATGTTAATGTACGCGTGTGTATGTGTGTGTGTATATATATGTGTTTGTGTGTGTGAGAGAGAATGTGTGTGTGTGTGTGTGTGGGTGGACCATATTTTTGTGATACTGGTAAAAATGGTGTACATTATTCGATATTTTCAGTAAAAACGATTCTCTCAATAGAACATCAAAAACCTTAATAATAAAAGGTGTGAAATGATATATAGTATTGGCATAAGACCAATGTGTGTGTGAGTTTCCAGATTGTACGTACTGCAAGGGGAATCCATTAGGCCTTGCCGTATTGGAATACTTGTGTACAAATATGTATGTGCCCATCAGTGTGCAATGCATGTGTGCGTATATGTATGTGTGTGTCGGCACGTTTATATCTATAGACATCAAAAGGTATGCAAATTTGTGTATATTTGTGTTGCACCATAGAACATGTGTGTTTACGTATGTCGTTGTGTTTATATGTGGATAGAGATGTATGTAGGATGTATGCTGATGTAGGTATGTATGTTGACGTGTGTATGTTGTGGGTTCGTCTTAAGGAGAAGTGTTTAGATGGGGCCCGTATTTGTTAATAAAGTGAGATTCCTTGCTGATGCGCTGGGTGTGGGTGGCATTATCTTTAAATTTGTAGAGGGGAAAGATTCTGAAGTTGGGATGATTTTGGGCGGCACAGGTATCAATGTGTTCATTCAGTGGTATTTTCCTGTATTCCCGTATTTTAATTTGGGATCTATGGACAGTCATGCGTTGGCGGAGGCTATTTTGGTCTGGCCTATGTATTGTTCTCGACAACCTGAGCAAGTTAATACATATATTAGATTTTCTGATGCACATGTGAAATTGTGTTTTACTATAAAACGTTGTCCTTCTTTGAAATAGAATTCCGAACCCTCTATTAGGTTGATGCATATGCCACAGTTGGGTCTATAGCATTTTTTTACTGTGGGTTTCGTTGTTGTGGTTGGCAGTACTTTGGCATGTGTTAGGATGTTTTTCATTGACTTAGATTGTCTTTTTCTCTTTATAATATCGTGTGTTCGTAGGATTTGGTTCATTCTATGGTTCTTTTTTAACATAGGGATGTTCTGGACGATGGTATCAAAGGCCTCATTGTTGAGAGGGTTGTGTGTGGGGATGTATGGAAGAGCTTTTAGTTTGGTTGATTTACTTTAGGGTGTCTAAGGTCCTGGGTACTGAGTTTTAGGGCACGTTGGATTCCATTGTCAATTAGTGATGCAGGGTAGTCCCTGTCTATGAGTGTGTCCTTTAGTTCTTGTAGCCGTAAGTAACAGGTGTTTTTATTGGAGACTATAGTACAGATTCTCTTGTCTAAGTTGTAGGGAATATTAATTTTAACGTGCCTAGGGTGGCAAGAGTTGAAAGGAAGATATTGCAGGTAGAATTTCCAAAACTAATCAGATTAGAGCAAACATCATGGGCGCTCTATCTCAAAATTATTTTTGAAAATCATTAGAAATGCGCAACCGGTAAAACTTAAAACCAAAACTGAATACTAACCAATACTATTACTAATTTTTACTTATTCCTAATTAAACTATTTTTCACTAGGAACAATTTGTCAGCATTTTCTTTTCCTTTTACCAATATATCATAACTCGTTTGTTACACCTCTATTCTTTTAAATATATATATATATTTATATAAGTTATTCCGGGTTGAGTCGGAGGTAACCACAGTCAGTAAAGTACTAAAAAAAAGCCGCAGGTTTATGCCGGAGTTATCCCATTTTCCTGAGTTGTCTTCTCCTAGAATAATGCCCTGAACAAGGCTAGGGGTCCTTCACTCCCAGTGGTTTAAACGCGCGATCGGCTATACAGCCCGACTATTTTTATGTATCTGAGCATATACATACGCATGCATACATGTATATACATATTTAAACATTTTTTTATGGCTGTTGACTCTTATAAGTTCTTCTGTCTTTTGTCAGGTTTTGTTTTTTATCCTATATGGTCCAAAATCACCCTTCTCACCAAGTAAATTTGGTGGGGTTGCCGGTTTAGTCGCCGACGACCTAACAATTCGACAGGTTGTACTGGGTTACATGTTACCAGTAGCACTCATGAGTGACCTGTCATAACATACATACATACATACATACATACATACATACATACATACATACATACATACATACATACATACATACATACAGTCAGTCAACGCGATCAGTCGCACATTTTGGCGTGAGAGACTATTCATTAAATTTAAGATGAATAGTATCTCTGACAGTAATGCCACAGCTACCAGTCATGTTGGATAACTGGGTATTCTTATGAAGACACCTTTTATTCTTAGAGATATCCGACTAAATACATAATTCATTTTACAAGGATTTGCTACAAACAGCATGGCTGAACACAACATCATCAACAACATTAAGGAAGTACTGAAGAAAAACAACAAGAAAGGTAAAAAAAATGTATTCAGTTGTAGCTACAGAAGAAGCCGAAAGTATAAATTGCCTTTCTTTTGGAGTCGCGAACTTAATGATGATTTATCTACTTGTTATAAAATGCCAAAAAAAATCTCTCCGTTGGCTATATGAACATAATGAAACTACACTGGAACGAAATACACCCAGAGCTAAATAACTTCACAGCGAAACAATTACGCCAACAAGCGACGTTTGTAGAAGGTAAACATAAGATAAATATTATTAATTGTAAGTCCCCCCCGAACAAACATAGAATCAACAAAACGTGATACAGGTCACCATGCTACTAGACTGTCTAGCAGCCAGGTCGAACAGTGCCTTGAAACAACTGTGTCTGTAAGAAACTTGACACCACCTGTACCATCTAAGTCTACCACGAATGCTGGGGAAAACACTATCGGTAATAATAATAATCGAAGAAATTTGACACCGCGTCTACCATCCGAGTTTAACTCAACTGTTGTGGAAAATACTATCGATAATAATAATAATCAAAAGTATAAACAATTGAAAATTTCCCTCAACGAAATCTTCCAGAGAGAATTTAATTCATGTATAAACATTTCTCTTGCTGAACGTATTAAAACAACAATACTAAATAAAAAAAACAAATAATGAAATATTACGTTATTGACAAAATAGGGGATGAATATTTACGACGGATTAAAACCCCAACATTTTGGCAAATCAACGCCTGTTTATATTCCTTATCAACGACAGTGAAGCATTATCTTCGTGATAGCAGAGATATTAACAAGAACAAAACACCACCAAAAATACCATCATATATAACTAAAATAGAAAAAAAGAGTGCTGACCTACCAAAAACCATAGGATATGTGACAATGTTCCTTACATGCAAACAAAAACAAAAAATTTCACTCCTCATCAACAAAGAGTGAAAAATAAAATAGAAACGATGTTTGGTAACAGTAGAACCAGAACTCTTCAATATAAGCTGATCACCCTCAAACAAGAATTGAGAGCTGTCCGCGAGAAACGCCGATGCCTGAAGAAGGTAGATGAAAAGAAAAGTGCTTAATAAAAGATTCAGACGAAACCAAACATCAATCTATAGAGATATGAAAGGCAAAATAATAAGTGTCACTGAAAGACATAGGTTCCTTTTGGAGAAAAATGTGGGGTAAAAAGAAGAATTTCAACCAAGATGCAGTGTGGCTAAAAGAACTCCAAAAGAACTATTGCTCCTACACTACAACAAAAACATACGAAATAAGTGAGGATACCCTTAAGACTGTGATAGGAAAGCTCCAAGACAAAAAACACCAGGAAGAGACATGATTGTCGGCTACTGGTACAAAAAAACTGATATTCTATCGGAGGTATCTTACTGACCTCTACCAACAAGTTCTCAAAGGAAATACACTTATACCAGAATGGTTCACATTAGCACAAATAATACTGGTCCCCAAGAACAAAGACACCCACTTGGCAAAAAACTACAGACCCATTGCATGCCAGAACCTGATGTACAAGATGTATACAGAATCTATTCCTCCAAGATCACTTTGAAAATAATAACATCATCACAGATGAACAAGCAGCTGGAAAGAAAAGGATTTGGGTGTGTGCTAAACAACTCCTAATCAACAAAACTGCGATGTCGGAAGTGCGACAACTTAGGAGGAATATGGCTACAGTCTGGCTGGACTACAGGAAAGCTTTCGATTCTGTTCCCCAATCTTGGATGATAGAGGCCCTCCGACTTGCTAAATCCCAGACATTATTATCAGAACCATAGAGAAGCTGTCTTCTTCTTGGGCTACTATTCTAAAGTTAAAAACAGAGAAGGAGGACTCTATTTTCACTAATAAAATATAATATCACAGGGGTATATTTCAAGTAGACAGTCTCTCTGTGATACTATTTATCCTGTCATTAAACCCCTTGTCCTTTCTGCTCAAGAAATGTGAAGGATACATCATTGGCTCACAGGAGGACAGAAATACGAACCTAACCCATAATTTCTTTGTGGATGATCTGAAACTCTATGTCAAGAACATAGATAGGATGAAGAAAAATATTGACCTGGTTACAACATTCTCAAATGATATAGGAATGGAGTTTGGCCAAGATAAATGTTCATATATGACTGTAAAGCGGGGAAAAACAACAACCCAATCTAGCAACATTGTCATCAATGGCCTAACTGTTTCACTGATATCTGATGAAGACTGCTACAGATACCCGGTGATAGATGAGAACATATCCTATAATGGTATCTGTAATAAGGAACGCGTAACCAGGGAATATTACAGCTGATTAAGAAAAACATGGTCATCGGAACTCTCTGCGCACAATAAAACAGTGGCTCAGAATGTGTTTGCTGTGCCTGTCCTAACACCAACGTTTGAAATACTCGATTGGACGATAGACGAAACCCGAGCAATTGATGTTAGGACTCGAAAAATACTAAACAACATCGGAAACTTCCACATGAACAGTGACATAGACCGCCTCTACTTGAAACGTAAGCAGGGAGGCAGAGGCCTAACATCAGTCCAGACAGCATTTGAATGTCGCATCATATCCCTCCGAGAACATCTACGAACCTCGAAGCGTAGGAGCCCGTCTCTCGAGCAAGTCTATCTGCATGAAACAGATAAGATCATGAGAGTTGGGAAGGGACTCCTTGAAAGATATTCCCTGTGTGATAATCAAAAACTCACACCCACCGCAGTGAATCCATGGATGAAAAACTGCAGGCTTGTCAGCAAAAAATCATACATGGATATGTTGCAAGGAAGCTCCAGAGTGAGAATAATATAGATAAACAAAGTAGTCTATCTTGGACTGCTATATTGGCTCCCACTTTGAAGGATACGCTTTTGCAATCCAAGAACAGGAAATCAACACGAAATACCTGATTCACAAAAGAGATAGCGATGCAGGCAAAACACCTAGATGTGAAAAAAAGTGCAGACTCTGCACAATTAACATCGAAGATGTCACCCATGTCATAAGCAGCTGTCCAAAGATGTCATCGCGATACTATTTACCTATGAGGCATGATGTAGTGGCCAAAACACTGTACAATGGAACAGTAAAAACATGTAAAACATTCCAAAGATTTTGCATCTAATAACTGCATATACACATGTGAAGATACAAATCGTGTGCACATGCACACACACAACTCAAAACATCCACATCAACATATACAATAACATCCATACCTGAACACACATGCTTGCATGCAGACATGCAGACATATCTACCTAGTTGATGTTGTAAATTCCAATGAGAGAGTCTTGTGTCTATGTTAGAAACCGACTCTCTCTCTATTGGTAAACATTTGTGAAATTATAAAACCAGAAGAACATACATACTTACATACATACATGGTGGCTGCCAACTCGTCTTCGAGTACGGCCACTACTTTATATCCATGTAGGAGAACCCCTACCGATGCGCTGAACGAGTGTGATTTTTTAGTCCAGCCAGCGACTTGAAAACTCTGGTACAAGCACTACACTTGTGACAATTATTGACACAGTGCTGGGTCCATGGTACCATGTGACGACAAGTGCAGAGAGATCTCCAGATATAAAGCAATGCCTGTGCCGTGAAGCTTTTATAGTAAGCAAAGGCACTGCACAAAGCCAGTCCCACTTTTTTAATCAATATGATATTTACCAAAAAAGAAGAACAAGTCAACATCATTGGATACCATCAGGGTTGCAGGTGTTATATCAGAGTTATCCTTCTCCTAGAATTTTGCCTTGACAAAGGCTAAGGGGTCATCTCTCCCGGTGATTTTGGATGGCCATTGATTCTTAAGAGCTCCTTTGCCCTTTGACAGGTTTTGTTTTTAGTCCTGCAGGATGTCCAAAGTCACCCTCCTCACCAAGAAACCTTGGTGGGGTTGCCAGTTTAGTCGCCAACGACCCGACCATGGGACAGGTCGTTGGCGACATACATACATACATACATACATACATACATACATACATACATGCATGCATGCATACATACATACATACATGCATACATACATACATGATGATGATGGCTGCCCCGTCGTTATCGAGTATGGCCATTGCACGAGGAGAAAAAAAAAAAAAAATAAATAAAAAAAAAAAAAATAAAAAAAAAAAAAAAAAATATATATATATATATATATATATATATATATATATATATATATATATATATACACACATATACATATACATACATACACACACACACATACACACACACATATACATTAATAACAATAATAATAATAATAACAACAATAATAAAAACGACAACAACAATAATCATATACATATACATATATATATACACATACACGCACACACATAAACATATCTATATATACACACACACACACGATAGCAACTAACAGCGCTGCGATCGAATGTGGCTTTTTAGCCCAGCCAATGAACTAAAATGTCTGGCAACCAAAACATTCACTGGGAATAGTCGGCTGTGGTTGGAGTTCATGTACTTTTGCATGTCGCTTGAACCCTCCTGCTGATTTACATTCTCTACCACATGTTTGGCAAGCATGATGAGTAACATCTCCAACAGCTGCATGGTAGTCAACCACTGGTCTTACTTTATGACTGCGAAGATGACTTTCGAGTCCAGCTTTGCTTAGGCAGAGTCTCGCACAGACGCTGCATGTCAGTACCATAGGAGGACTCTCGCCGTCTGGAAGTGCAACAGCAATGCCCTTCCTCACATCCCGCTTTACTTTCTCGTATGCGATTCGAGATGCCTCAAAGGCAACTTTACCCTCATATACAGTCGTTCATCTGTATATGAGGGATACATCTCTGCTGATACATGGGAAAATATTGCTGCTGATCGTAATAAATGGAGAAAGACATACATACATACATACATACATACATACATACATACATACATACATACATACATACATACATACATACATATACAAGGTCGATAAGAGGGAACTCAGAATGTATATCCGGGACCCGAACACCTTAAGAGAGATCCTTAAACGTATGATTGCCCAATCACCCCAAACAAAATCTACATCTACTTTCTATTATATGAATTTACAAAAGTTTACCAATATGTAGATGATTTTCACGTATTCATCTCATTTTGCCGGGACATGTCTGACGCTCCTCTGAAACGAACAGATCTTTCACCCTGTGAATGTATATGTCCTCTTTCATACAGTGTGTCTACTCTAACCCTATATTTATTTATTCATTTATTTAATCATTTATTAAATTTAAACGTCCGTATGGAACTAGTAAGCTATGACATACTAGGGGAAGTATCTGGTCTTTCTTACAGTTGATAAACTAAAAACAAGACAGGGATAAGGGAATATAAAAATCTAATTTAAAATTAAAAATAAATAAAATAGAAAAGTCCAACGGGAGGCGGAATAAGCATAAAAAAGAAAGAAAAAATAGAAAATAAGGGAAGCTGTAAAACAGCTAGAAGTTTCAGCTTTTGAATCTTTTGGTAACTTCATTAAAATATAAATCAATCGGGTATCAAGAATTATGTTCTCTTCAGACCCTAGACATACACAAATTCAGATTGAGATTTCTGAAACAATGAGCTTAGTATACAAACCACCACTCGGAAAATCTGAATTGATTAATTATGTTCAATAATTAATTTTCGTTTCGTTGATGCATGCAAACTACAGCTGCGCATTGGGATAAAAATAGCCATTTTTTTTACCGGAAAGTGTTTTCCTTGCTTAAGACGTAAAACAAATTTAGGATATTTGTAGCTTTTCAATTTTTAAAAGACAAAAGGAATGCTTCTGTTTAAAGAAAAGGTGATTTTTGTGAACAAAAGCGTTCAATTATAACCAAAATGTGAGATGAACAATTATCAAATTTTCAATTCGGATGCATGATTTATGGAAGAACGTTGTCTTATTGACAGTCAATATTCATCCTTATAAATATACAATATCTTTTGATAGTATTACTAAACCGAGCTCTGTTTATTTTAAATCTAATTAAAGGACAAAACAACAAGAAATAGTATTTTTTATAGAATAAGAAAATAAGTATTTATTAGTTTTTTTTTAACACTAAGATATAAGCTACTATTACTACTGCTACAAATATAGAGAAATCCTGGCCTTGGGCCAATTTTAAAAAGAATTATATAGAGGTATGTATTAGTAATGTAAATATTTTGTATAGTTTCATAGATAAGCTAATCTAACCTACCCTAGCATATCATAATCGTAGATTAGGTTAAGTAAGTTTACATACGTTTATGAAAGTATACAAAATATGTGATCTCGATAATGTTTCTTATTTAGCGGATGTTTTTTACCAAATTAAAGAAAAAGTTTTTTGTGGGGAGGGGCATGTATTTAAACAGAGTCATTTATTGTTTAACTCAAATCAAGCAAAAATACATTGTCTTCTTTTTTTTTAACACTTCCACAAAAGATTGATGCTACCATCTTTAATTTGCCGTCTACAGAAGTAGAAAAACTATTTTAAAAAAAAACAGATTGGAAGAAGCTAATTATATTTATTTGATTTTCGTATTTATATCCTTATTTATTAGTGTTCAGTGAATTCTAGATTTTACTGAAGAATTGTTGTAGCAGCTTACCTTTATGTGAATATTTACCTAAGTGTCCCTTATAGCAGGAAAGTGGAATACTAATGCTGACAGTATAACAAAAGATTGGAAGAATCAGTCCAAGAATGCTGTATACAAGTGTTATAGTTGTCTACTAACAAATATGTGTTCATCCGTTCAACCTAATTACGAGAAATCTGTAAGATAGATTGCTGATAGTTGTATAAACTCAAATGAAATTTCAAGTACATTTCGGAGACTGGTTGCCAAAATATAGAAATGAAACCTTTGAAATTAAAACAATATATACAAGCAGCATGCAATTACATTATTCGACAGATTGGTCGCGGAATTGATCTAATAACACGTTACAGAAAACGAAATGTTCTTGAAAAATTAAGTTATATTGAAGGAAATACACCAATCTACTCAAGAAAGCTATTATCCTGGTTTTGCATGAGAAATAGACTACTTAAAAAGTCAAAATATTCTTCATTAATTGACGTTAATGGTTTCAAGAGTAATTATTGTTGTGTCATCAACTAACAAAGTCATTCTAATGCAATTAAAATTGTTCACAGCTCACAAAAACAAGATGATACAAAACAGAGCAAAGGGAAGACACAAAGTAACAACGAAAGTAGTCACTGGCGAGGTCACAGAATGTGTGACGAAAGAGCTTTGACAATCAACAACTAAACAACCATCTGGTTATTAAACTAACCGACTGGAAAATTGAAAGTGAAACCCAACAGGTGCGTGTGTTTTTTATTGATATAAATATTTATATTGAATAAATAGAGCAAATAATTTTAATGGCCCACATAAATATGAAGCCAAATATTACAGTTTGAATTTAGGCTGCCAAAAGGTATGTGTTTGAATGCCTTTCTCGGTTAATTTTCTTGTTATCGGAACTTGCAAATTGATTTAATATTTGCACCTTTCCATATTATTACAAACAATGTATTCCATAATGAATTTTGGAAATATATGCTGACAAATATTTGCCTGTCCAAGTACGATTAATCATATCGCAATGGAAGAATCCTTAGACACTCTTGTGACGCTAAACTCCGCCAGTTGCAGACTGCGTATCAACATGTGATATCTCTCTCCACAAAGTTCGATCACCAGTAGCAGAGTTCAAATAGCAAAGATCAAGTCCAGTCCATAAGTTGCCATTATCAAGCCATCGTTTTGGTTGCCGGCCTTTGCTTCTCTTATCAGCCAACCTTCCTTCCAGGTATAACCTACTCACACCACGAGTTGATCATTTTATATGGCCGTATAGTTTGAGTACTCTTAACTTGACAATTGATGTAATTAGTCTAAGTTTAGTAATGTTGAGCAGCTCATGGATACAGATACGGTTGCTGAGCCACTTGCCAGTCATAAGTCTCATGATGTGATTCTGGAATGTAGAGAGCTTCTAAAGTTACTTTGTCGTCCAATTAACACAGTCAAGACCATATAACACAACTGGTAGGATGTAAGTATCAAAGATCTTAGCATACTTTATGTAAATTGTTGAGAAGAGAATGAAAACATGAAGCCTGCTCTAAATTATCTTGAATTTGGTGTCTTTAAATGCAACTTTGCAAGTTTCAAATTTCGATCATAACAGACTTCTTTAAAAGTTTGAAGAGTTTAAAATAAATTGGACTACAAAAATATTTTTAAATATTTGTCAAAGCGATTTTGTGTAATTGGAAATTCAGAGAAAAATTTGGATATAACATGAAATGCAACAACTTAAGTGTTGAAAATTATCTAGTATATATTCATAAATAACGATTCGCTTTATAATAATATGGACTTTGCCTATTAATCTGTATGGTGAGCAAATGTGGTCCCACGTGCTGGCCTCCCCACAACCCCGGCGGACAGGATGGAGAAGGTGTTTCCCCGAAGGATGGTAAGAGAGATGCGCAGGAAGAACCATTCCAATTCGCGAGGCTCACACCAGCGGCTGGCCAGTTCAGCGCCTATGGTGGTGAATAGGAGGTAGCCCGAGGTCCAGAAGTCTCCACTGCCAAGTGCACGACCGTGAACCTGTCGGAGAGCGACCGCTATTTTACTATAGTTTGAATGAAACAAAATCCTGATAGTAATGAAATTCTCCGGCAAGTGCGAAGACTGTGACCCAAATATGGTAAAGTGGGTACGGCAACACAACACCTAAGGCCTACTTCAGCAAATTTGTTTTAAAAGAATTTAAAAGGTTCGCGGATTAATATCTTACTAACATAACTGTGAGGATTTTGCAACAGAAATTCAATATTTACGGTCAATACTTAAAACAAAGTTTTATAACACTTTTCCGGTACCTTTAAAGTTACTAATTTTATTAACTGAATACAAACTTGATGAGATATTTTGAGGTGTCTGCGGTTAGTTTGAAAATATTGCTGACAACTGTGTTAATCATTACGTTAAGGCGTTCCTGGCTACTATATATAATGGTGGAACATTATATATATATATATTATATATATATTCTTATATATGAGTTAATTTTAAGTTTAATAAATACATATAAAATATATATCTATAATGTTTCTCAGTAAAATGTTCAATAAACATCTGTTTAGGACATAAATAATATGATATATTTGTGAACGATATACGAGGATATATCAATTGAGAAAGAAACTAGCATTTTATACATATATACACATATAGCAAATGATATGTAGATTTAAATACAAATTTAAAGTCATACTTAGATGGCCGTACTTCCATAGTAAATTTAAATACAAATTTAAAATCATACACATAGAATACTTCCATCGCCAAATCATAGACAGATCTGTTTCTGAGAATCAAAAAATACTGAAAGTTCAGCATCGATTAGTATCGATCACCAACTATCGATTTTGGTAAACATCAATCAAGACGGATTCTCTTCCTCGGTATGTTTAAGTCTTCGCTAATATATATATATATATATATATATATATATATATATATATATATATATATATATATATATATATATATATATATATATATATATTTGTTGGTGTTATTATCCTTGCCAGATTTGTTTCTATCATAATGGAATATATATATTCAATTATGATATATATATATATATATATATATATATATATATATATACAGATTGATTTTTTTTAGTTTCAGAAGATCCCGTTAAGGGTGAAAGCAGTGATTCTTTGCTTAAACTTTAATCTATTATTTTAATAAATATTTGCTCTACGGTTCTTATATATTTGATATATATTTATCCTTATCGAGCCCTCTTTGGATTTTAGTCTTCAAATTTATTATTATTACTATATATATATATATAGTAATAATAATAAATTTGAAGACTAAAATCCAAAGAGGGCTCGATAAGGATAAATATACCAGATAGAAAAATGCGTACAGCAAAAAAAAGTAATATTGTTGGAATATAAACCTTTAAAAATACAGGACAAGAAACTAAAATAAAACTTTTAAAATACAGGACAAGAAACTAAAATAAAACTTTAAAAGAATAGGACAAGAAACTAAGATAAAACTTTAAAGAATTGGACAAGAAATAAAAAATTTTACAATAATATTAGTGGCAAAATTTTTATTGGTAAAAAATCGAGTTCCACATTCATAGGCTCTGGGTTCCACATTCAGAGGTCGTCGTCAGACCGGGGGGTCATTTGATCCTGGTTTGAACACCAATTGGGCCATAACCATACCCCTATTTCATCATTCGGCGACACGCCTCATGTGTCATGCATAATGTGAATGGACCCATGGGCCCATGAGCACAGATCTTGAGCAGCAGCGGACGGTCTTGTCGTCCTGCTCATCCTTGATCTTGACCAACCCGTCCATCTTCTCCTTGCATCTTGTCCTTGAGTTCAAGTCCGGCAGTCCAGATGAATGCGTGCCACAGCTTTCTGGTACAGGAAGGGGGAGCGGGAGGACTGGAGGGATGACGGGACAGAGGGAGGGAGGAGCGGTGGTTGAGGGAGGTGCCGTAGTCGGTGGTCAGAGTCGACATCTTGTCCCGGTCGTCTTCTCCATCTTCGTCTGGTGTTGCGGGACCAGAAGTGCATTCTTGGAGGAGACCTGCAGCTGCATCGGCCAATTCTTCTTGCAATGGTCATTCTGACGGAGCGGAACTGCTCAGCCAACCAACCCCAACCAGAACCAACCGCTCAGAGGCAACGCACAATGAGAGCATGACAATTATTATGCACTAATCAAGAAGATACTGGGGCATAGCACAGGAAACGAATAACAAAAATTTGCCACTAATATTATTGTAAATTTTTTTATTTCTTGTCCAATTCTTTAAAGTTTTATCTTATTTTCTTTCCTATTCTTTTAAAGTTTTATCTTCGTGTCTTGTCCTATTCTTTTAAAGTTTTATTTTAGTTTCTTGTCCTGTATTTTTAAAGGTTTATATTCCAACAATATTACTTTTTTTTGCTGTACGCATTTTTCTATCTGGCCTACTATTTTTTAAGGCAATGCAAGCAACAACTATCTAATAATTAAATGATCATAGTGAATTACTGACAAGTGATTGACATTTTAAAGTTCTTTTGAGTATAATTGCAATCTAGTTGAGGCAACTGGCTTAATAACAAAGCTAGTAAATCATGAATGTATTTTAGATGATTAGTGCATAATAGTGAATTGGTGAAACTTGTGCATTTCAATGGTGTTACAACAATAGATGTAAGTTATATAGTAGTAATACTTTATCATTTTAACTTTTTAGAATGGACAAAAACCCATGCAAAGAAATGCCTTTGACTGCAGTGATTCTCTCCAATTTACTTACAAAGCAAAACGTGGTCAAATACCTTATCATCTCTGATAAAATGCCCATTGAATCACTGAAAATCGGATGCATGGAATTCCTCATAAAATGCACCTATGAATCGGAAGCCATCACATATATCAATGGATATAGGGAGTTGTTCACACTGGAAGACAATCACTTCATTTGTGACTTCATCAGTTATCTCCACGATTATCTCAGACACCCAATGCCATTGATGAGAGGTGATCCAATGTGTGAGCATGTAACTAATCTTATAGAAGTTGTTATCGACCACCTGGCTTTTAGTGACATTTGACTGATTTGACTGATAATGATGTATTTTTAAAAAGTATGTGTACATTCTTGTTACTATTTTAAGGCAATGCAAGCAACAACTATTTAATAAAATTTAAATTTAAAAATGACTATTGTGCATTACTAGTATGATGACATTTTATTAAGTCACAAAATTAGTCAGTCAGCCATAGAACAAGGATCAGGTGGCAAAAACATTGGCAAAAATTTGTGTCAATTTAAGATTTCCAACATTGTTCAAATGAATCATATCTGGTTTGAAGTCAGATTTGTCAAATTTTGACCAATTTTCAACGTTGTGAAGATTGGGCAAGTTCAATTTTTTAATCATTTCTTTCATGCAGTAATTAAAATTTTCCAAACGTCATTTCTGGATTACCTCCCCTAGCGTCACACTTACTACTCACTCACTTGAACACAAGATTTATCAGCAAACTTTGATTATAAACTTTTTCCCGCTGGACCAAATTTCTGGATTTTTAAGCAAAAAGATGCGTAATGATCTACTGTTCATGCTCATATAAGTTTTATCTCAGTTAAATAAAGGAGAGCCGCGCTGTACTGTCGTAAACAAACGATTGCCAACGAAAACACGACCACAACAATATTACTAAACGGACTACCGTCCGTTTAGGATATCAAATATATAAGAACCGTAGAGCAAATATTTATTAAAATAATAGATTAAAGTTTAAGCAAAGAATCGCTGCTTTCACCCTTAACGGGATCTTCTGAAACTAAAAAATATCAATCTGTGAACGCAGAAGTAAATATTTCAAAAAACGTTGCAACCGAAGGAAGACAGGAAGACGATACTTTGGTTCGTGGAAACGTTCCCTGGCAAAGAACGGAAAAAGGAAGATAATACGTCATTATTTGGAGCGGGTAATTTGCACTGGGTAATTGCTGGCCTTGTGCCAAAAGTAGAAACAATTATTTGGAGCGGTGAAAACAATTACACGCAAAGAGAAAACCACGTTTATGGTATAAAAGAAGTCGTAGACTAATATTCTATTAGGTGGTTCGTGGAGACGTTCTCCGGCAATGAACGGAAAAACGAAGATAATACGTCATTATGTGGAGCGGTGAAATCCACGTTTATGGTATAACTGAAGTCGTAGACTAAAATTCTATTTCGGAAACCGAATGATTCTCGGCTTCAGAGTTGAGAATAAAGTAAATAAATTACAGAGGTAATTGAAATTAAATATATACATGCACGCATCCATATACGTACATACACAAGCATACGCCAAAATACTCGCCATTGGTACTTGTCAAGGGTACTTCCTTATATATATATATATATATGTGTGTATATATTTGATTGTTTACTGTCTCGCTCGTTCCCCCTATTTACGTGTCCCAACGACTTTCTTTAGCCGTTGCTCGCACCAACCGGAGGTATATGGTCTTTAAAGCGATGAAATACCAATGAAGGTTGGAAGATCACTGATGAAGGACTAAATTTATTCATATGTAACTCAATTGCAACCACACAGCACGCCATGTTTTCATATTCATATATAATTTCCTCCGCTGTGACCCGTCTGATTCTTTCTTAGTGTTTCCCCTTTTCTCTGTATCTCTCACTTCCTTTACCCCCTCTGCCAGTCACTCTCTCTGTTAGCCTCTTTCTCACACTTTCACTCACTCACTCTCTGCTACTCCCTCTCCTACTTCCTCCCGTTTGACCTGTGCGAGATTCTTTCCTCGCGCACACTTCGACCAGGTCGTATGGTCTTTATTCTCTCTCGTCTACGATTTCACACAAGTTTAAGCAAAGAATCGCTGCTTCCACCCTTAACGGGATCTTCTGAAACTAAAATTTCAGGGACTTGACTCCTTCTTCCCGTTTGACCTGTGCTAAATTCTTTCCTTACTCACATTTCGACCAGGTTTGATAGTCTTTATTCTCTCTCGTCCACGATTTCACAGAACTTATGTTCATCGATTTCAGGGGCTTGACTCCTTCTTCCTCACTTTTCGTTACATTACCATCTTTGATTGTTTACTGTCTCCCTCGTTCCCCTATTTACGTGTCCAAACGACTTTCTTTAGCCGTTGCTCGCACCAACCGGAGGTATATGGTCTTTAAAGCGATGAAATACCAATGAAGGTTGGAATATCACTGATGAAGGACTAAATTTATTCCCATATATATATATATATATATATATATATTTATATATAATATTGCTTCTCTGAGTGGTGTTTTATATACACGTTATTCATTCATTGAGATGTTTAAGTATTAGAGTTATATCTATATATATATATATATATATACAAATTTAAATTTTGAAGACCAACACAATGCGTTATGGAGAATGTGTTAAACTGCCAAGATAACAAAAGAATCTTACCTTGACAAATTTAACGATCTCAAATATTTTCGGCTTTAAAAGCTCATTATCAAAGGAGTAACCTTATGAGAGATTTAAAAATCGATCGGATAGTCCCATACAAACAAGTCTATCTGATCGATTTTTAAGTCTCTTATAGGGTTACAAGTAAGGTACCCGTGGAGACAAAAGAAAAATCGACAGAGGCGTCTAACCAGTATGCTAAAGAATCTCTGTTCACCGATTGCTGTCTTTTAGAATATTTTTGTTTGCAAACAGAATATCTAAAATCTGGTTGACTTAATATTGACAAAGTTTGATATTTGGAATGTAGTGGTTCCGACGCAGAGGATACTAGGGTGGTGGGTGATAAGGAGGCTATCAGCCCAGTATAACTTTAGGGGTGGGTTGGTAAATAATTGTTTCTACTTTTGGCACAAGGCCAGCAATTTTCCCAGTGTATTACTGGTGCTTTATTTTATCGAGCCCGTAAGGATGAAAGGCAAAGTTAACTTCGGCGGGATTTGAACTCAGAATGGCAAGGGCCGTAACTCTATGCGTCAAAGCATGGTGTCCGACCCTCTACCGATACTGCCAATCCACCGCAGAGGGTTATAATAATAGTCGATTACTATAAACAATAGTTGAAAGCATCGAATACAGTATTCCAACTTTTATTGCAGTCATTTCCAACTTTTATTCCAACTATTATTGCAGTCATTTGCGTTTAGACGACTAAATTTCATATATATATATGGACGCACAGGCATTAGGATGTGTATTTTCCTGCCAGCAACATATCAAATATATCGATTTTCATCTGAGGAAACCGTTCTCATAATCAACAGCAAATGCATGAAGGACATCTCGATTGCATGGAGAACCGTAGAAATAAGTATTATGATTAAACAATATATGTAACCTCAGCATCTTATTTTGTTATTTATATATATATGTATATATATGTGGGTGTGGGTGTGCGTATGTGTATGTGTGTCTGTGTGTGTGTTTGTGTGTGTTTGTGTGTGTGTGTGTGCGTGTGTGTGTGTGTGTCTGTGTGTGTGTGCATATATGTATATGCACGTGCGTGTATGTGTTTTTCAAGCGTTAACCTAATATATTCCTTCCATATACAGTACCGATTGTGTTGTTATTTCTGTTTACCTTTCAGACACACACACACGCACACGCACACGCACACGCACACACACACACACACACACACACACACACACATATATATATATATATATATATATATATATATATCAATACCATAACTGTATAGTGACAGGTTACTTCGAGCAATGTGTTACATAGCAACAAACTCATATTGGAGTATAAATAAATTATGAATTAACAGATAAGATTTGAATATTACACTGGTGAAATTTGTATAAATGTAAACTTTGAGATGTGAAAATATTAACGAATTTAGTGACGAGTACTAAATAATTTGTTTGCATGAAGAGACAACAATGTTCTGACATTTACATAGCATCATGTTTACATACATCTCAGAAGATAGCCGCTAAAATGTCTATGTGTAATACAGAAAGTTTCTTCCGACAAAACCTTATAACAATTCCACAGCAACTTATTTTCTAGCAACATATTACCCGCCGATGTTACGTAGTCGCCTTTCAGAGTTACTGAGTCGATAAAATAAAGTACCAGTAACGTAATGGTCAATTTAATCGACTTTCTCATTCCCTTCAAATTGCTGGCAAAACTAGAAATAAATATATCACCAGTCGAGTTTAGCTTTGCCTTTCATAGTTAAGGGATCAGTAAAATATAGTACTATTAACGCAATGGGTCAATTTAATCAACGTACCCATTCTCTTTAAATTGCTGGCCTTGTGCTAAAAGTAGAAACAGATATATTATCCACCGAATTTAGCTTTGCCTTTCATCTTTATTAGTTAGTTTCACTCGTGAGGTTTAGGGGCCTCATACATAGTTTGGATATCTTTCAGTGAGGCCCTTTGGGAAAAAGGAGAAGAGATGCGGTTTTGAGAATAAGGATTCGTTGAATATTTTCATGTAGAAATAGTGTTGATGAGACACAATAGAAAACACGAGGGAAAATAAATGGGTGGTGGTTAGGGTGGGCACGTCACTTTATAGTTTAGAAAAACAGTAGTTATCATGGCAGCGTTAACACAGGAAGGTAGAGGAAACAGCGCATCTGTGAGATAGTCATCTTATTGAGCCGATATATATATATAACCCATTTGCAACGCCGCAGCTCCATTATTATCATATTTACACATATTTTTTCCTCTGCTGCCACCCGTCTGTTTCTCTCTTTGTATCTTTACCCTTTCTAGCAGTCTCTCTCTCTGTTAGCCTCTTCCTCAACTTTCACTCACTCATACCCTGTCACTACCTCTCCTCCACTCCTCTTTCTTCCCGCTTGACCTGTCCGATTTCTTTTCTCGCGCACTCTTGGCCAAGCCGGTATGAATTTTTTTTTTCTCTCTCTCTCTCGTCTGCGTCTTCACAGAACTTATGTTTACCGAATTCGCAGACCAGACCCCTTCTTCTTCCTCCCGTTAGACCTGTGCGAAATTCCTTCCTTGCTCACATTTCAACCAGGTCTGATGGTCTTTATTCTCTAGTTCACGATTTTATCGAGTTTATATTCATAGAAATCTGGGACTTGTCTCTTTCCTCTCACTTTCTGTTGCTTAAACCATTTTGTTTGTTCACCCTAACGTTCTCTTTATTTACGTGTCCCAACGACTTTTTTTAGCCGTTGTTCGCACCAACCTGAGGTATATGGCCCTTAAAGCGATGAAATGCCCGGGACGGTTGGAGGGTCACTGATGAAGGACTCACTTTTTTATATATAAATATATATATATATATATATATATATATATATATATATATATAGAGAGAGAGAGAGAGAGAGAGAGAGAGATAGGAACAAGTATGACCCCGACGGCAGAGCTCAAGCCGTTTCGACGGCTAATTCTGGACTAGAATTAGCCGTCGCCACGGCTTGAGCTCTGCCGTTGGGATCATACTTGTTCCTATTACCCACTCTACTACTCTAGGTATTGAGTACTTTGGTGCGTTATGGTCCACCTGGCTCCTTACCACATTTCCTTCGTTATATATATATATATATGGAAAAGAATAAACGAATTTTCATTTCTCACTCTTAGCACGGCTGATACCAAAATATAAGTATTTATACGTACATACATATATGTGTACAGACGCACAGTAGTATGTATATATAAACATACATGCAAACACACCGAACATTATAATAAATGTTCTGTAAACCCATACGTGCATATATATATATGTGTGCATGTATGTATATATATATATACATACTACTGTGCGTCTGTACACATATATGTATGTACGTATAAATACTTATATATATATATATATGTGTGTGTGTGTGTGTGTGTGTGTGTAATATTTTTCTTGCAATGTCTTATCCATTAAGGCAAAACATATTAATCCATAATCCATTATTCAAATCATAGAGCTTATTTTGGAAAAGGTTAAAGTGATATATATATATACTTTACTAATATATATGTATGTATATATATATATAAGACTGTATATATATTTATGTGTGTGTGTACATAAATTATCCTTACATATTTGTTATATTGTAATTTTGTCTTCAGCATCACTGGCTGGCAAGGCAACGGTATATCTTAGTTAAGCTGATGAAAAGTAAAAATAGCTTTCACACTTCTACATTTCAATGTGAATATGGTTTCTATAGATAATTGGTGCAGCTTTGACAGACTTTGAAATAAAGCTACTATGGATTTAACTAGAATAAAGTTGTATTTGGCAGTATCGGTAGAGGGTCGGACGCCATGCTTTCCAGCATAGTTACGTCCCTCTACGATCTGAGTTCAAATCCCGCCGAGGTTGACTTTGCCTTTCATCCTTACGGGGTCGATAAAATAAAGTACCAGTAATGCACTGGGTAATTGCTGGCCTTGTGCCTAAAGTAGAAACAATTATTAACAAGATGATACCTTTAATAGAGCTAATGCATACACAGATTATCTGTGGAAGAGGGTTCAGCCTTACATTATAGATATTTCTCAGTTCTGACTTTATATTCTGAACCCGAAACATCCATTAACAGCCGATTTTTCTGGTGGGGTGGAGGTGTCATAGTCTTGAATGTTTCCATAATACCTGGGTGGTTTTACATTATGTTTTTAAGTAAATGTTGATGTTCGACAAATATTTGTAGCGTTATTTATTAACGCAAACTGTCTGTGGTGTTTGCCACTAGCATCTATTTTCTGTGCCAAAGTTGTTATGTTAGCATTATTTCCAGTTGTTAACTTTGCCTTTCATCCTTACGGGGTCAATAAAATAAAGTACCAGTAATGTACTGGTGATTGCTGGCCTTGTGCCAAACAAGTAGAAACAATTATTTCCAGTTTTAATTACCAGGTCTGTTGTGCCAGTCAATAGATTCAGTTTTTTGCAAAGACGCAACATCATAAAACATTATGGTTTAATTTACACGTATGTTTTAAGTCATCTCAGATTTGTTTTGTATTTTGTTGCAGCTGTGCTCACAAACTCTTCAGTATTCGTAATCAAGCATCAGACGTTCTAATGTATTTCTTGAAGATCTATTTAAACGGCTGTAATGAAGGTATCTTTGTCCAAGGTTTGATATGTCCTTTCGGTATACTTTCACTTTCAATGCTTTTGATTGCCAGACTATGTTAAAAGTAGTGGAATACACGACTACAGTCTACAGTTTAATTTGAGCTATTTGGTACATTTGGGGATATTTGTTAATGTTATAATCTTATAACATTGGGTTTGAAGGTGTGTGGCTTTGTGGTTAGGGTGTTCAGTTCACGATCATAAGCTCATGTATTCGATTGCCGGCAGCACGTTCTGTCTTTGAACAAGACACTTTTTTTCATGTTGCTCTAGTTCACTCGGCTGGCAATAATGAACTATATTTGTAATTCAAAGAGCCAACCATTTTACACACTGTATAACACAGAATTACCCCGAGAAGTACATGAAGCATACACGAGTTTGTAGAACGTTCAGCCACTTTCTCGATCAGCGTGCTCAATTAATCTAAATATTTGGAAAACTGATCGTTGGATTCTACGGAGATCCAATTCTACTAACAAATATTGTCAGCTTTGTGTTATGTTTCTGTTGTGTATTCTAATCCAACATTTTTACATTTGAAGGCTGCATTGACTCAAATGTAATTTAATATGGCCGCATTAAGAAAATGTATTAAATACGGAGTAAAATAGAAAATACAAAAATAAGAAATAGAAATGTAAATAGATCTTTTAATGGGTATATGTATGCACACCTACACACATACAGACACATACACATGCATATATATATATATATATATATACATATATATATATATATATATTTATATATATATATATATATATATATATATATATATATATATATATATATATATATATATATATATGTATGTATGTATGTATATATATGTATATATATATATATGTGTGTATGTGTGTATATATATACGTATATATATGTGTGTGTGTGTCTGTATGTGTGTATACATATATATATAATATATATTTTAAATGCATGTTACAAATAGAGTAAAATGAATGCGGTCAATCCAATACTCTACATAGATTGTATATTAGAACCAGATTAATATTAGTTTTAATAATAAGTTACGGATTCTTCTTATGTATATACATATATAATTGAATATAAAAGTGAAGGGATTACTAATTTTACACCTACTGATGAGAAAAGAATTGATAATTTCCTTCACTAAAATTGCGAAACAGCCACCAAAGCTTGATTTATTGTTTTAAATTGAGTCTGACAAACCATATTGTTAATAGTTAGTATTTTTTCACCCTAGCGAACGTGGTCCCTTACGATTTGAACGCATGTATATTTATATTTGTGTTTATCTCTCTTGTATATTCAATTATATTACACGGCTCAGAAAAACCTCTTTCTTTGAACTACTTAATTGTAAGAGACAATTTTGAGTTTCTAACTCAATATATACATTTGATATATATATATACATATTGATTTTTATGTGAAATGCCTACTGCTTGCTGCTGCCTCTTAAATAATTTCCACTTCTGCAAATCTAACAACAAATAATATTCTAACTGTATAACTAAAATTAATAATAATGTTATGGATAATAATGATGTAATGCTTTTTACCTCAACCTTAGTTTTTCACGACGTAACAACTCAATGTACAATATGCTTTTTTATATTTAATTGCTTGGGGGTTTATTGTTATTACCCTTTGAATTTGGTAAACTTTGTTCTTTCTCACATTTTCTAAAGAAATGTAGTTATATATATTATGTATAGTGTTAATAATTGCTAATTAATTATTTTCGATTGTTTGCATATGCATGTACTATTGTAACAGTAATAAAACGGGCGTAGAAACTAAAGAATGGAATTTAGTTGTTAACCTTTGTCTTTTGTCAACTTGAATATATATATATATATATATATATATATATATATATATATATATATATATATATATATATATATATATATATATATATATATATATATATATATATATATTTATATATATATATATATATATATATATATATAATATATATATAGATATAGATATAGATATATATATTATATATATATATATATATGTGTGTGTGGGTGTGTGTGTGTGTGAGTGTGTATAGTAAAGTTGCACATAAAAAGAATATACGAAATATACGAAATACTTAGAACGTATGAACAAAAACATCTAATTTCCTCATTAGCCACTCTTTGTTGATTGTAGTTTTGTGCATAAGGAAGTATTGCCTAATATGGAGCTCATTTTTGTGCGGCGGCGTAAAACACCCCGCCGTAACGATGCGTATGCGGTAACACGACAAGAAGAGAGGGGACAACAAGTGAGTGTCTTTCAGTTAGGACAGCAAAGCGAGTACATAAACAAATAACAATAGAAGTGGCAAGGCTGGAATACGATGCAGACACGTAGCGCAAATGATAACGCCGTAAGGCGGCAAATATAAATACACTTTCGTAAATAAAGAGTTTATAGAGAGTGTGTGGGAGAGAGAGAGAGAAAATATTGTCACGCTAGTAAGTAAAGTGTTAGTTAATTAATGAGCGAGTAGCGTTACAGTAGTAATAAATAGGAAAGTCCCACACGAACAAACAAAGTACATCAGACTAATGAGCAAAAACATCTATCATTTTTGCATACACACATGCACGCGCACACACTCACATATATACATATATATATATACATATATATATACATATATATATACATATATATATATATACATATATACATATATATATACATATATACATATATATATACATATATATATATATATATATATATATATATATATATATATATATATATATATATATATATATATATATATATATATATATATATATATATATATATATTAATAAGAGGAATTCCAACTTTGTCTGATTTACTCGTTTTATTTACAATCCTTTAAAATTTATAATGGTATTATAATGAAATAGTGATAGAATATTAAATGTTAAGTGTTAATTGAACAAGTACTTTCATGCTTTCGCAATCTTCAGGTTCATAATGTGTGGTGACAGTCAAGTTTGCAATTTTCAAATTTTCAACAGTTGAAAATTGAAAACTTGACTGTCACCACACATTATGAACCTGAAGATTGCGAAAGCATGAAAGTACTTTATTTCATTATAATACCGTTTTATCGTCAAAATATATTTCTCGTTTTGGTAAGTTATATTGTTAATTTATATATGATTTTTTAAATTTATATTAACTATTTTTTTTTTCAGTTCGTTATAACATGCTTATAATATTGGTTGTATCATATTTACTTGTATATTTGTCCATATTATTGTTCGTTTTATGTTAGATTATTTTATTATTTATTTAGTATTGATTGTTTTTTGTAGTTGTATATATTAAAAGTCTGAAAATATTTTTATACATCTTACAATAATATTTATAAAATCATTTATAAAATAAAAATTATATAATCTAATTACATTACAACGATAATTTATTATTAATATATATCATGTTTAACTAGAGTTATTGCAAACGTTGCCTTAAAAAATATTAAACTAGACCTGAAAAATGCGCAAGCTCAAAAGAGCCACAGAATGTTATAATAAACCTTCAAAAGTGTGGGACTAGAGTTGTTGCTCAAAAATATTGTAATCATTATCTATCGTACACTCTGTGGCATCCTTTTATTAAAAAAAAAGAGACTCATAACGAACTCAAAACGACACGATAATTATTTAAGCTAATGTTCAATATCTTATATTAGATGTTTAGTAATGATTAATACGAAATGCACTTAAACCGAATTCTATATTATAAATTCACTTAAATAATTATCGTGTCGTCTTGAGTTCGTTATGAGTCTCTTTTTTATAAAAGGATGCCACAGAGTGTACGATAGATAATGATTACAATATTTTTGAGCAACAACTCTAGTCCCACACTTTTGAAGGTTTATTATAACATTCTGTGGCTCTTTTGAGCTTGCGCAATTTTCAGGTCTAGTATATATATATATATGAAAATATGGGTGAGAAGAATACTGCTGGTTGCACATGGATAACATGTTATAAAATGAGTCCCTCATCAGTGATTTACCAAACGATCATGGGTATTTCATCGCATTAAAAATCATATACCTCACGTGGGAGCGATAATAACTAAAATAAGTTATTAGGACAATAGAAACGCGTAAAGCGAGTGAGACAAGTAAACAACACAGGGGGAAGCTAACCGAAGATGGAAATAAACACAAGCAACATAGTTATTCTTTCAGCATAAGCTGTGTGAATATATGAGCGAGTCAGAAAACAGACCTTTCGCTAGTGAATCCGGTTTTAGAAAGAATGAAAACCGTTTTCCCAGCGAACGGGAGGAAGAAAGAAGGGGAGAAACAGGTGAGTTGGAGTGCGAGGAAGAGGTCAGTAGAGAGAAAGAGTTAACTGACGTGGCAGAGGGGACGAAAGAAAGTAAGAGAAACAGAGAGAACGAGGTAGCAGTAAGAGAGAAAGAGAGAAACACAGAATTGCAGTTTGGGTAAATATATGAAAATATGGGTGAGAAGAACACTGCTGGTTGCAGTGCGATAATAACTAAAATAAGTTATTAGGACAATAGAAACGCGTAAAGCGAGTGAGACAAGTAAACAACACAGGGGGAATATATATATATATATATATATATATACACACACACACACACACACACACACACACACACACACACACACACACACACATATATATATATATATGTGTGTGTGTGTGTGTGTGTGTGTGTGTGTGTATATATATATATATATATCCATACACTAACTAGCATAATACGCGTCAAAAATATATCTAATAATTTCTTATTTACACCGTTTTATGTAAAGATGTTTGAATCATTGATTATTCTTAGCATCTTCGTATTTCATTATATTTTCATTTAAATCAATTATAATAACTTTCTTACATATTTTCTTTAACCATTCTCAAACAAATATCCCCTAAATTACAACGACTAAGCAATGAAAGTATATGATAAAGTTATATTTATAGATAGAAAATAGAAGAAACCGAAACTGCGTACATATGTTTATAAATAGCGCACAGTTTAATATACAGGGTGCGGACGATATTTGTTCGCAAGATTATATTAATTAACTACCAACATAAGCCAAATTATATGCAAATCGGTCCATTTCAAGATATCTAAACTATAATAAGGTTAGGGGTGCGGGACTGCGTCCAGAATATATTTTTTTATCCCGTTTGTAAAATAAGTTGGATTACTTTGAATAAATAATGAATGAATATTACATAATTAATTTATCTACTAAATTTCGTTATTCTTGGTTAAATATAAATAATTTTGTTCCTTATTTTAAGATTCACTTCTTTAAAATGTTCAAATGTCAACACTTCCGGTTAACGATCGTTTAAATAAACATTCATATATTCCCGTCACTAATTTTCTCCTAATGCAGTTTATATAAATATCGTCTTTTTTTAATGTATCATGGATTACGTTACTGATTACATAAGACAGTGTAACGCAGTCTTCCTTCATTTTCTGTGTATATTGTCAATTACGATTTTATTTGATGTATCATATCTACATGCATATATACTTGCGTATAATATCAATATCCACACTACACATGATAGCAGAAAACCACACGAAGGATTTTTTTTCTGCTAGTTATTTTAATGGAGAGAGTATCTGCCGTGTATTTACTGAAAAAAGCCCAATTAGGATTAAAACCCAGTTAAAAGCGTTTCAGTTGACAGGAAAATACGCACAATCTCGGTTTCTTCTATTATGTATACATACAAATATAACTTCATCATACACACAGACGCACTTCCATATATATATATATATATATATATATATATATATATATATATGGAAGTACTTGATTTAGGAGTCGCAGAAACCCAAATGCTGGATTTTACCAACCATCCAGGGGCCCGGGTAAATTTTCAATCACATATATTTTTATTTGTTTGACCCGAATTACTTGGTCGTTTTTTTGGCGGTGCGGATGATTGTTTAACCATCGTCTCAGTGTGTTTGGCCTTTAACGTATGTTGTAGCTCTGGTTCATCTGAATCATTGAGCGCTTGCCACACATCTCGGAAGTTGTTTTTCGTTAATTCTTAAGCCGAAATACGATTCTCGCTAATATATATATATATATATATATATATATATATATATATATATATATATATATATATATATATATATATATATATATATATATATATATATATATATATATATATATATATATATATATATAATATAGTATATTGCTCCTTTTCTGTAGAGCTGATCTTGAATCCCGCATTAGCGGCTGTTATTTCTAGCACCGTGAATGCGAGACGGCTAGTTTGGCCTGGCGACACACGTGTAGTCAGACCTGCAAAATTTTTTGATGTGAGATATACTAATTTTACTGGATTCCTGTTGATAAGCACAGAAGATTTGGGTATTTCACTTTTTATTTCTATTCCATTTCGATTCTCTTTATTTTTCAATTCACATTCCACCGTTGCGAAACGGATTTAGGTTTCGAGGTTCAAATTCGTCTACGGAACGGGTTTGCATTTTGAAATTTAAATCTGTCCAGGAATCATGGCCGTTGCCAATATAAGCTTGTCTTTATTGACTTATATCGAGACAGACAATTTGTATTCACTTTAATTAGTTTATTTCATTAATAGCTAACTTTGTCTGTTGTAATGTAAACACGTTTCGTGTTTATCATATATTTTAATGTATTTAACTGCTCGGAAAAGCCCCTTTTCCTGGAGCTTAATTATTGTAAACGACTGAGAGTTTATTCTCAAAATATAATATAGTATATATATATATATATATATATATATATATATGTGTGTGTGTGTGTGTGTGTGTGTGTGTGTGTGTGTGTGTGTGTGTGTGTGTAACCCATGTGCAACCACGCACTATTCTTTCTTCTCATGTTTTTTATATATATTTACCTCGGCTGCGTTTGTCTGTTTCTCTCTTACTGATTCCCCGCTCTCTCTGTTACTCTCACCTTCTTTCGCCCCCTCTGTCAGTTACACTTTCTCTCGACTGGCCACTTCCACTCACTCACTCTCTGTTTCTCCCCTTCTCACTTCCTCCCGTTTGGCTCACATCTCACTCACGTCGGATGGTCTGTATCCCGCTCGCTCATGAAATCCACCCAGCTTAAACTGACCGGATAACCATGCTGCTTGTTTTTTCCTATCTTTGCGTTGCTATCAATCCTTCTTGTTTGTTTACTTGTCTCGCCCGCTTTACGCGATTTACTTGTCCCAATAGCTTTACTTAGCTATTGCTCGCACCAACCGGAGGTATATGATTTTTAAAGCGATGAAATACCAATGAAGGTTGGAAAATCACTGACGAAGGACTATTTTTATCATATGTAACCCATGTGCAACCACGCAGTATTCTTTCTTCTCATGTGTTATATATATATATATATATATATATATATATATATACAACATATGATGACTGCTTCATCTTGTCAGATGATAGCCGTCACATCATATCACTCCCCCAGCAAGTTTACACCCTCCCATGTGCACGAAAGTGACATTTCAATGCAGTAACTGATTTATAAGTAACAGATATATGCTAGTGTGTTTATTGGTATGTACTGGGTTTATTGGATCAGGATATGGAATTTCCTGTTCATGAACCTTCTTATGGCGTCTTAACTCGGACGTTGTCTTACATATCTTATCACAACTTGGACAAGTGTTACATCTGGAGCTTCAGGGAGATTTGTAGCATAGTATGTCTGTGTTATTGTCTGTTCATACGTTTTCATATGGTTTACAAAACCGGTTGCAATTCCAATAATCAACATTTTTAAACCCCACCACTTCACCATTTCTTAGTGGCCGTTTAGCTCTGCATTTGTTAGTTTGTTTGTTTGTTTGTTTTTTCTTCGTTGTATCCAATAATTGACATCCTGCTTTAATTGTCTTTCTCCGTGTATTATAATCAAGAGCTTCCTTTTCCCATTGATTTATATCTAAATCCAGACATTTTACATTTTCCTTAATACAATCTTCATACAATTTCATAGGCACTTGCTGAGGGTTTTTCCTTGCTCACCATAAAAGATTTCCTTTGGAAACCGTACGTCGTTCATGCGAACAAGATATCCTACCCAAAGCATTTGACTTTTAATGAAAAGGGAACTGATTGTAGAGCACCTCGATCTTTGTAAAACTGCTGTGCCAGGTGTCATATTTCCTCATCGAATACCTAGGATCTGCCGAAGGCACTTTTGATGGAGTCTTTCGCGTATCTTGAAATGCTGCTGGTGAATGGTGCTTGATTTACTCCCGTATAACAAAACTGCAAGTACACATGCCTCATACAGTTATTTGTATTCTTAATGCCACTGCCTGACCACACCCTTTTCACTAATTTTCGACGGGGAGCGTTTGCCTTCAGCACTCGAAGATTTGTTTTTGTATGAAAACTCCCATCCCTTAACAAGGTACTACCAAGAAATACAAAAGTATCCACTACTGCCAATTTAGTTCCATTCATATACATATTTGTCACAACATAAGGTTCCCCGAGGGTTGTAATGTAATCCCTTTGGTCTTAGTTGAAATTATAGTGAACCTAAAAAGAGCATATGCTTCAGAAAATCTATTCATTATGTACTGCATGTTTGCTCCTGCGTGGCCTACAAAGTCCGCATCGTCAGCATACAAAAGTTCTCGAATTAACGTGTTGAATGTCCTTGATTTGTTATAAAATCTCCTCAAATTAAAGACTTGCATAAGCAAGAATAACAACAAAGTATAGTGCAAATAGTGTTGGAGGAGTATTGTTCCTTTGCTTAACACCGTTGTCCATAGAAATTTGTTCCAAAAGTTTTCATTAGATACAACCCTGTCCTTTATGTCTCGGTGTAGTTGTTTGAAGATCTGCAAAGATTTTTGTGGATAGCCTAAGTTACTAAGAATGATACATAGCTTCTCTGTTGACTGTATCAATAGCCATAGTCAAGTCGATAAAAACTTTATACAAAAGCATGTGTTGGTCTATGCCTTTTTCCGGCAGCTGTTCAGCAGAGAAGTTCATATACACTGTCCCCCTTCCTGTTCTGGTATCAGAATGAATTTCAGAAAAAATCAGTAGAGATATATATTTCTGAAAGGTAATTCAGCATCAGCCTATATACTACCTTTCCAAAAGTAATGCGACCCCACGGAATTTGTTACAATTGGATTTTTGTCTTTTATCTTTGTAAATGGTGATCAAGATTTCATCAACTCAGTCTTATAGTATTGGTGCCCCCTCCCAACATTTCATGAGAAGTGGATGGGTAATAGCGGATGATTTGTGGACTCCTTCAGCTTTCAATAACTCTATTCTAATCCCATTAATCCCGGTGCCTTGCCTGTGTTTACCTGTTAGGTTTGCTATTCTGATTTCTTTAATAATCGGTGGATTGTCCATTGATAATATTATATCACGCTGAGGTAGACCCTCTATGATATCAAAATTGACAATAGAAATATTATAAAAATACTCAGAGAAATATTCTTTCCAGCTCTTCATAATGTTTTGTGGGTATTTATAGAGAATTATACCATCCTTTCATTGCAAAGGGGCAGGGGAAGATAACTGAGGACTGAATGATTGTAATAATAAACCAAAAACGTTTTACTATCCATACTATAAACACAGTATGCACTTCAGATAGTTTCATCCTTCTCAGTCACGCACACACACACACACACACACACACACACACACGCGCGCACGCACACACACACACGCACACACACACACACACACACACACACTCACACACACGCGCGCGCGCACGCACGCACGCACACACACACACACACACACACACACACACACACACACACACACACACACACATACAAACACACACTTATTTAGTAATTATTTCTCAATAAATTTAAATTAGGATATGCAAAGAATTTGAAAAAACTAAAAGTTCTTGACTTCCTCCCATTGTGCTCCTTGTTTATATAATATCCATATCTTATTTCCAGTAACTGTCAAACATGGCAGTCAGAGCTGTCGTGTTGGGATTGCTTGATTGTAATAGACATGTTGTTGGCAAATATCTGAAGACAAGGTGAGTGAAACCCATTTTCAAACAATAAAAAAAAATGTTCCAATCCTTTTCAATGTTCCTACTTCAATCGTATGGCGTGTACAGAAATATCCGCTGCCACCTCTGGTTTACAATGGTAGGATTTGCTGCAATAATTGCTTACAATATCGCTGAATCTCTTAGCTCATTCTTTAGACAGAAGTCTCCATTTCTGAAGCCAAAGAAACACTTCATACCTTTTACATACGGTATCAACCTTTTCACTGCTCCAGATGGATTATGCTGCTACACATGCATTGATCCAACAATGAAACTCGTTGCGTACTATATAATTTATGTATTCTTTAGTTTGATAACATATAGGATTATGTTGTAAGCGTGTTTACGAATAATGGTCTAAAAGGTGAAGAGTACGTTACTTATGATGGCATGACTAAACACACACGGACACACATATGTATGTATGTATATATATATATATATATATATATATATATATATATATATAATTACGGAAACAGAAACAAATTCAAGGTACGTCCAATATTCTATCATATATCTCAACATACAACCCAAGAAATGCGGAAGCTTACAACACTATTCACAAGAACATCCCACTATTGAAACAAGACCCAAAAAGGAAAAAAGCCCTTCAAACACAAAATAATCAAAAGCAAAAGACAACCGAAATCACTGAAAACATTACTCACCAATGCCAAATTACCTACCACAACCAACTGTCAAAAAATGTGGTCGCTCTAATTGTGGAACTTGCACTGACCTCATTGAAGGCAACACGTATACATTTCAATCAGGACAAAATTTTGCTGTAATAAATCACTTCACTTGCTCATCAAAAAATCTACTTTATGTCATTAAATGTAAAGGATGCAATGAAGATTATATAGGACAAACTAAACTCACACTCAGAAACAGAATGACAGTTCATCGCCAACAATTAAGAGATCCAACCACGAGGCAGATACCACTAGGTGCACATCTAGACATATGCGCAAGTAATAAGACACCCAAATTCCAAGTCTTCCCAGTTTACCTTTGCGCTGACAATACAACAGAACAAATACGAATAAATAAGGAAAATATGTTTATTCAAAAATATAGACCAGCATTAAATATGGTTTAATATACATTATGTCAACACCATAACATGCTAACCATCCAAACTGACACATACACACACACATAACACCTACTTTAGAAAATAAAAACCCGAACTAAATAAACCTTAAGATACGTTTGCGCTGTCAATACCACAGAACAAATACGAATAAATATGGAAAATATGTTCATTCAAAAATATTTCTACTAACGGAATCATTTTCCTACACACACACACACACACACAACATATATATTCTCTTCATCTTAACATGTTAACCATACTCCCACACACACATAACACCCATACACACACATAACCCCCCCCCCCCACACACACACACACAACTCCCTCCCCCATTTCTACTAATAGAATCACTTTCCTACACACATACACACACACAAAATATATATATTCTCTCCATCTTAATATACTCCCCACCCCCAAACACACACATAAAACCCATACACACACACACAACTCCCTTCCCCATTTCTACTAATAGAATCATCTTCCTATACACACACACACACACACACACACACACACACACACACACACACACACACACACACACACACACACACACACACACACTCACACACTCACACACGCACACAAATAAACATACATATCTCTACTTTCTTTATTTCAATAGAAAGTCTAAATTCTGACGCCCCAGCGAACCAGCCATATTAACTGAACCAGAACAATTCTCCCCATCCCATTTCTCTTGACCATTATATTTTGTTTGTCATAAAATTCTCTAGAAGGCTACAAAATAAATTCCCAAATACGGGCGCGAAATTTAATGAACTTGTTCATGTGACAGTCATAATTTCATTTATAGCCAATCAAATTATATTTATTAAAAAAAGCCTTCGTGAGCCCCTTTTTTAAGTAAAAACAAATTCAAACAAACTGACGCGAAAGCTGATGTGCTTATTCACGTGACTGCATCAACCAACCAAACTTCACTCATATATGAAAAAACAACGTGAGGCCCTCATCCCCCCCCCCTTTGTTTGAAGAACTTTGTAACGCGAACTGGCGTGAAATTTATTATACTTATTCACCAACCAATCAAATTACTTCTCTAAAAACCTGGCGTTTCGAGCCACTTTTTTCCATATAAAACAAGTAACATTCAAAGACCAACCAGATGTGAGAAAAACCACAGACCCTCCATCTCAACTCTACTTCTGAAAACCAGAAGAACTGCGAAACCGGTAAAAGAAGCAAATAAATATATATATATATTTTTTAAAATAAGACTCCAGTTGCATTTTCGATTTCATCTTTTTTTCTTTATACTTTCACTCGTGTAGGACACCTCGGTTATTTTTCATTTTGAAAAAAAACCTCACTTTCTAATATATATATATATATATATATATATATATATATATATATATATATATATATATATATATATATATATATATATAGGGTAAATATTGATGCAATTCAATTCAAGCACTCAACGTACTTATTCCACACAGGAGTGACGGAGTAAATATCGAATAAGGAAAAGCGAAGTAGTTTCAGATGTTCAACTCTTTTAATAATAATGCTGTGATATATATTTCAATGGCGACAGTGGCCGCACTGTTCCGTGTGCCAGTGCCGCGACATCGCCAGACAGCTTGTTACATAATAATGTTATGTTTCCGAGGCAATCCAAATTGAATCGACATGGGAACGGACGAAGTGTGTGCTCTTGGGTTCTTCATCCGTTCCCTTGTGAGTACCAATTCACCCCCACCGGTCTGCGCAGGCGCAGGTCCGAAGGAAGTTGACCATTAGCTACCGCAGATTTCAACGAAATTCGTTTAGTCAGTTACCCCTCTCAACCAAACAATGACCCATTCATGCCTGTTATATATAGCTTACTGCTACCCATCCCGTCTGTGGCAGTCAGTTGAAAGCCAGTGGGGATGGGAGAGCGTGAGTATCTATAGGTCTCATTACTACCCCTCATTAAGCATGGACAGTATAATTGACCATCAACCTCTAAGGGAAAATATACTTAATTCTAGGTATCATGTTTCACAATGGAAGTTATGAATGAGAGTTGGAAATTAGAACTAAAAATTAAAAATTTAAAATTAAAAATTA
Organism: Eledone cirrhosa; assembly: GCA_964016885.1. Lineage (NCBI taxonomy): Eukaryota > Metazoa > Mollusca > Cephalopoda > Octopoda > Eledonidae > Eledone > Eledone cirrhosa. Next base: position 36,347,042 of record OZ024740.1, on the reverse strand, counting down.
AAAATTAAAAATCGAAAATCAGAAATCAAATATCAAAAATTAGAAATTAAAAATTAATGATTAAAATTTACAAATTTTCAAGTGAGAATCCAAATTGAGGTGAGTAAAAAAATATAGATTGAAGTGAGTAAATAATATATGCACCTATACTATCTACTACGTAGAGAGATGTTTATGTAAGAAGTTTTGAAGGGGTATAATGTTACAGTTATATTATCTACATACTGAACGATAGTACCGTACAGTATATATATATATATATATATATACAATATATTAATAAATGGAAACTATATTTATAAAACCATATTTATTTTATTATATATATTTCAAGGGCAACCAAGGCAAATTATGGTGCGCTTTCATCAGATAAAATACAGATTTGTTTTATAAATAAATATTGACATACCCGGAAAAAAGACAACCTTAACGGTTGGAGCTTCCTGGATAGTGGAGATAATAATTTATTGAGGGTAATACAAAGTTATGAGTGAGTATGCAAACGAGTGTCCGAAAAGTTGAAAAGATAACGGTTTATTTAAATTAAACTGTTTTTTTTTTATGAGAAGTCATAAATGTTATAAAGTTAAAAAATGTTATCTTAAGAATATAATTGAAACATAAACCATATGCTATGCTATAAGAAGTCATAAATTTATCTTAAGAATATAATTAAAACATAAACTATAGGTTATTTTATAAGAAATCATAATTGTTAAAAAGTTAAAAAAAATTTATCTTAAGAATATAATTAAAACATAAACCTTAGGTTATTCCACATATATATGAACATCATATGTTATTCCACATATATATAAATATTTGGATATATATTAAAAATGTTTGAAGATATAAAATATTGGAAGATATGAAAATAATGGTTTTTCCATATCTTTCAAAGGAACTTTCAAAGAATTTTCTAAAACCTTCAGAAAGTCTTTCAAGGAAAATTTTTATTAAAAGAATTTCAAATAGTCATATAAGAAAGTTATAATCAATTGATAAGTTTGATAAGTGTAATAATATAAAGTGAATTAATGAAGTAGAAATAATAGAAAGTAAATTAAATATATATGAATCATATATAGATATAATCTGAAGGATGAAGTTGTAGGTAGTTGGATATAGCAAACATTATACAAAAGAGATTAACTATATATTACATTATATATATATATATATATATATATATATATATATATATATATATATATATATATATATATATATATATATATATATATATATATATATATATATATATAAAAGTTGAGTTTAAACGATGTTTACAAGAACTAAATAAATTATTACGCAAATTAATAGAGTTCTTACTTTTTAGTATAAAGAATATTTCTTCAACGCAATTATTGGATAAAGCAGTGTATGAAGGAGCTTTGGAGATAATTTCCCAAGATAAAGAATAGTTAATATTCTTGGATTTTAAGTTCCATAATAAGTTGGATAAAGAAGTTGAAGATTTTTTACCAATATTCGTAAAGGAACATTTATGGTTATTAAAACGAGATTTTATTCTGTGGAAGTAGAGCCGACATAGTTAAAGGAATTTTCATTGGTTTTGACTTTACAAGTGTATACTATATTTTTAACTAAACAGTTATTATTTAGAGGACAGTTAGATTTATTTCTACAATTACATTTATCTGAATTTATATTATTGGGAGTCGTAACATTATATTGGATATTGCTAGGAGTATTAATGCTATTCTGGTTAGGTTTTAAGTTTCTATTATTAATTCTATTAATATTCTGCGCTAAATTCATAGTGGTGGAATATGAGAGTTTAATAGTATGTCTATTAAAGATTGAGTAATATCTGTGTATCTTAGGAAAACACTTATCAAGAGCTTTAAAAAATATTTTAACTATTGGAGTTTTAATACTTAATGAGAAAGGGGGAGCGAACCATAATATATTTCTAGTTCTATTTCTTCTTTTGATTTCCGAGTTAGTGCAAGGTTTCCTATTATAATTATATTTATAGTTATGGTTAATTGGCACATCCTTATTAACAATGTATAATTTCATTACTATAGCCTGCTCTACTTAACGCTTCGTTATAATATTGTGCCTTATCTTCAAATATATTTTTATTCGCTGAAATTCTAGAAATACGTTGCTGCACAGAATTTACAATAGTGTTTTAACGGATCTGGGGTGATTGGAATTAAAATTAACATAGTTTAAATTCTCATTGATTTTATGAAATGGATAATAAAGACCAGTATTAAGGTTTAAAGTTAGATCTAAAAAATTAACTATTTTATAATTATTCTCTACTTCTACATTAAGATTAACGCTATTAAAAAATTGTATAATTTCTTTTCTTTTCCTATTCATTTCACAATTATTATTTTTTTCAATAAGCAATAGCATATCGTCACGATATAAACCACCGGTCATCTCTGGTATTTTCCTATGTAAAGTATTGTTAATAAAAAGCCCCACAAGATCCGTTAATTGTGCCGAGTCTGATGATCCCATAGTGATATCGAAATTGTTATCCCTATCTGTTCTAGTCCAAAGGTGGTTGCTAAATTTAATTAATGTTTTACGTGCAGTTAAGATGATGAGCATTTCATTGGTAGATAAATCAGTATATTTAAATGCATATGTAAGGGCTTTATTAAGTAAATTAGTTGTGATAGATAAGTAATATTTAGCAATATCCAATTGAATGAATTTATTGTTATGCTTATATAAACATATATATATATATATATATATATATATATATATATATATATACATACGTACATACATATACATACATACATATATATACACACACACATACACACACACACACATATATATATATATATATACTAGCTGAATGACCCGGCGTTGCCCGGGTTACTGCTGTTTTTATTCAGATTAGGAAACAATAAATATGAAGAATTTTTTTTCTCATATTCACTTTACATAAAATATGTCAAAGTTGTAATGATAATAGAATTGTGACCAACCGAGCACGGCGGGCTGTTTGATGTTCTGCGGCACGGGAGGCGGCGGTGGATACAGCGTTCTGGGACCTTCGGATGGCTGTCTGTATCTCGGTCTGGGATGCTCTGGCAGCTGCGGTGGAGGCGGAGTCCTTGGACCTTCGGATGGCTGTCTGTATCTCGGTCTGGGATGCTCTGGCAGCTGCCTTGGAGGCGGAGTCCTTGGACCTTCGGATGGCTGTCTGGTGGTCGGTTTCTGTGGCACGGTAGGCGGCGGTTGAAGCAACGTTCTTTGACCGTCTGGTGGCTGTTTGCTGTTTAGTTTCGGAGGCCCTTCCTTGCAACAGCAGTAGTTGCAGCATTCCTAGCCCTACGAAGAGCTCTTTGGCTGTCACTCTCTGCTGCCCTAGAGGCGGCTGTTGCAACTGCATTCCGACAATTACGAATGGCACGATTCGAAGCGGTAACCGTAGATAGAGAGGCGCTGGGTTGGGCTGTGCTAGGGGTACTTAAGTTTGAAAGCGAAGTAACAGGGGTTTGTGGCCAAAAATGCAGTCCGGCATCCGTAGACTGCTCATTCAATCGCCTCTTTTTTGAAACAACAGACGATGTTTTCCTACAGCTAAGGGTACTCTTTCTTTTCAGTGGCATGGTTGCAATAGTACAGTAAACAGTAAAGGGGAAGCAGGTTTAGAGCAAAGGCAAAAAAGC
>OZ024740.1:36300868-36333368 GCA_964016885.1 Eledone cirrhosa | reverse complement strand
TATGTAGAGTAACACATATGTATTGTCGAAGTTGAAACTGAGAACCACCACCCCTCCTGCTGACCCAAATGTTTGCTGAGGACCAGAACACCATCCTCCACAATATAAGAGAGGTATGCGCTTGCCGGTCTATTGATGACCATAACATCACATTCCAAGGTAATGGCAAAACACAGTGAATGCCAAACACGACCAGAACACCACAACATGCACATCGGAGCAACAGAGATATAATATCAATAAGCGAATCAATTGAATTTTTTGAGTTGAAATACATATAAATATGTGTCTGTGTGTATCGGACACACGTACACATAAAGAAACTGCTGACCTAAATGTACCTGTCATGCTTGTCTGAATTCCTAAGAGAATCTCCGGACAGTTACTATCTTGACCGATTACCATCACAATTACTACGTAGCGGTTCTTGCACGTGACTGCTGGACCCGGATGAAACGAAGACGAAGAATTTCCTTGCGTATCGTTTTGTACCACAGATGCGATCTCACTCTGCCTCGTTAATGTTCAATCGACACCAAAGTTCTACGTTCGGGGCAATAGAATTGAATCCAACCACCGACAATATAGTTGGATGACCGATAATCACACCGAACCGGAGTACTGTGATCCTTGTGATTTCGAGATATACAACCACTGACACTGTTACGAAGACCAGAAAACCACACTCCATAATATTGAACCAAGTGATTGATTTGTGCGACCAAAATAACACCACACACATATTGAACTAGGAATATTGGATCTTCCGTCAATGACTGGGTGAGCAAAAATAGATTTCTATCTGCATTGGAATTTACGAACTTGTGCATCTGCTGTGGTGTCAAAAACAGGCGCACATGACCGCACAGATAAACAATGGACTATGCTACGTGGCTTGAACCTGTAAGTGAATTGAAGGTTCTGTAACTCTGATATACAGATTATTTATTATTAAGATGTATAAACTTGACAAAACTATTATCATCTTATATTCTCTCAACTAATCACATTTGATCATATTTCTCTATCCCGTTAATTATAATATTTTTATTTGAAAAAATCGGTTTTTTTACATTGTGTTTTCCCCTTCAAATACTTGCTTATATTTCTTTATATATTCTCTATATATTTTTTTAATATATATATTTTTTATCTTTATTCTTATTTTCACTTTTATCTTATTCTTACTTTTATACCTTATTATAGTGTAATCTTCCCCATGCCTTATTATACATTATTAATTATAGATTATTACTCTTTTTCCATTTCTAATTACCTCATGTACTTTCTCCTCCGTTATATATATATTGTATGTCCTTTGTGTGTGTGTAGCCTCTGCACACCCTCTGCACCCTACTATCGACGCCACCCCATCTATGGTTCAGCTAACCACTCGACTCCCGGGAATGAATATGACCGCAGCTAGTAAACAAGGACCCACACCCCACCCTCCCGCACCAAAATTAGACTTATCGTCCCCTACTTTTGCTCTTTACTCTCTTTACTCTTGAATGTTTGGTTGGTAGAGTCCATAACACTAATCAAACCCCTTTTATAGCTCTGACGAATCCTACGGTTACGTAAGGAAGAAACATTGTAAGCCAATAAAAATCTTTTGATGTTGTAGACGCTCTTGTGTTCTTTATCATATATATATATATACATATACACACACATAAATGTATAAAAATAAAGTACGCTCTACATGTGGAAAAAGCAGATAGGTAAGAAGTACTTACATAACCATAGTACCGTCGAGAGTGGGTACTGGTATGGTGGGAAGGAGGTGGAGGGGGTATTTTGTCGAGTGGGTTTTTTTTTAAAAAAGAAAATCATTTTTAGCCATCTGGCATTTAACACTGGCTTAAGGTATTTGAAAGTTGCAAAGTTTTTGTGCATGCAATTCGGGCAGTGTTCAGAGAGTTTCTTCAGTAGCGGGCCCTTGGCAAATAATATTTCATAGCTCTCTGAAATACAAAGGTCGCAGCACTTGTGTCCTCCCTTGTATGAGCGCGCTTTCTGGAGTATTTTCCATTTGAGCGCGAAGGGACTGGATTTCCTTTTGACGTCCCAGACATAGGAGGCGAGTGTTGTCTGATTTGATTTGTCCAGTCTTCTGAAAGAGTGGGTATGGGCACACCACCGGTTCTTAAAATTATTGGAAGTCATGCTGATGTAAGTCTTTTTGTTGTTGTCGTTATCGGTGCCTGAGATGACATCACATTTGATGACATATCATTTGTCAGGCATTTGTTTTCAAGTGGGCAGGCTTCCTTATTTTGGCAGTTACAAAAGGCTCCAGTCCGGGGATTGGGCTCGGAGGTAGTAGGCTTATTTAATTTTTTTTAGTGTTGAGATTGGCTATATTCCTAGCTAGGTTAGGTGTAGTAGAGTAGGAGAGTCTTATTGTGTTCTTATTGAAGATAGTGTAGTACCTATGTTGTATGGGGAAGTGTCTGTTCAGCAAAATGAAGAAAGTCCTAGCTATAGGTGTAGTGACCTCTCTATTGAAGGGGGAAGGGTGTACCATCTAATATGCCTATGCCTATTCCTCCTAGGTAGTCTTGGGGGTGGTTTGTAGGTAGGTGATCTTTTCTTTAAATCCGCTGCGGGCGAGGGCGTCGTTGTAGTAGGAGGCAGAGGCGTTAAAGATATCTTTATTGGCCGAGAGGCCAGAGATTCTAATTGACACGCTTTTTACTAAGTTATCTGTGATGTTTTGGGGTGGTTAGAATTAACATTTTCCGGCCACATTGATCTCAGTCAATGCCATCTCATTCACCTTTTTGTAGGTAGTCGTGATGGCAATAATAATTGTTTCTACTTTTGGCACAAGACCAGCAATTACCCAGTACATTACTGGTACTTTATTTTATCGACCCCGTAAGTTTGAAAGGCAAAGTTAACCTCGGTGGGATTTGAATTCAGACCGTAAAGGGACGTAACTATGCTGGAAAGCACGTCGTCCGACTCTCTACCGATACTGCCAATCCACTAAAAATGGTAGTGATATGGAGGCAGTGGGTACTTAAAAAAAAATAAAAGGATACGACCCTACAGTAAAGATACGTACTGGAGTACAGTGCAACGCGCTGCCGCGTATTCAGTGGGCGCTGGCCGTTGCAAACTCTGTGTGGCGGAAGACATGGAGATAGTAAAATTAAAACATGATTTGGTTAACTTCAAGCCCGAGATCATCATGGCTTGCAGGCACCACCGAAATAGCACTTTTTCTGCGCTGAGTTTTCCCGGATAGGAGCTTAATGAGTGCATGGTGCATACAGACAATGGGAGTCAGACCCACCCGTGCACTGGGGCGGCCCGGCGATTTGCTGAACATGTGAACCGACTTTTGAGCCCACTCTGCATGTACAAATTAGCAATTATTTGAACGCACACATACGTAGGGACCTTCCCATGTATGTACTACGGAATAGTACATAACATCTTACACAACGTAAAACGCACGCGTAAACACACACACACACACACACACACACACACACACACACACACACACACACACACACACACACACACACACATATATTTGCGTATCCAACTTGTTCATACATCCTTGCTTTCGGAATATACCTTTCTGTGGTCAGCTTTCAACTACGGACAATCTATTAACCATCCGCCAGATTCTATTTGAAACAGTTTGACTTTCACTCCTCCTGTCGCATCTCCAACAGATCCATCTATATTATTTTTTTAAAAGACTGTATGTTTTCATTCTAACACAATAGTATGTTTGTATGATTTCTTTTACACATATGGGTGTCTGTGTGACTGGGCATGTTTGTGAATATATGTATATATATGTGTGTGTGTGTGTATATATATATATCTATATCTCTCTCTATATATATATATATATATACGTGGAAAAGTAAGAAATCGGAGAACAGACCGTTAAAACATGTTTATTTAAAACACCACTTACGTATGTTTCGCCCAGTTGGGCTTGTCAAGGGCATAAATAACCAAAAATGTTCCCTACATTGTTCGGAAAGTGTTTTGGGGATTAAGTTTAACGTTATAATTCATTCTTCGCAAAAAAAGCGTGTTTTGATTTTGCAGTAGGTCAAGGGAGGTAACTCTGGCCGGTGTTAGGGCAGTCTTTCCCGGACAAATTTGTATCCGTTACAAGATGTGGTTACAACCTTACCATTGCCGATATGCACAGGGTCAGGTAATCAACGCTTATTTTTTTTATCCGCACCTGCTCGCCTGGGTCGTTTGAGGCTGGGTTTGGGATGCATGGTTAGTTTCCTGGATGTTTTTTTTTTTGCAGCGCCTGCCCGCCGGGGTGTTAAAGCTTGTTGCAGGGAGACCCGGTACACGGTTTCACTCCTCATCCTTAACCTATCTGAAGAAGGATATTTTTAAGCGATGTGTACAACCTATCGTCGTTTCAGCTCTGCTGTTGATGAGCTCGTGGGGTGCAGTTATGATGTGGTAGAGCTCCATGAGGCAAAGATCGCACTTCCTCTTGAAGTTGTACGGTGCAGCCCTTCCGATAATATCCCAGTGTGTGGAGAAGCTGATGTTTAAGTCTTTTAATGATGTGATGTAGTCCGCGAGCGAAGTGGGGTGTCTTAATTTCTTATTTATGAAAGAGTGGAGATGTGTTCGAAATCTAATTATGAACGGACCAGAGGTAACCCCTATATAATGTTTAACGCTATTGTGGCTAGTTACAGTGCATCTATATATAACCCTATCAGTCAAGCAGTCTCCTCTAAGGGGGAAGCGTCCTCTGTCGCGGCAGTTGCAATTTCTGTCGCGGTTCCTTCCACTTCTCATCGTTAGGCCATCATTGTTGCTATCTACGCTCCCGCACCTGTCGTTAGCACCATTACAACCCACAGTGCACGGGGTGGTACGATTATTATTCCGCAGGTCATGTCCTGCATGTTCCCCAGTCATGTCGCGGTTATGCTGGTTGCGTCTGTACAGGCCGTTGCCAGCACTATTGGATGCTGCTAGGGAGTTGTTAAGGCCGATATAGTTATTGTCAGGTGTAGGTGCGTCCGTGCTAAGGTGCTGTGTCTTGGTGATCTTACTGTGGTTCGTTGTTCCTATGATGTCTGCTAGGTTAGGAGTAGTAGAGAAGGATATTTTTATATTGTTCCTATTAAGAAGTCGCCGCGTGATCGGTTATAGGTATGGCTTACTATAACGTTCGTTATTTATGCCCTTGACAAGCCCAACTGGGCGAAACGTACGTAGGTGCTGTTTTAAATAAACATGTTTTAACGGTCTGTTCTCCGATTTCTTACTTTTCCACGTGCTTACGCTCTGCTAACTCTCTCGCCCACTAAATATTAACACTTCTAATATTTAATACTGCCGGCACTAGTATTGAGCACCTTTTGCATACGCTATTTGGCAAATAACTACATGTATCACCTATCCTTCCCTTTTCTCTCTCTCTCGATACGTAAATACTTTATTATATATATATATATATGTATATATATATGTATGTATGTATGTATGTATGTATGTATGTATGTATGTATGTATGTATGTATGTATGTATGTATGTATGTATAGGTGTGTAGGTGTGTGTGTGTGTATATATATATATATGTGTGTGTGTGTGTGTGTATGTGTACATATATCTATCTATCTCTATCTCTCTATATATATGAGTCCCAGGTTCAATCGGGATTAACCACAGTAAGGTACTCAATACATTAGTAGAGTGAGTACAACAAAATTTAATATAGAAATGGCTTCTACAGGCCTATAACTGTTTCATTCGAAAGATGAAGAAAAGTTAGTAGTAAATTGTTTGACATTGATACACTTGAGAAAACTTTTCTCGTGTCCATGATGACATTTATGACATCAATCTACCATAAATACCTTTTCAAAGTTAAGAAATAGATGTAGCGGATTTATCGTTAAGTGTAATCGACTGAACCATAACAGGTGCTTCGATTGTTTGGAAAATTAAATTAATTGAGAAATCGAAGACTGTAAAAGACACTTCCGCAACAACATAGTAATCTAATCAGACGAAAACCTTTCTGGTGATGAACTTTCGCCTGAAAATAAATAGAATACATTCTGAAATCTTGTGACATTACATTAAAACATTTCTCGGGGAAAATGTCATGCTATATTTTATGATATCTATTGATAACCGTGTTTAACATGTTGACGTATTTGGATTGTCGCTGGATCATTCGACCAGAAACTTTTTATTTATTGTCAAAAGTTAACTTGGTGTTCAATATCATTTGTATTGTAGTTTACCATAAGCAGTTTCTTTATAGAGTCAAACCGCTGAAAGATATCGCTAATGTCTTCATATTACAGATATTGATTTAGCAAGGCCTCGTGTTTACTAAAGGAGCAAGATAACATATTGTGAAATTCATAGCATTCTCAAATGGATTAAATACAACACAGAACGGAAATGACTTTAACTGCTTTTCATCTGTACATTACAATTAAGTAAACTTTTAGTTAGGTTGTCGATGTTTAGAGAATATGAAAGCTGATGCTGTTTCCTTGATATGTATAATGATCGTATCTTGGAGCCAGATACTTGTTGAAAGGTACTCAATCATCATTTCGCCATTGATGGCATCTGTGTAAAAAAATAATAAATAAACAATAGTGTCGTTTATAAAGAAGTGAGTTGTTAATGTCAACACTTAGGTGGTCAATATACAGAATAAGTGGTGAAATGCAGGAAGGCGTGCAGTGATATTACGATGGTCATCTTGAGTAAAAACGGCACCAGTTGATAAAGGAAAGTAACTTTACCCAGGTCTTTATGCAGTATTTGCTATCGGTACAACTAGACCACTTTCGGTGTGTGTGAGGAATGTGAAGGAGCAAGACGTTGAAGTATAAAACGGAACACCTACTTAGTTTATTAGATGGGATAAAGATAATAAACATAAACTGACGAGAGTAGGCAGGGTAGATGTGAGGTGACTGTGGTCAATAAATTGACTTGAAAAACGAATGGTTCGGAATAAAGATGGCTACTATATTACAGGAATAGGTGAGGTGATGTGCCTACTTAAGCCGTACGTATCCAAACGATTGAATGTTCATACATACGTAGACCGAAACCACACACGTCCACATTCACAAAAATTAGAGGTGAAACAAAGTTAAGAATGTTTTAGATGTCGAAGTTTTATTCAGTGACACGTGCTGAGAAGAAAACTAATGGGGTAGTAATTGTATAGAATGGGTATTGGTGGTATAGAATGGGGTATTGGTGGTATAGAATGGGGTATTGGTGGTATAGAATGGGGTATTGGTGGTATAGAATGGGGTATTGGTGGTATAGAATGGGGTATTGGTGGTATAGAATGGGGTATTAGTGGTATAGAATGGGGTATTAGTGGTATAGAATGGGGTATTGGTGGTATAGAATGGGGTATTGGTGGTATAGAATGGGGTATTTGTGGTATAGAATGCGGTATTAGTGGTATAGAATGGGGTATTAGTGGTATAGAATGGGGTATTCGTGGTATAGAATGGGGTATTGGTGGTATAGAATGGGGTATTGGTGGTATAGAATGGGGTATTAGTGGTATAGAATGGGTATTGGTGGTATAGAATGGGGTATTGGTGGTATAGAATGGGGTATTAGTGGTATAGAATGGGGTATTGGTGGTATAGAATGGGGTATTGGTGGTATAGAATGGGGTATTAGTGGTATAGAATGGGGTATTGGTGGTATAGAATGGGGTATTAGTGGTATAGAATGGGGTATTGGTGGTATAGAATGGGGTATTGGTGGTATAGAATGGGGTATTGGTGGTATAGAATGGGGTATTGGTGGTATAGAATGGGGTATTAGTGGTATAGAATGGGTATTGGTGGTATAGAATGGGGTATTGGTGGTATAGAATGGGGTATTGGTGGTATAGAATGGGGTATTGGTGGTATAGAATGGGGTATTGGTGGTATAGAATGGGGTATTAGTGGTATAGAATGAGTATTGGTGGTATAGAATGGGGTATTGGTGGTATAGAATGGGGTATTGGTGGTATAGAATGGGTATTGGTGGTATAGAATGGGGTATTGGTGGTATAGAATGGGGTATTGGTGGTATAGAATGGGTATTGGTGGTATAGAATGGGTATTGGTGGTATAGAATGGGGTATTGTTGGTATAGAATGGGGTATTGGTGGTATAGAATGGGGTATTGGTGGTATAGAATGGGTATTGGTGGTATAGAATGGGTATTGGTGGTATAGAATGGGGTATTGGGGGTATAGAATGGGTATTGGTGGTATAGAATGGGGTATTGGTGGTATAGAATGGGTATTGGTGGTATAGAATGGGGTATTGGTGGTATAGAATGGGGTATTGGTGGTATAGAATGGGTATTGGTGGTATAGAATGGGTATTGGTGGTATAGAATGGGCTATTGGTGGTATAGAATGGGTATTGGTGGTATAGAATGGGTATTGGTGGTATAGAATGGGCTATTGGTGGTATAGAATGAAGTACTGAAGGTATGTTTATTGGATTTCTTTTTTTAACCATGGATGGGTGAAAAGTAAAGTAAACACTGGCATGGTTTGAATTAGGAACGTAGATGAATGAAACTAAATGGCCTCAAACCAAATCTGTAGTATATTCACCACCTGACTACCGTTATATGTCTTATACTCGGGGATTTTAATGCCCCGACTATAGACTGGAACTCAAATATGTGCACGTCGAACAATAACTTCGACCAACTATTGCTCGATACGGCGGAAGAATGTTTCATCTGCCAGCATGTTACAAAACCGACAAGGGCTCAAAGTGGTCAACGATCGTCGTTACTAGACCTTATCTTCTCCTGTTATCCTAGATCCGTATCGTCTCTGCAAGTTCTGTCTCCACTTGGGAAAATTGATCATGCAGTACTGAGCTTTAGCATGCATACTTCGCTTGCACCGCCTCCCGTTTCGAATCAACCGAGAAGAATATTTGCTGCTATGAATCATGATCTTATCAAAATGGCCTCCGACGAGATAAATTGGCTCAGCCTAACTGAAAATCAGTCTGTTGAAACTTTGTGGTGAGAAATAAAGGAAATTCTACTTGGGCTAACAGAAATGGCAGTGCCACTGAGAACGCCAAAACGCAAGAAACACAAACCCTGGATAACAAAGACAATTATCCGCGAACGGAAGTTAAGAAACGCTGCTTGGGGGCACTATCAAGAGACCATGTCAGCGGCGGCATTTGACGTCTACAGAAAGCAGCGAAATCATGTCGAACATAATTCCAGAATTGGAAGGCAAAATTTTGAAAGGGAACTTGCAAATGATGCCGGTCGTAATCCAAAGCGCTTTTATTCTCACGTGCAGAGAAATAAAAAACTGAATAACCAAATTGTCACTCTCCGAAACCCCGAAGGTGCAGTTATTGAACACGCTGACCAACAAGCTTCTCTTTTTGCCGATGTTTTCGCAAATATCTTCAAGGAGGACGATGGCAGAGAACCTCCAAATCCAAATCTAAACACGATCACCCCACCCATGCAGCCAACCACCGTCAGACCGGACGAGGTGGAAAAGTTGCTTTTGTCCTTAGATGTGAATAAGGGGCATGGTCCAGACGGTCTACAACCAGCGAGTTTGGGTGCAGTTGCACCCAACCTTGCTAAACCTCTAGCCACACTATTCAACCTATCATTGGCTACCGGAGTTGTTCCTGCCTACTGGAAAGTAGCTACAATTTGCCCTAACTTTAAAAAAGGCGACAAAGAAGATCCGGGAAACTACAGACCCGTGAGCCTCACCTCAATTGTCTGTAAGGCCTGGGAATCTCTAATCAAGCGAGCAATTATGGCTCATGTTGCGTCTTTCACTGCCATCTCTCCATCTCAACACGGTTTCATCATGAAACGTTCCTGTCTTACAAACCTACTCGTGATGGAAGAATGGGTGATATCTTTCTCGACTTCGCAAAAGCCTTTGACTCTGTCAACCACCGCCTGCTCCTGTATAAGCTCAGCAACTATGGTCTCCATGATTCTATTATAAAGTGGATTGTATCATTTCTTGAGGGTCGTACTTGCAGAGTTCGGATCAATGGCAGTCTGTCATCGGGGGTGGGTGTAGGCAGCGGCGTTCCCCAGGGCTCTGTGTTGGGCCCAATTCTCTTCCTTCTATACATCAACGACATGCCGGACGTGATTGGTGGAAACGTGCTTCTATTTGCAGATGATGTGAAAATGGTAGCCCGTAGGAGCGAGATCGACAATCTCGAGTCCAGCCTCTAGCGCACCTGGAGTTGGTTCATTGACTGGGATTTATACCTCAATGTCGATAAGTGTTTCCATATGGCAGTGGGTACAACTTCTAACTCAGCTCTTACCTTCAACGGTGGCACTGCTCCTTTGAAGGAGGTTTAGGAGACTAAAGATCTTGGTCTGCTGGTCAACTCGTCCTTCAAACCATCAAAACATTGCATTCAAGCCGCAAACAAGGTAAGGAGCTCTCTTTTTCTTATTCGACGCTCCTTTGCCAAACTTACTCCAGAAATTTTCAGGCCTCTCTATGTCGCCCTCGTGAGACCGCACCTAGAATATGGCATCCAAGCATCAAACCCATATCTCATCCGGGATATCCATCACTTGGAAAGAGTTCAACGACTAGCGATTCGAATGGTACAGGGTCTTCATGAGCTGTTCTACGAAAGCCGGCTGCAGAAGCTGAACCTCTTCCCCTTGGAGCGTCGACATCTAAGAGGCGATCTCATTTTGGCTTACAATCTCTTTAATAGCCATTACGATCTCCCTCAATATCTCCTATTCACTCCGGCCCTTTAAAGGGGTCTACGTGGACATGACAAAAAGCTGTTTCACCACCGCTTTCGCCTAAATAGACGAAAAGCTGCTTTCTCGATCCGCATCTCTGGAACCTGGAATCGGCTTCCAGAAGAAGTAGTCAACGCGTCAACCACGCAACAATTCAAGGCAAAATTGGACCGGTGTTGGACCACTGTGTTTCGGACTGTGTAAATGTTGCCCCCCCCCTCCTTATATAGCATCTGAAGCATCTAGGCTTTAATTTCTGCCAAATATATTGAATTGAATTGAATATAATTACTATTGATATGTTGTAGTATATTCAACACCCCAGTACCTTTATATAATACCCATAGTATATTCACCACCTGAGTACCTTTATATAATACTCATAGTATATTCACTACCCAGTACCCTTATATCATACCCATAGTATATTCACCACCTGAGTACCTTTATATAATACTCATAGTATATTCACTACCCCAGTACCCTTATATAGTACCCATAGTATATTCACCACCCCAGTACCCTTATATAATACCCGTAGCCGTGCTTTGAATGTTGTGTGAGATGTTAGTCGAGTTAATTGACACCATTATATTGATGGTATTTTATCGAGCTCAGAAAGATGCAAAGTATAATCAGGAATTGCCTCAAAACGTAAAAGAAAATAACTAAATACAGCAAAGTAGCTCTGACAGTGTTGAAATTAATATAATTAATGTAATTATTGGATGTTCTGCCTACATTTATATGTAGGACTTTCGAATAATTTGATTTAACCATGCGTTAATTGTTTGAAGATATCTAAGTTTGCTCAGATTAACTTGTAAGAGGTTAACCTAACTGACGTTAGTGCACTTGATAATAATTGTTTCTACTTTTGACACAAGGCCAGCAATTATCCCAGTGTATTACTGGTACTTTATTTTATCGACCCCGTAAGGATGAAAGGCAAAGTTAACCTCGGTGGTATTTGAACTCAGACCATAAAGGGCTGTAACTCTTTGCTGCAAAGCATGGCGTCCGACCTTCTACCGATACTGCCAGTCCACCTTGATAATAATTGTTTCTACTTTAGGCACAAAGCCAGCAATTACCCAGTGCATTACTGGTACTTTATTTTATCGACCCCGTAAGGATGAAAGGTAAAGTCAAACTCGGCGGGATTTGAACTCAGATCGTAAAGGGACGTAACTATGCTGGAAAGCATGGCGTCCGACCCTAAAACCGGTATATGCAAACATGTGCTGTTCATAGACTACTAGTTGTAGTATATCCACAACCGGAAATTTCTGTAACATTTAGGGAAAATATATTGGAATCCAAAGAAATTCATAAATGTAATACTTAATAAATTTAACCGAATATTGTATCGCATGTATTAATGGTGCGATTGTGTCGGCCGTCGACTGACCTCAAACCAATCCACATCTGCAATGTATATACTGCATCGAGAGTATATATACTGTATCTGTAGTACATACGAGGGTCGACTAAACAGTTCATCAGCTGACTACGGAGTGATGTTAGAGCTGTGAAATCTTGCATGCATTACATTCAATTCTTCTTATTAATTGTTTCTTTCCAGAAAAAATAAACCTCATTGAGTCATTTCATAGGAGTATCTTGGCCAGCCTATGAACTTATCAGCGGACCATCATATACTTCTAATGCAGTATATGGTCTGCATCGATCAAATATATACTGTGACGCCAGTATGTATACTGTATCGGTAGTATATATACTGCAGACCTAGTATATAAATAAGTTGCCTCGAGCAGCTTAAAATCTATTAAATAATTAAACGGTAATTCATTCAGAATTCTGACCAGAACGATAAACATAACATAAATCAACAGATTTTTTAAAAGTAGATATTGACGTTTAGTGGAATACTTTTGATCATATAAGGCAAACGCCAACTGATATTTAGAGTTTGTTTATATATTACTATAGCATGAACAAATTTTGAAAAAAATATTGTATATAAAACTGAATAATTGTTGGCATTAGTGTCTCTTAATATTTTCCTACTGAAGTATGTTTTTTCTCTCTTTTGTGATGAACGTCATAGGTTAAAAGACTATTTTGCCGATAGCAAAGTTGTTTTCCGAATTGTTTCTGTGGAAAATGTTGAAAAGCAAGTACTATTATATATAGCATATATATATAAATCTTTCCAGTCTAATTTTTTAAGAGAGCAGTAAGCTTTGCAAATGGGACTCGATTGATAAAAATAACCTTCAATTCTGTAAAATATTTACTCAGCATAAGATACCAAACAAATTGTATGGACAACTTGCGACTAAACAAATTTTGTGGAATGCGAACAAATTCATCTTTATTAAACATATGGTTTGTGTAATCTTATGATGTGGTTGGTTACTTGTTTCTATTTTTATATCTTGAAATATTTAACTGCTATAATATATATATACATATATATTATATATACATATATATATATATATATATATATATGTGTGTGTGTGGGGGGGGGGGTAAATATATATATATAGATAGTCGACCGACTTTCGTCAAAACGGACCGAGGAAACAATGTTTCCATTGGTGTTTCTAATTTCTATCGGTCGCAACATATTAATATACATACATATGTATATATATATATATGTATATAAAATATTAAAAAAATAATGAATAAAACAATGAAACAGTTCCTTATATTAAACAAAAAAAGTTCATTATTTAACGATCGTTTCTAGGATATATATGTGTTAGAATTGGCATGCATATTCAACAGATCTATGTACAAAATTATACAAAATTATACAAACTATCAAGATTAAATATACATACCGAACACACATATATGCCGTCTTCAGAAATAATGAAATAATGAACATTGAGTTCTTCATACGGATTGGACACTACCGTAAACTCTTGGTAGATTTATCTACATATATATGTATATATATATATATATATATATATATATATATATATATATATATATATATATATGTATATATATATATATATATGTATATATATATATATGTATATATATATATATATATATATATATATATATATATATATATATATATATATATATATATATATATATATATGTATGTGTGTGTGTCTGTGTGTGTATTTATTATATATGTATACATATATGTGTGTGTGTGTGTGCATTAGCAAAAGTAGAAGAGGAAAAACACAGGAGTATATTTCCTATAATCCAAAAGAATAAATATCATTATAATTGTTAGATTAGATGAATTTAAGTTTTACTAAATATTCCGGGTTCATTGTCATTCTTATCAAATATTGTTTGCTCTTATATTCGATGCCAAGTTAAACATATATATATACATGTATACATACATGCATACATACAAACATACATACATACATACATAAACACACAGGCATATATATATATATATATATATATATATATATATATATATATATATATATATATATATATATATATATATATATATATATATATTTTAGTATATGTTGGTTGTTTACCGACACCTCAGTATGCAGATTGGCGCACTCGACGTAGTACGCTGGTTGGTTTGTTTACTCCGGAGTAATGTAAAATAATTAAGTCAAATAGGTATATATATATATATATATATATATATATATATATATATATATATTTATTAAAATAACAGATTAAAGTTTAAGCAAAGAATCGCTGCTTTCACCCTTAACGGGATCTTCTGAAACTAACAAAGTCAATCTGTAAACGCAGAACTGGATATTTCAAAAAACGTTGCAACCGGAGGAAGACAGGAAGACGATACTTTGTTTCGTGGTAACGTTCGCTGGCAAAGAACGGGAAAAAACGAATAATACGTCATTAATAGGAGCGGTGAAAAACAATTACGCGCAAAGACAGAACCACGTTTATGGTATAAAAGAGGTCGTAGACTAATGTTCTCTTAGGTGGTGCATAGAGACGTTCTCTGGCAATGAACGAAAAAACGAAGATAATAAGTCAAATGTGGAGCGTGGAGAACAATAGCACGCAAAGACAAAATACCGTAAATGGTAAGCAGAAGTCGTAGACTAAAATTCGAACTAGGAGACCAAATGAATCTCCGCTACAGAGTTAAGAACAAAGTAAATAAATACAATACAGAAGTAATAGAAACAAATAAATACATACACGCAAACAGATACGTACATACACAAGCATACGCAAAACCTTACCATAGGTATACAAAACCACGCACAAATAAATATGTGTGTGTGTGTATGCTTGTGTACAAATAAATAAATAATTATATAAACGTATATAAGTAAATAAATACGTATATAACAAGCGCACACGCATACCTACATATAAATACACGAATGTTCGGAGACGTAAGTCAACTAAAACAAGAAGTACACATATACACACACCCATCCATACGTACGAACCTGCATACTTACGCAGACGCAAAACTCCCGTATACACATAGCCAAACCCTAAATACCAGAATATGTAAAAATTATACGCCATAACAGTGAAATATACGTACGAGAAGGTATACCTACCTTCACAAAACATACGGGTAATATATACTTACCTATGCAAATAAGTAAAGGAATAAACAAACATATACTTAGCTCCCACATCAAGACGTAAAATATCCACGTATAGATCGTGCTATCCGTTAGGGTATAACGTGGGGCTGTAATATAGGAAAGTTTTGTGCAATTTATGTTTACAAGCCGAAATTGCCTCAGATTTTTTGTTTAAGATGTGGTCTGTGGTGTAGAGTATTTCCAGGGCCTCAGCGGCGCAGAGGTCACATGGTCTTTTATTTCCGTTATACGATCTAGCCCTAGCTAGGATCTCCCAGTGTAACTTATATTGGGTGTGGTTGTCTTTTAGACTCCAGATATAAGCTGAAAGTGACGTCATATTCCTTCTAAGAGGGTAACGAAAAGAATGGGTATGCATGTAAAGACGCTGCTTGAAACTATTGGCGGTTAACCCTATGTAGGCCCTACGGGACGTGGGTGTTACAACCTTACATTTGTAGACAATGTTACTAGAGAGGCATTTCCCGGATAGGGGGCAATCAGCCCGATTCCTACAATTACAGTTAGTACTAACTACAGGGTTGCACGTGTTCCTACGGCTAGGTAGTTTAGCTAAATTTGAAGCTGTGATGTTATGTGCAAGGTTAGGAGTCGTAGAGTAAGAAATTTTAATAGTATTTCTATTAAAAATTTTACTATATTTATGTGTAGGGGGAAAATGCTTCGTAATAAGGGAAAGAAAGATCTTAGCTAATGGTGTGGCCACCTCCATATTATATGGTGGGTTAAACCAACAAATGCGACGGGATCTATTTCTTCTAGGTCTATTTTCGTACTCAGTATATGCTACCTTATCGACAAATCCACTTCGAGCAAGAGCTTCATTGTAATAAGTGGAATGGTCGTTGAAAATGCGCTCGTTGGTGGAAAGACGGGAAAGCCTCAACGAAACGTTTCTTACCGGGTTCTTGGTTATGCTGGCAGGATGGTTGGAATGCTTACTTATGTAATTAAGCGTATCATTCGGCTTTCTATACGGGTAATACAACCCATTCAATAAATTGAGGGTAACGTCGAGATAATTAACGACCGAGAGATTGGCCTCAACCTGTATAGAGAGGTTGAAGCCTTTAAAGAAGGCTGTGAGTTCTTTTCTAAACCTGTCGCAAGCACGAGGTCCGCACTTAGTCATGGTCAAAAGACCATCGTCACGGTACAAACCACCGCCCGCGTTGGGGAATTCGTCCTTGATAGAGAAAAGAAGGAAAAGGCCAATAAGATCAGTAACCTCCGCAGAGTCACTGGCGCCCATACTCACGTCGAATGGGGGTACTATTGGATTTTTTAATCCAAATAGAGTCGTCGAAATTAATCACCGACTTTCGGGCATTAAGGATGACATCAACTTCAAAATCCTTAACCACTGTGAGTGTTTTAGCGAAATTGATAGTTCTAAGGAGAAGTGGTAAAGTGATGGAGGAGTAGTAATTGTTGATGTCGAATTGGATAAAACGGCAATGCTCCTTGTTACATATGCCGTTGAACCAATCAATCACCGCGAAAGAATTGTTCCACAGTGCGAGAGGGGCCAAACTTCTAATTTCAGGTATAATTCTGTCAAGAATCGTTTTACTAAGTCTACCTAAATCGGACTTCGTAGGGTTAATAAGCCGAATAGAGGGGTTGTTCGGAAAATTGGATTTGTGATCCTTCAGGGTAAAGTGGGGAGAGATAGGGTCCAGAGGTTCGGTCCGGTCCAGGATGTTGAGATCAGATGTGATTTTAAACCCAGCATCGTTGATTTCATTGATGACGCACCGATTAGTTTTACGGTAATCCTTAGTTACAGCATTATGTAGTAGTTGATGGTAAGTACTGCGCTCCACTTGATATAGGTTGCCAGTTTTGTCGGAATGGACGTGCACGGCGTTAGAATCCTTAATAGAACGAATTCTATTCTTCAGGTCTTGCTGGAAGGAATTGCTCCTATTCCGAAATTTGATATTCCGAATGAGTTCCAAGACATCATTTTCGAAGGGTAGCAATGTTGGGTTCCACGGAGGGTTATTATAGGTTTTAAATCCAAATTTATCCTGTTTGTTGTCTGCTTTTCGCGGATTATCGAAATAAATGGCACGCCAACGCAACCTTTTAATGAACGCGTCTGTTTTCTGTATCAGGAGTTTTAGGTATGTTTTCCTGCTTGGTACGGGTATGTTCTTTGTAGAAATATTCAGATGTTGTTTCTGCATGATGAATATAAGTCAGTAGAGTGCTCACTGCTCCCTCGTTCTCTCTGTTTCTCTTACTTTCTTTCGCCTCCTCTGTCATGTCAGTTAACACTTTCTCTCTACTGACCCCTTCCGCACACTTCCACTCACTCACTCACTGTTTCTCCCCTTCTCACTTCACCCCGTTCGCGACGAAAACAATTTCCTTCTTTCTTACATTTGGATTCATCTCGAAAGGTATTTTTTCTACGCGCTCATATATTCACCCAGCTTATGCTGACAGAATAACTATGTAGCTTGTGCCCTTCCTATCTACAGTTAGCTTTCCTCTTTGTTGTTTACTTGTCTCACTCGCTTTACGCGTTTTAATTGTCCTAATAACTTAATTGTCCTAATAACTTAAATATGATTTTTAATGCAATGAAATATCTATTATCGTTGGCAAATCACTGATGAGGGACTCATTTTATAACATGTTATCCATGTGCAACCTGCAGTATTCTTCTCCCCATTTTTTCATATATATATATATACAAAATATTAAAACAATCAAATCTTAGTTTAATACATTTATTTGCTGACAATTGTTTCTTCCAGAGGGATGTCTGGAATCATTGGGGCATAGAGAATGTTTAAACAGATGATTATATATATCTATATATATATATATATATAGATATCATATATCTATATATATATATATATATATATATATATATATATATATATATATGGATGAGGGGTGGAGCTGTGTGGTTGCTGATAACGGGTGTTAGAAGGTTAAGCGACACAAACAAGAAGTGGACAATCTCCCTTCGTCAGTAGTTAACTACGGAACACGGATGTTGCGGCGCATTATTAACTCTCGGATAGATGTATAGTTAATAATGTGCTGCAACATCCGTGATCCGTTGTTAAATGCTGACGAAGAGAGACTGTCCACCTCTTGTTTGTGTCTCCTTACCTTCTAACAAACACATACACACACACACACACATACACACACACACACACACACACACACACACACACACACACACACACACACACACACACACACACACACACACACACACACACACACACACATACACACACACACACACGCACGCACACACACACACACACACACACACATATATATATATATATATATATATGTATGTATATATCTATATATATAAAGCTGTGGTTGTCTGTCTGTCTATCGATTTTTGGCACACATCTCCTCTTAGAATCTCTGACGGAATTGCACCGAAATTGCTATACTTGTACATTGAGCCCTAGCGAAGACATCGGAAAAAAAATATTTCATAACATTCGGGTTATCGTTATGTTTTCTTAACTTCATAAGGCATATTGTTGGTTGAGGGAATATTAATCAAAAACACCACATGCAAGTCTGCACAGTAGACACTACAGTTTTTAAGCCAAAAAAGAAACTTAACATTGTAACTTTAACACAGCTACTGAGCGACCCCGAGCAACGCCGGGCTTTACTGCTAGTATATAATAAATGTAATCTGAGTTTTTCGAATATTAATAATATTCGATTCGTTTGCAATTATGAAAACAAGCTCTTTTTTAAAGTCAGTAGAATGAGCTCCTAATTCTTGCTCTTGTGTTTACATGCCCACACAAGAGAAAGAATGAGGGGCTCATTCTACTGACTTGGCTTTAAAAAAAGAGGCTGTTTGCATAATTGCAAACGAATCGAATATTATTATTAATATTCGAAAAACTCAGATTACATTTATTGTATTCAGCCATGTAGAGCGAAAATCTTTTTTTTTTAAAATCATATATATATATATATATATATATATATATATATATATATATATAGTAAAGGAATGAAGAATAACACGGATCAGCTATACATTAGGGTTTATTCCAAGTATTAACAAATGTTTCATAGTCCGGTGTGTCTAAAGCTTTTCCTGATTGATCATTGCTCCTGTCACCGCCTCGTAACCTCTTAGTGCGGTGCCGATCGCCTCCATGTGTTTGGCGTTCGACACCGCTACCGTGGCGTCGTCTGCATATGCTGACACGGTTCTTCCGCATCCCAGTTCGCGCGACCCCCCCCCCCCCCCTACCCCTCCTCAACATCTCCAGTTTGTGCAGTAATGGCTCAAGAGTCAATACGTACAACAGGGACGAGAGGGGAAATCCTTGGCGGACCGAGCGCATGATGTTAAACCGTTCCGAAAGGTGACCGTTCACTCTCACAGAAGAGCAGATGTCGCTGATAGAGATGGCTCATAGAGATGGGAGTTCTCCCGTTCTGCTACCAGTTGCAGTAGACGTCTGCCAAGAGGTCTCCGCATAAGTCTGAAATATGTACGTAAATACGTAGGGTAGACCATCCAAACCAGGCGATTTACCCATTGTGCAGCCAGTCATTGCCTCTCATACTTCAGCAGATGTTATCTGCTTTTCGCAACAATTCACCTCAGTGACCGAGAGTCGCGGCAGTCCGTCGAGGTAGACACTAAAGTCCATTCCTCGATCCGGCCCGCCGCTGCCCCCGAACAACTGAGCAAAGTGTCGCTGAAAAGCAGCACACATTTTCCCGGGATCGCGTAGCATGCGCCCGTCGTGGTCCGCCAAAGACAGGATCGTGGCTTTGTTGCCACTCGGGCCCATCGAATGGCTTTTTCCCCTCGTGCCTGAGAACACGCACCTTAGCTCTATGAACGCAGCCTCCGTTCTTTGCGTTGAAAAATTGGTCGAGGACCAATTTCGCCTCAAGCAGGTCGGTCGTGATGCCTTTACTAAGCGCCTCGTCTAATTTGCTAACTAGTTCTCCCTCTACTTTATTTTTCTCTATTACTAACGCCTTACTAAACCTAATGGACTCTATTCTAATCGCTCTTTTCAGGGCAAACCACCATTTGTTGTTGACGATTGCCCCCGTCAACGCCCGCTTAAATAATTCGCTAATCCGGTCTCTGTAAGCTTTGCGCGCTGTTAACGACGCGTTTAGCTTCCAGTAGGCGGGTCCCTGTCTATGAAGCCTATCTAAGTCAACCATACAGATCACGGATTTGTGGTCCGTGTAGCTGACTATGTTAATTGTGGTCAGCCTATGCTAGACCTATCTATTTCGCTACAAAATGCCCTATCTAGATATGATCTGGATGACCCGATGCGGTTTGTCCAAGACCACATTGGCACATTCGGGAAATCCAACCGGTACCGATCAGACAGTTGAAAACGTCTGAGCAGGTTTGCAAGGCTTTTATACTCTCCTCCCATATCCGCTAATCACACACAGTCCCAGCGTGCATCCAAGATCCCGTTCCAGTCGCCCACTAACACTAAAGAGCGGGACGTTCCAAGAAAGGTCTCCTGACGCCGGAAGAAATCAGGCCGTCCTGCCCCTGTCGGGGCATAAATAGCCACTAGCCTCAAAGCATAGCCTTCGCTGCTGGTCGGGTTCAGCACCACAGACTTACCTTCTAGGTTCAGGAAGATGGTCCGTATCACGAGATCCAGGCCTCTCCGAAACAACACAGCGACTCCGCCTCCCGATCCGGGACGGCTTGGAGATGTGTACACCTCGTAGCAGCCGAAAATCGGTGCGGAGGCTCGTGCCTCGGATTTTCTGGTTTCGCTGATGGCCACCACATCTATGTTTAGCGACCTGAGATCGTTGAGCAGGTGGCCCTGCTTCCAGGACGACTCCATGCCACGTGAATTTATGCTACCCATTCTGTGAGAAGCCATATTGGCTAGGATAGGAGGAAAACAAGTGAGAGGGGAAAAGTTAAAAAAATAAAATCTACCTGTGGCTCTTTTTTAGGAAGAAGGTGGTTAATCCATCCCTCCGACCAGTTTCTCCACGAGAATGTCTGTGAATATTCTTTTAGTGATGTCGGTGATGTCGTCTGCATAAACCGACACAGCCTTTCCACGTCCCGGTTCGAGCTGGATGCCCTGAAACAGCTCCAGCTTCCGTAGTAAAGGCTCGAGAGTCGATACGTACAGAAGGGAGGAGAGAGCGCACCCGTGACGGACCGATCGGGAGATCTGAAACGGTTCCGAGAGGTGGCCATTAAGACGGGGCCGAAGCCAGCTGCCTTGAGGACAGCCTCCAGGTACCGATAGTCGACCCTATCGAATGCTTTCGATTGATCTAAATTGATCGAAGCCCCATCGAAGCTAGGTTTACACTTTACCCTCTCATGAGGTGGAGGTTGTCGTGTATGGACCTGGTCGAGATTACACAAGTTTGCGTCTCCCCAACCAAATCTTCGACAAATGCCGACCTCTTCGCTAACACCTTGGCCAAAATCTTAAATCTGTGCTGAGCAGAGTTATGGGCCTGAAGTTGTCTGATGTGTCCCTCTCATCTTTCCTTATCAGCGGTTCACCCCGGCTCACAGAACTGTGAATACACCCGTTCTGCTGCCAGTTGCAGTAGAGCGCTTCGAGGAGGTCGGAGAACAAGTCTGGCATATTTACGTAAAGCTCGTAGGGCAGAGCATCCAAAACGGGTGACTTGCGCCTCGTGCAGCCGACAAGGGCATTCTGAATTTCGGCTGAAGCTATTGGCCTTTCGCAGCACTCAGCGTGGACCTTCGAGAGGCGCGACAAGCCGTCGAGGTAGGAACTGAAGTCCGGCACCGTCTCTGACTCGCCACTCCCCCGAACAACCGAGCAAAGTGCTGTCGAAAGGCCTCACAGTTCCGCGTGGAATCTCTCAGCTCGTGTCCGTCTCGGTCGATCAAAGACCGAATTGTGGTTTTATTACCACGCTGTGCTCATCGAATAGCTTTGGTTCCCTCGTTTCTCAGAGCACGCGCATTATTTAAAGAGTTATTCTCTATAGACTCGATTGATGTCATACCTCTAATCAATAACAAATATTTCGTGTCTAAATCGAGGCAGTGTGAGAAAGAGCATTGCAATTTATATTTCAGTTTGTAATTAATGTAATTTGAAGTTAATAAAAGCTGCTAAATATATGGAGAGATAAAATCTATGGATTGTGACATGCTACCAGAATTTAAGTGAAGTTTGCAATCCTGGTAAATTTCTTTATTAGTGGCTGCCTGTCAATTCCTGTTTACTGATTTACTCACCAATTTACTATACTAAACCCCGATAAAGTAACTACACAGTTATAATTACATAATAATGTCTAACTTTAACACTATACCTAATATTTTGTGGGAAGAGAGCCCAGTTGCTTATGCGGATCTCTTTAATATCTCTCTTGGTTGTCCATGGTAAACGATGATGACATCTTCTTTATTTTAGTTCCCGTCTGCCGTGGGCACGAAGGTGGCTGTGGAGGCCGATCCTTGACTTGAGGGCCGGAGACAGTGGGGGCAGGGGAAGAGACCGGAGTCGCTTGGGGCAGCTGTTGATGCCTTTCTTCTCCTTTCACGTGCATCGTCGCAGAGCTTTGGGAGTGCACGCTAAAGAAGAAACCTGTGCGGGAAAGGTTTATAGTGGGAGAGGCAGTGCTCAGTGACGGTCCCACTCACTCGGCCGCAGAAGCAAGAATCCGGTGGTACGGAGGACCGTCACTACCAGGGACCTCCTTGGCTGCAGTGGATGGCCACGATGTCTGTAGTGACTTACTGTGCCCTAGCACTCCACACCACTTGCTGTCGCCACCTTTGTCACCGTTGGGACGATGTTGTCCTCCTCTACTCCCTCCACCGGGTCCACTCTTCGCATGCAGGGGCAGGCACCCCCTATCTAACTCACCGGGCGGTTTCAGACCCTACGGCTACCCTCAACCTGGTTCGGCTCGCCAGCCAAAGTGATTTACCAGGGTGTGGCCGCTGTCGCATGCTACAGCTTCTTGGGGCCACAGGTGAGAGCTGAGTGTCAGGTAGGACCCAATGCAGGACGAGCTGTCCTGAAAATGGCATGGCTAGCCCCCCCCCCCCCCCCCTGCAGAGGTACATGCCCCTCCCTGACATCCCAGGCATATACACACGTATATACATACACATACACATAGATATGTACATGTGTATATACATATTTACACATTTTTGGATGGCCGTTGACTCTTATCAGTTCTTCCACCCTTTGTCAGGTTTTGTTTTTTGTCCTGCAGGGTGTCCAAAATCCCCCTGCTCACCAAGTAAACTTGGTGGAATTGCCAGTTTAGTCGCCGACGACTCGACCATGCGAAAGGTTGTACTGGTTTACATGTTACCAGTAGCACTCAAGAGTGACATGACACATTCTGTCTAATGACTTGTATATCTATTATACATTGATCTGAAAAAAGACTTATTTTTTGTCTTTGAACGATAACAAAAGACCTGCTAACAGAGCAGCTTGACTTATTATGAAACCTAACGGTTCTCTATCAACAACTATTATTATCACTTTACATTACTAAATAAACAAATATTATTTGAAAGGAAGTCATAAAGAAATATAGAACAATAATTGGCCCCAGTACTTTTTATCGACCTCGAAAGTATGAAGGGCAAAGTTGACCTCTGGGCGCCAAGAGTCGGAGAAAATACCACATAACATTCTATCCAACGTTTTATATTTAGAATAACATTATCTAATGTATATTACTGTTTCTTCTAAGAAAGTAGGCTGTGGTTTTAGCGAGATTTAGCAGTTGTTTCTAGCATTTCGAGTGGCCAAATATCGGTTTCCCGTTGACGTGAGGTTTGGATTTCAGAGCTTTCTTTGTATATGACATATTGGGGGACATAACTAGAAGTACACTATAGTTACCCTACTTAACTGACAAAAATTATGCTCAGTTTTGCCAAGGGCAACCAACGTAGCGAACCCGATTTGTCTGTTATTCTGTTATTCTTTGCTTTGAATTGGAAAATTCTGCTTCATTCTTTCATTAAAACCTCCCAACAAACCAAATTGTTATATACTAATTTGCCTCGGATAAAGAATACTTTATATCAATGAGTCTTAAGTTTCAGTTTGAAAATGCACACCCCTGGTATTATTATTTAATTTTTACGGGCGGTGGATTGGCAGTATCGGTAGAGGGTCGGACGCCATGCTTTGACGCATAGAGTTACGGCCCTTGCCATTCTGAGTTCAAATTCCGCCGAGGTTAACTTTGCCTTTCATTCTTACGGGGGTCGATAAAATAATGTACCAGTAATACACTGGGTAATAGCTGGCCTTGTGCCAAAAGTAGAAACAATTATCTATTTTCTACGATCTGTGAATTTGATCAAATCGTGCAAAACCTACTGCTAACTATGGTATTACTAACGCTACAGTTTTGTATCCAAATTTATTCAATGTAAACATGTTATATAGCAAACATACTAAATAATTGTTACTAAGCATCTTCTGGTTGATATTAATCTACAAGCCATTTGTTATCAGGCTATAGTTCAGTTAATGTCAGACATAAATTTCTTCGTTCTTTGATATAAAACTTGCTTCGCTTATTGTATAACATATCAATAACTGTTCTGAATCTACATTTGATGAGATGGAGTGAAGGTAATGGTAGAATAAACTTCAACATAGCTTAGGTTCAATTTCGATGTTTTTATGATGCTTCATTCAGTAGAAAGAGCAGAACTTTCTTCGTCGGTTTTTCAAATTTATGTACTATTTGAGGAACGCACTAACGAAATAATCGACAAATATTCTAAAAAAAACGTTAATCTATAATCTTGCCTTCGCTCCCGACATAAGTTGATTCTATTATTAGCTATGGAGTTCAAATCCCGCCGAGGTTAACTTTACCTTTCATCCATACAGAGGTCGATAAATAAAGTACCAGTAATGTACTGGGTAATTGCTGGCCTTGTGCCAAAAGTAGAAACAATTATTAGCTATGGAGACTGGGTCGTTAAGAAATAAGTGTTTTGCTAGGGGCACAACACAACACTGGGATATGACGAGCCTATTCAATCAACTAGTTCAGCAATAGAACATATATGTGCTTCCTCAAAATTAGAAAATGTTAGGACACGTTGAAAAAGACAAAATGGTCACGCCTTGAACGCCTTTGATCATATGTCTGCCCAGGGCTGGACTAAGACCGTTAGAGTTCCTAAATATTGAAATGATTGTGGATACACTTTTTTATGGATCATGGTTCAGCTATAACATTATACTATTGTTCATTGTTAATCGAGAACTGGAAAAAACTCTCTGGAGTCCATCTTTACTTGAAGCCCTTAGTACGTGCTTTTCTTTTTGCTTAATGACTAATCCAGGGCTGTTTCTGTTGAATCGAAACTGACTTAAGGCCATTATTTTGATTGGCAGTGGATTGGCAGTACCAGTAGAGGGCGGTGGATTGGCAGTATCGGTAGAGGGTCGGACGCCATGCTTTCCAGCATAGTTACGTCCTTTTACGATCTGAGTTAAAATCCCGTCGAGGTTGACTTTGCCTTTCATCCTTACGGGGTTGATAAAATAAAGTACCAGTAATGCACTGGGTAATTGCTGGCCTTGTGCCTAAAGTAGAGACAATTATTTGGATTGGCAGTGAATTGGCAGTATCGGAAGAGGGTTGAACGCCATGCTTTCTAGCATAGTTACGTCCCTTTACGGTCTGAGTTCAAATCCCGTCGAGGTTAACTTTGCCTTTCATCCTTACGGGGTCGCTAAAATAAAGTACCAGTAATGTAGTGGGTAATTGCTGGCCTTGTGCCAAAAGTAGAAACAATTATTTGGATTGGCAGTGGAAAGGGCGGTGGATTGGCAAAGGGCGGGGGATTGGGAGTATCAGTAGAGAGTCAGACGCCATGCTTGGCAACAAATAGTTACTGCCCTCTATGATCTCTGTTCAAATCCCGCCGAGGTTAACTTTGCCTTTCTTCCTTACGAGGTCGATAAAATAAAGTACCAGTAATGCACTGGGATAATTGCTGGCCTTGTGCCAAAAGTAGAAACAATTATTTGGATTGGCAGTATCGGCAGAGCGTCGAACAACATGCTTTGCAACATAGAGTTACGGCCCTTTGCGGTTTGAGTTCAAATCCCGCCGAGGTTAACTTTGCCTTTCTTCCTTACGGGGTCGATAAAATAAAGTACCAGTAATGTAGTGGGTAATTGCTGGCCTTGTGCTAAAAGTAGAAACAATTATTATTGCCTCCATTGCACTTGACGAGATCTAATG
The DNA here is from genome assembly GCA_964016885.1 of Eledone cirrhosa. Classification (NCBI taxonomy): domain Eukaryota; kingdom Metazoa; phylum Mollusca; class Cephalopoda; order Octopoda; family Eledonidae; genus Eledone; species Eledone cirrhosa. Next base: position 36,306,716 of record OZ024740.1, on the reverse strand, counting down.
CATAAATTTGGAACCGTGGGTGGCAAACAACTGAGAAATTATTTATAATATTGATAATATATATATAACTAAGCAATTGTATCTGATATTCCTGATGATTTCATATAAATGAAACAGTTCTACCTCTGTAGAAGTCATTTCTACATATAATAAAGATGCCTATACTCTACTAATGTATTGAGTACCTCTTTTAACTGTGGTTACCTGCCCCCCCCCCCTCAACACCACTCCTGAACCCACATATTATATATGTGTGTGTGTGTGTATGTGTGCGTTCGTGTGGTATATATGTGTGTGTGTGTGTTTGTGTGCGCGTTTGTGTGCGTGTGTGTGTGCGTTGTCTACTACAGCTGGCAGTAGACTGGGAACATACCTAGTCGTGTAAGCCGGGCAGTGGTGACATTGCTAGGAAAAGATCCGAATAAGGTAATGTGATAGAAAACTTCAGACCCGTAACTCAAACTAAAGTACAGCTGAAGGCTCTGGCCAAAAGGTGGTGGTGGTGGTGGTGGTGGTGGTGGTAGTAGTAGTAGTAGTAGTAGTAGTAGTAGTAGTAGTAGTAGTAGTAGTAGTAGTAGTAGATCGGCACGTCAGACCACCAGTATATTTGAGTTAGTGAGAGTCCTGATAAGGACTGTGAGCCAGGTTAAATCAAAGCTAGGGCTGAATTTGATTGGACGAAATGTCATGGCCAAAATATGGCTTTATTTATAAGACGTCAAAATGAGTGCAATGCTTTGTATGGAATTGATTGATTTAATTGTTATGCAGGGACGTGTTTCAACAGCAGTCATTCTAAGCATGGTTTAACATGAAACAATAATATATAGGATGATAATATCGTAAAATATCTACATACCGTTATCAAGTTTCTATCCTCATGTTTAGTTAAACCTCTATTTAGTGATGCTTCGTGCATTTTGACGAGAAAGTTAAACCACCACAAATAATTGTTTCTACTTTTGGCACAAGGCCAGCAAATATCCCAGTGGTATTACTGGTACTTTATTTTATCGACCCCGTAAGGATGAAAGGCAAAGTTAACCTCGGCGAGATTTGAACTCAGACCATAAAGGGCCGTAACTCTTTGCTGCAAAGCATGGCGTCCGACCCTCTACCGATACACCCAATCCAACGCCCTAAACCACCACAAATAATGGAACGGTATCATGAGAGCCAGACTTTCACCTGGTGAGGCCCGTCTCTGAAATATATATTTATTTATTATTTGTTATTTTAATGTTAATGATAAAAAATAATATGTATATATATATCAAACCTCAGTCCACCATTTGCCTCCATCATGGAATCATGGATCAACTAAGCACTCTTGCTATATTAACACGTTTTGATCTGCTTAACTTCAATGACTTTGCTTGTAAATAACATTATTCTTTCTGCACCTTCTGTTTAACATGTGCGACACCACACTAATACATTTCACTATCATTTGATAATGCATAAAAATGCCGAAACCGGTAATAGACAATAATTAAATATATAAATAGATAAATAAATGCCATTGTTAAATAATAAATAAATCAACTAATACCTTAACACTTCACACAAAGTAAAACATTTCGTTTTAATCATTTTCTAACCCAGAAAAAAGAGAGAGAGAAACAAAAAATGGAAAATATATATTTTTCTTCCTAATAATCGTCTCTTTCTCTCTGTTTTCATATATATATATATATATATTATAATATTATAAAGCTGAGCGTCGTGTGTATGTATGTATGTATGTATGTATGTATGTATGTATGTATGTATGTATGTATGTATGTATGTATGTATGTATGTATGTATGTATGTATCCTACACACCTCCATATAGGTTCTTAGCTTTACTCTATCCGTCGCTCTTCTCTCTCTATAATATATCATTCCCCCTCTCTATAATATAACTGCTTTACTCTCTCTGTCGCTCTTCACTCTCTATATGACAACACTGTTTCAGTTTCCGTATCTACTTTTTCCAAGGACGTTAAATCAAGTATCGGCATTAAAATAAGGATCAAATGTAGCGGTGATTGAATCATCTGTCGTCGCTCGCATAAGTAACACACACACACACACACACACACACACACACACACACACACACAAATGCACATACTTTCACACCTGATTTCGCAAATTGCTGGATAACATCAAAACAAAACACACAGACACACACATGCACATACTCACATACACAAACACACATTCACATACACAAACACACACACCCACATATCTATACTTATAAAGCTACACACTTCCCTATAGTTTCTTAGCTTTACTCTCTCCGTCGCTCTTCCCTCTCTCTCTCTCTATAATAGATCATTCCCCCTCTCTATAATTTAACTGCTTTACTCTCTATGTCGCTCTTCATCTCTATATGACAACGCTAACTACACACACACATCTACAGAGAGAGACAAGAAAACAGAGGAGGGGAAAAGAGAGAGATAGGCCGTTAGACAGAGAGAGATACAATTAAAGTGTTAGTTATTCAGAGAGAGAGAGAGGGAGTCGGAAGGACAATGTGACACGAGGGGGAGTGTGGTATCTTTGCAGTGGAGTGGTGGAGGCAGGTATACCTAGCCGAGTGCCAGCCGGACGGGCCAGCTAGTATATATATATATATATATATATATATATTTAATGTATAATAAAAAATACAGTATAATTACCACATTATAGTCTATGGCTATGTTTTAAATTGACTTGTCTGATGAACGAATGCGGACGTGTCTTGTATTCGTCTTATTCGGGAAACCTCTGGTAATGAGGTAATTATACTGTATTTTTTATTTACATAAAATACAAAATCAACATACCTCGTAACTCATATTATAAACAACCACCTAAAACTTGAACTACCTATTTATTTATTTATTTATTTATTTATTTATTTATTTATTTATCTACATAAAACACAAAATCAACATCTCTCGTAACTCATATTATAAACAACTGATAATTGCAAATTATCTCTTTAATAATAATACATATGCTATTATTATACATTAAATATTTAGCTCTGTAACTTACATAGAGCACTCTTCATTCTTCTGACTTTTTCAATTTTCAACGGAAACTTCAATACTTATATATATATATATATATATATATATATATATATATATATATATATATATATATCAAAGGTTAATAGTGAGTTAAAAACTCAATAATAGTCTCCTACAATTAAATAGCTCAAAGAAAGAAGTTTTTCTAAGCCGTGTAATATAATTGAATATGCAAGAGAGATAAACACAGATATAAACACACATGTGTTCAAATTGTAAGGGACCAGGTTCGCTAGGGTGAAAAATATACTAACTATAACAATATGGCTTGCCAGACTCAATTTAAAATAATAAATCAAGAAAAAAAATACAAACCTATATTAGGTAACTACCGGAACACCCAGACAGCTTCCGTGGCTGTTTCGCAATTTTTAGTGAAGGAAATTACCAATTCTTTGCTCAGCAGTAGATGTAAAATTAGTAATCCTGCCTGGAAAACGATTTGGAAAAAAACCTGCGTACCGAAATATGGCTTTATCAAAATTCTGTAAATTGTGTATAGAAGAAATTTTTTATATAATTAACTGTCAAAACTCTATTAATCTCAGGACAGGATTATTTAATTCTTGCAGACATCGCCAAAATTCTACATTCAGAACTATGTGTAATTTATAATATTCCTATAAATCTTCAAAATGATCCTATCTTCTTTAACAATTTAAATTTTTAATATTTTAATATATTAATATCTCTAAATGGTAATATCTCTAATATTTGTAGTACTTTCACCTTTCAGCAAACATTTCTTTTAATATATATATTTATATATATATTTATATATATTTATTTATATATATATATGTATAGATATTTATATATATTTATGTATATATTTATAATTTTAATTTTAATTTTTTTAATTCTTTAATTCTTACATTATATTTTTCCAATGACACCCTCTAAAGCTATTTTTTAAACGTAGATTAATAACCATTAACTGACTTCAAGACGATGTTTAAACATTCACATTTCTTTCGACTAAATAATTAATTAATCTCACACTAACTCTTTAAAAAATGTATCGATTAACAAACAAAATTGGAGTTATCTTTCCTTTCTCAATCATATAAACTTATACCTAACTCCGTTAATTTAAAACATTCTCAAAGCCGAACAAGTTATCCAAATATATAAATTCATAATTTTAACTACCTATTTATTTACATAAAATACAAAATCAACATACCTCGTAACTCATATTAAAAACAACCACCTAAAACTTGAACTACCTATTTATTTATTTATTTATTTATTTATCTACATAAAACACAAAATCAACATCTCTCGTAACTCATATTATAAACAACTAATAATTGCAAATTATTTCTTTAATAAAAATACATATGCTATTATTAAAATATATATAGATATTTATATATTTAACCCCCTACAATATCATAATAAGATAAATACTTACAAACAAAATTCTCCATATAAATATATACATAATATAGGTAAATATTCAAATTTATTTCCCCTAAATTAACGTATATAAGTGGTCTTCTTTTTCCTTTTCCTTCTTATTCTTCTTTTGCTTTTTCCTTTTCTTTTCTTTTTTCTTTTTTCTTTTTTCTTTCTTTCTCTCCTACTAATATATCTAAACTTTCCATAGCATTTAAAATAACGGTTTTACAATCATATAACTCAACCTTATTTACATATTCATTTGCATACTCATCCTTAAAGTTTGCAAAATCCGTTCTTTAATCTCACTACCCAAGGAAAATTCAACTGATAAGGTATGTTTCCTTGGCTATGTCAAAATTTCTAAAACACACTTTGTATTTTATTTGATGAAAGCGTACCAAAGTTTTTGGTGCCCTTGAAATATATATAATAGAATAAATATGGTTTTATAAATGTAGTTTCCATTTATTTCATATCATTGTATATATATATATATAAGTATGTATACGTACATATATATATATATATATATATATACAGACGTACAGTAGTATGTATATACATAATTACATGCACACATATATATATATATATGTACGTATGAGTTTACCGAACATTTAATATAATGCTCGGTTTGTTTGTAAACAAACAGCCTGAATTTTTAGCCGTTCAGTGTTCGACAACCATCGTTGCCCATTTGTTCAACACTGACAAAGGAACGATGAACTAGTTTCTAGCTTATTAGCTGTCATCAGCACCGTATACCTTCCTGTCAGTCGGTTGAAAGTTTGAATATATATACTTTCCTTATGCATATTAACGGCTGAGTAGCCTAATTTGCATATCGAGTTAGTTAGTCGGCCGGGAGAACCAAAAACGATAAATGGAAAAGATGAAATTCGGGCTGTTTGTTTACAAACAAATCTAGCATTATATTAAATGTTCGGTAAACCCATACGTACATATATATATATATATGTATATGTGTGCATGTATGTATATACATACTACTATACGTCTGTATACATATATGTATGTACGTATACATACTTATATTTAAGTATCAGACGTACTAAGAGTGAGAAATGAAATTTCATTTTTTCCATTTATATATATATATATATATATATATATATATATATATATATATATATATATATATATATATATAAATGGAAAAAATGAATTATTGAACCCTCTGCCGCTCATTTCGAATTTTGTTTATCGTGAACTCGTGCGCCGATTTTTCGATACACGATTATTCTACTATATTTAGCTCTAGACCTAGCTATTGACCAGTTAATTTTATTGTTCATTTTTTGTCGATTCTATTAAATGATGAATAGCTCCTGTTTATTTTAACAT
>OZ024740.1:36285868-36290868 GCA_964016885.1 Eledone cirrhosa | reverse complement strand
TTCAAATCCCGCCGAGGTTGACTTTGCCTTTCATCCTTACGGGGTCGATAAAATAAAGTACCAGTAATGCACTGGGTAATTTGCTGGCCTTGTGCCTAAAGTAGAAACAATTATTATTATGGGTAAACGGAGACTTTCTAAGGTTGTTCTCATTATAACGTATTTTACCAGAGTAACCAGAGTTAGCTAGGGCATTATTATAGTACTCTGCATGTGAATATATATATATATATATATGTGTGTGTGTGTGTGTGTGTGTGTGTGTGTGTGTGTGTGTGTGTGTGTGTGTGTGTGTGTGTGTGTGTGTGTGTGTGTATGTGTGTGGGGGGGGCCGCGTGTGTGAGTGTGTCTGTTGACATTTGGAATATAGCTTAAGAGAAACTTGAAGATAATGGTATGATAGGCACTCAATATTTTGAACTGGTCTATAGAATTCTCTAGGCCTTTGTCACTCCAAGTAGAACCTTAAAGAATTAGCTTTTAAAGAATTTCCCTTTTCTTTAAATCCATCAACTATGACTGACCCTCAACGATCTTATAGACACCAGAAATATAGGCATTGTTAGCTTAAGAGAAACTTAAAATAAGGAGTGGCACCCCATTCTGAACTTGTTTATAGAATTCTTTCTGCCTTTGTTACTCTAAATATAAATTATAGCTTTAAAGAATTAGCTTTTAATGAATTCCCTTTTCTATCAACCAACGACCTCTACCCATCCCACCCCCTACCCTCTCCTACCACCTGAAGAAGCCTATAAATACCATATTTATTTTTTGATACCCAGATTCCTGATGAATTCTAAAGAATGAAACAGTTCTAGTCCTGTAGAATCTCATCTATATTAAAACTTTTATACTCTGCTATGTATTGAGTACCTTACTTACTGTGGTTACCTCCGATTCAACCCGGAATAACGTATATATATATATATATATATATACAGAGGTATCCACTGTAAGTTGTGGGGTCTATTCTGTATGAAGAACTCAATGTAATCCATATGTTGAAAATGTTGTAGGTTAAGATAAATCTCAGAAAACAATAAAACATTAAAAGGAAAACAGAGTTATGATTTAAGTTAAAACAATGAACATTCCTTTTAAATTCACTATACAAGATACATTCAACTATCAGTTTGACAATCCCCTTCCTTCCCACTAGATTTTTATCCCATTTCTACTAACACCTTTCAACCATTCCTTTCAAAGGGTCATGACCTCAACTATAGTGTATTACTTTTCATCTTAACATCATATGAAAAAAAACAATTTGATTCGTTAGTTCTTCAATTACCTCCAAATATGGACATGATACTAATTCTGAGTAAAATTATTATTGCTTTTGAAAACAGCTGGTGATATGCATGCAAGTAAATATTCTCTCTATCTGATAGTTTGTAAACTTACATAGATCAATAACTGAGTATAGATACAATTAGATACAATGTATTATCACCATCTAGAAACGATCGTAAAGCAGTGAAGTATATCTCTAATGACTTGATTTTTTATTTCATTGTTTTAACTTATATCATGACTCTGTTTTCCTTTTAATGTTTTATTGTTTTCTGAGATTTATCTTAACCTACAACATTTTCAACATATGGATTACATTGAGTTCTTCATACATAATAGACCCCACAACTTACAGTGGATACCTCTGTGCATTTTGCTCCTTTAATATATTTTTCATAATTGATTATAATATTTAGTTGAGCTCTTTTTTTATCTAATTCCTGTATCACAATGGAAAAACAATATTTGGGTACTTCGTTGAAGAATATTCCAATTCCACCTAAAGATCAATATCTACTCTTACTCATACAAAGAACTAACCAATTTATTAGGAGAATGAGATGGTGGTGGTGGGGGGGGGGGGGGGGGGGGGGCTATCATTTTGACAACAAAGCTAATACAAATGAAATGAAGTACCGCGATGGATTCAAAACATATAAAAATCCTCCTCATAATATTCATCTGGAAAATTTTGAGAGCGCCCTACTGAATTTGATTAAAAACATAAAGTTCAGAAAACAAATCAGAATTCCAAAAGCGATTGAACTCTACCCTTCTAGAGCTGAAAAATTCAAAAAAGGTCCATGTCCATTCTGACAAAACTGGTAACTTGTACCATATGGATATCGATAAATATAACCAGTTCATATATAAAGAACTTAGAAAGAACTATAAGAAAGTAAATACCACGGCAGTAACATCCTTGAACAACATATCATGTGATATAGTAAAAAAGCTCCAGATTGAAGATAGGGCGGAGCCTTTCACACCTAAAAGCCCGCACTTCAACCCGAAAGACCATAAATCTGACTTTAACTCGAGCCCATCTATTAGACTGATATGCCCATCAAAATCTGATATCGCTAATATCAGCAAAAAGATTATTGATCGTATCATTCCGCAAATTAGAAAATTTGTAACGCATCCACTATGGGATAACACTTCCCAAGTTATCAAATGGTTTACTAGCATTGAGAATAAAAACTCAGCTTCATTCATTCAATTCGACATCGATTCCTACTATTCTTCGATTTCTACAATTCTTTTATACAAAGCACTGATCTTTGCCAGAAATAGATCGGATTTATCTACTGAGGAAATCAACATCATAACTCACGCTAAAAAAACCTTACTAAACTTCCAAGATAAATATTGGACAAGAAATACGTATAACAACTTATTCGATATTACGATGGGATCCATGGACTCTGCTCAAGTTACAGACCTCGTTGGATTATTTCTCCTCTATAACATTAATGACTCTTTTCCCCACCTCAAAGGTGGTCTTTATTGGGATGATTGTCTATTGTTATCTAACAATCTTAACAATTCCAATATAGAGAAGAACAAAAAGCAAATTAGAAAATTCCTCAAGGACTATTACAGCCTTAACATCACTTTTGAAAACACTTCAAAAGTAGCTAATTTCCTTGATGTTACCATAGATCTCTCTACGAATACTTATCAACCATACCACAAACCTAACCAGAATCTACATTATGTACATTCACGATCTAACCACCCAGGCTCTATACTCAAGAACTTAGTATATGACATTTCTCTTAGACTTTCTAAATTATCTTCCAATGAAGATATATTTTATAATAATGCACCCTTCTACAACGAAGCCTTAACTAGAAGTGGATATAAAAAGAAAATCTCATATATCCCCAACACTACTATGGACCAAAACAAAACCTAACAAACACCAAAAAATATCATTGAAACAAATACCTAAAGTGGTTATTCCTATTACACCAAACAACCGAAAAACCACAGCAACTATTACTACACGATCTATGACCAATGTTATCAACCCACATATGAATACCAAGCACTCGAAATCTCATAATCTACCCCAAAATAACACCAAATACGACCACGATGATTTGCCAAATTCCACAAATAAGGACACTAACCATAAGAACTCTTCTAGAACACAACACAATAATATAAAGGATAATAAAAACTTAACTAAAAACCGCAAAAGAAACATAACATGGTACAACACACCCTTCAACCTGCAAACTATTGGACAAATCCCCAAAAAATTCTTTGAAATACTACATAAACATTTTCCACCAAACCACAGATACCACCGAATATTTAGCAAATATACTGTCAAATACTCATACTCTACATCAAACAATCTCAAACAAAAAATAAGCAACTACAACATTTATAAACTTAAAAATAATATGACTACACCACCGCAACATAATTTAAATAGGACTGCACCTATTTAAAAGACAAATAATACAATCCTTCAACCTAGAAAACACAACCACCCAAATCACCAACACAAAAACAACAGAACACAAAATTACAATACAACTCGAGCACCAAACCACCCACAAAGCAACCTTCATTCTCCTGCTATCATTAATTACAATAGGAATAGCTCATGAATAAATGAGAATAGTATAGCCCCCCCCCCCCCCCAAAAAAAAAAACCATCTTAGGTATAGCTGTAATTGCAGAAATAGAAGCATTTGCCCCTTAAATGGAAACTGCTTGATAAATAATGTAGTATATAAATGCACTGTGTCTACTACAGACTCCAACAAAACATATATAGGATCTACATCAAACACATTTAACAAAAGATTGTACGCACACTCTAGTAGTTTCAACAATACTAAACTAGCTAACACCACATCTTCAGCTGAAGCGGTAAATAATTATAAAAAGAAAAAAATAGATTTTAAGTTATCGTGGAACACCATTCTACAAAAAACTCCATATCTTGGAAACAGGAGGGAATGCGGATTATGTTCAGGAGAGATCTTGGAAATTACTAAATCTAAGGACGATTTATTAAATAAAACACAGGAATTGATCATAGTCTGTAATCACCGTATGCGAAAAACATTTAAATACTATAAACCTAATTAAATACTATAAACCTAATTAAATACTATAAACCTAATTAAATATTCTAAAGAGCAACTCACTATAATTCGGTATAGAATAACATTTATTAGTACCTCTTTCCCCTAATTATATGCTTATTTTTGCTTTTTAATGTTTTAGCTTCCTTAGATTTATGCGTTAATGACTAAAGGCAACAAGATACTCAGCCACCCGTAATTGCATGAGTGAAAATAAACATCTATGTATGATATGTAAATATATTTATGTGTGTATATATTTGTGTATATATATATATATATATATATATATATATATATATCTTCAGAAAGATTCCCCAAAGAATTCATCTTGGAAGGACTTAAATTAGTATTGGAAAATAACCACTTCCTCTTTGACAACGAACTTTATCTACAAATAAAAGGAACAGCCATGGGAACCAAAGTGGCCCCCTACATATGCAACGCTCGTTATGGGTCACTTAGAGGCAAAATTATATTCCCAACTACAGATAACATTCAGTAACGACTTCGCCTTCTACATTAATAAAAACTGGAAACGTTATCTAGATGACTGCTTCATCTTCTGGAACAGAAGCCAAACAGACCTACAAA
>OZ024740.1:36218368-36280868 GCA_964016885.1 Eledone cirrhosa | reverse complement strand
CTACAAGACCAGCAAGAGGCAGACCACCTACCATTACCTCAATGGCCAAGAAAACCCACACAGATAGATGGAACGGGTGGACCAGAGCCATACGGACACCCGAAAACCACGATGAACTGAAGAAAATGATTGCACATGCGGTAGGGGCCAGCATAAAACTAACCCTTAAGGAACATATGTTCAAATTTAATGGAAAAACATATGCCCAAGAGGAAGGAGCAGTCAATGGTGTTAGCAGTGCAGGCGACGTAGCTAACTTATTCATGGTATGGTGGGACAGTAGACTTAAACTTAAACTTAAAGAACAATTAGAAGACAGCTTAACCCTGATAATGTACTCCCGCTACGTAGATGATATAAACATCGTAGTTAAGACAGCCCCACTAGAGAACAGTCAGGAACTAGAGAAAAACACAATGGAAAGCATCCAGCAAATAGCAAACTCCATCCACCAGAGCATTAGAGTTACTATAGACTACCCAAGTAGACACCCCAACCATCGATTACTTGTACTAGAGACAGAGCTCTGGTTAGATACCATTAACAACCAAAAACAAATCCTCCATTCCCATTATGCCAAACCCATGACTTCCAAACATCTGATCCACCGAAACTCGGCCATTTCGGACCATACCAAAATCAACATACTGATTGCGGATTTGGTACGGGTGATGAGAAATGTGTCCCGCATGTGCAACCCCGAAGAACTAGAGAGACACATACAACACTTCATCCACCGTATGCAGTTCTCTGGCTACAATCAGAGAGATAAAATCAGAGTGTATAGAGGAGCCAGAACCAAATGGGAAAAAATGGTAAATAATGACACAAATGGGACCTGCCCCTTGTATAGGAGCAAATTTTGGAATAGAATAGAAAGAACTAGGAACAAGGCTAATAGAATAAACTCATGGTATGATAGCAATAAATACCAGAGTGTAATGTTCATCGATACAACCCCTAGAAGCGAACTAGCCTACAAATTTAGAAAGGCCCTAAATAAACATAAACTCAATATTAAGATAGTAGAAAGACCAGGTACCTCCGTAAAAACACTTATTAGCAAGACTTACCCTTTCCAAAGACCCTCATGTATAGATAAGAAATGTATAACCTGTAAAATAAGCCCCCATATTAACTGTAAAACTAGAAATGTAGTGTATAGCATAAGATGTACTGAAGGACAATGTAGAAACAAAAATATAGTGTACATAGGTGAGACAGCTCGTAGTATAGGGGAACGGATAAATGAACACTGGCGAGACCTTCAAGATAATAAAGAATCATCTGTACTCTACCAACATGCTAAGATAGAACACAAGGGTAAATTAGAGAACATAGAAATAAAAATAGAATCTACACACAGAAAAGATGCAATGTTTAGACAAATTACAGAGGCAATAAACATAAAAGAATTACAACCAAAATTAAATAGAAAATATGAGTGGAACAGCAATATCACAACTTACAATTAAGGACAAAATGAAAACACACACACACATAGAACAAACAACCAACCAATAACATGTAAATAAATAAATAAATAAACAAATAGATAAATGAACATAAACACACACAGACACCCAGATGTGGCGCATGCGCAAACTGAGCACACAACACACACACAGAAACAAAATGGCGTAGGACAGAACAAAGGAGAGGCACGGAGACAAAGAAAGGAATCCCCAGTCACTGAAGAGGTCACAGAGTGTGTGACGAAAGGACTATGACTATATATAAACAACTATCTGGTTGTGGAACCAACCAACCAACCAGAAATTTATAAATTTATAAATTTGTAAATTTATAAATATATAATAAATTGAAGTGAAACAACTGGTGCGTGTGTTTCTTATTGGCAACATGACACTCCCAAAGTATAACAATATCGGTTTCAACACACGATTTCAGATAAAGAATCTTGCTAAACAAATTCAGAAACGAAATATCGTAAGCCTTAGCCAGGCTAACAAGATACTGAAAACCACCATGTTCTGTTGTCTACGAAAAACCATAACATCTCGACAACTATACTTCATAAAGCAGTGTGCCTCATCCAGAATCTACACCAACACCATCAATACCGACGTTAGCAGATTACAACTCACCAAAAAACAAGCAGATAGGCTAAAACGAACATTAATTCTAAACATAAAAAGAAGATCTATTGAGTATTAAGTCATCAATAAAAACAAAAGCGTAACCTAATACAAGAAATAGCTAGGATCACCACACCAAGAGAGAAACTAATATTTATAAGCCTTATACGCCCTGAAGAACAGTACATTACTCAAGAATGTGATAAGCACTTTAACAGGAAACTAAAGTGGCTTAAACAGATAAAGCTAAATCAGGATACTATAGAGAATACCAATAGATATCCCGACAAAATCGACGGTATAAACATGGCCGACACCTCATTAACAGAAGAGTTCAACAACGAAAACACCAATATATATATGGGAACGCAAGAATAGATAATGACGAAATGTCTGTGTTGTGTTTACCCCCGAAATTTGCGACATTCAAGAAGGTAAATATGATTAGTTATCTGTCAGAAATAGAAAAACCATTTACAAAACTACGCTGGCGCATCAAAAACAAAAACAAAAACAAAAGCAACAATATACGCACACACATATACAACACACATCCCAACAACAACAGACACACAGACACAAACAACAATAACAACAACACACACATCAACAACAACAACAATAACGACATACCCAGAAACAACAACAGACACACAGACACAAACAACAATAACAACACACACAACAACAATAACACACACGGAGACAACAACAACACACATCAACAACAGCACACATCAACAACAACAACACACACGCATTCAATGCCTCTCACCACCACCACAATCTTAACAAACACACAGACACAGAAAACAAGTAATGACCGTAGCACAGAAACCACAGAAATAAGGGAAAGTAATAGGATTAAAAGGAGAAGGGAGACTAAGGACAAAGAGAATAACCAAGACGAACACACAGACACACAAAATAGGGTAGATAACAACAATGAGCCAGTGGAAAAAGACAGGAGTAATTATGAGAGACATAGAAACAACCATGAGGCTGTTGGTGGAAATAGAAATAGAAACAACACAACTAACTATAACAATAGCACTAGCACACATAAAGCCGCAGCCTGGAACTCTCCGTTTTATAATCCCTCCGATAAATCATTCGACCTGCGACGAGTCCACGCCACGACTTTACCATTTAACAAACGCACGCAACTGCCGTCGCAGGTCGATGAACAAACAGAAACACAATTTAGTATAGCTAGATCCGAACTTAGAAATATTATAGAACAGTATAGCAAGAAGCATAATAGAATGGAGGCCCAGCAACTGGGAGAAAAATCTGCAAATGGCTTGCGTAAGCTCATGCAGCGCTTACGTAATGGAGAGATAGCATGCTTTCCAACAGACAAGTCTGGCAGAATGTCGGTTGACAGCCTGCCAAACTACATCCAGGCAATGCAACCCCACATCACTAACACAAGAGAGGTAATACCACAGGAGAATGAGGATAGAGAAAAAGCCCTCAATGCCCATATGGTGATGTGGACGAATATAATGCAGCCCAACAAAAGGACTGCCAACAACTTCCAGGCCTGGAACAATGACGTGCCGGCGTTGTATGGGCTTCGAAAAAACCATAAAACGGGCTGTGACCCTGTCGCGGGACCACCAACACGGCCAGTCTGTGGAGCTAACATTGCTAGTAACTACAGACTGTCCTACTTCCTCTCCCTGATCATACGCCCCATCATTGAAGTGTCCCCAGATGTATGTGACAGCACGGAGGACCTCCTCAGCAGAATCGGCGTGAGTAACCGATCTGGGGACCTAAAACTGCATAATAGGCAGTATGGATGTTGTGTCCCTGTATCCATCTATTGACGTGGATTTTGCTGTGGAGAAATGCGTAGAAATGATCAGCGAGAGCAAGGTTGAGTTACGTGGGATTGATACCAGTGAGCTGGGACTTCTACTTAAGCTTACCTATAGTAATAGTTACCTAGACACATATGACCTTAGCAACCTGTGCCCTACAAGACCAGCAAGAGGCAGACCACCTACCATTACCTCAATGGCCAAGAAAACCCACACAGATAGATGGAACGGGTGGACCAGAGCCATACGGACACCCGAAAACCACGATAAACTGAAGAAAATGATTGCACATGCGGTAGGGGCCAGCATAAAACTAACCCTTAAGGAACATATGTTCAAATTTAATGGAAAAACATATGCCCAAGAGGAAGGAGCAGTCAATGGTGTTAGCATTGCAGGCGACATAGCTAACTTATTCATGGTATGGTGGGACAGTAGACTTAAACTTAAACTTAAAGAACAATTAGAAGACAGCTTAACCCTGATAATGTACTCCCGCTACGTAGATGATATAAACATCGTAGTTAAGACAGCCCCACTAGAGAACAGTCAGGAACTAGAGAAAAACACAATGGAAAGCATCCAGCAAATAGCAAACTCCATCCACCAGAGCATTAGAGTTACTATAGACTACCCAAGTAGACACCCCAACCATCGATTACTTGTACTAGAGACAGAGCTCTGGTTAGATACCATTAACAACCAAAAACAAATCCTCCATTCCCATTATGCCAAACCCATGACTTCCAAACATCTGATCCACCGAAACTCGGCCATTTCGGACCATACCAAAATCAACATACTGATTGCGGATTTGGTACGGGTGATGAGAAATGTGTCCCGCATGTGCAACCCCGAAGAACTAGAGAGACACATACAACACTTCATCCACCGTATGCAGTTCTCTGGCTACAATCAGAGAGATAAAATCAGAGTGTATAGAGGAGCCAGAACCAAATGGGAAAAAATGGTAAATAATGACACAAATGGGACCTGCCCCTTGTATAGGAGCAAATTTTGGAATAGAATAGAAAGAACTAGGAACAAGGCTAATAGAATAAACTCATGGTATGATAGCAATAAATACCAGAGTGTAATGTTCATCGATACAACCCCTAGAAGCGAACTAGCCTACAAATTTAGAAAGGCCCTAAATAAACATAAACTCAATATTAAGATAGTAGAAAGACCAGGTACCTCCGTAAAAACACTTATTAGCAAGACTTACCCTTTCCAAAGACCCTCATGTATAGATAAGAAATGTATAACCTGTAAAATAAGCCCCCATATTAACTGTAAAACTAGAAATGTAGTGTATAGCATAAGATGTACTGAAGGACAATGTAGAAACAAAAATATAGTGTACATAGGTGAGACAGCTCGTAGTATAGGGGAACGGATAAATGAACACTGGCGAGACCTTCAAGATAATAAAGAATCATCTGTACTCTACCAACATGCTAAGATAGAACACAAGGGTAAATTAGAGAACATAGAAATAAAAATAGAATCTACACACAGAAAAGATGCAATGTTTAGACAAATTACAGAGGCAATAAACATAAAAGAATTACAACCAAAATTAAATAGAAAATATGAGTGGAACAGCAACATCACAACTTACAATTAAGGACAAAATGAAAACACACACACACATAGAACAAACAACCAACCAATAACATGTAAATAAATAAATAAATAAACAAATAGATAAATGAACATAAACACACACAGACACCCGGATGTGGCGCATGCGCAAACTGAGCACACAACACACACACAGAAACAAAATGGCGTAGGACAGAACAAAGGAGAGGCACGGAGGCAAAGAAAGGAATCCCCAGTCACTGAAGAGGTCACAGAGTGTGTGACGAAAGGACTATGACTATATATAAACAACTATCTGGTTGTGGAACCAACCAACAAACCAGAAATTTATAAATTTATAAAATTTGTAAATTTATAAATATATAATAAATTGAAGTGAAAGCCATGGTGCGTGTGTTTCTTATTGGCAACATGACCCTCCCAAAGTATAACAATATCGGTTTCAACACACGATTTCAGATAAAGAATCTTGCTAAACAAATTCAGAAACGAAATATATATATATTAATATATATGTATATATATATGAATGGAAAAATGAAATGAAATTTCATTTCTCACTCTTAGTACGGCTGTTACTTAAATATAAGTATGTATACGTACATACATATATGTATACAGACGTACAGTATACATATATGTATGTACGTATACATACTTATATTTAAGTAACAGCCGTACTAAGAAATGAAATTTCGTTTCATTTTTTCTGTTTATCGTTTTCGGTACCCCGGCTGATTAACTCACTCGATATGCAAATTAGGCTGCTCAGCTGTTAATATGCATAAGTAAAGTATATATTTTCAGACGTTCAACCATCTGGCAGGAAGGTATACGTTGCTGACGATAGCTAATAAGCTTGAAACTAGTACAGCGTTCCTTTGTCAGTGTTGAACAAATGAGCAACGATGGTTGTTAGACACTGTACGGCTTAATTCGTGATGTTTGTTTACAAACACACCGAGCATTATAATAAATGTTCGGTGAATCCATACGTACATATATATATGTGTGCATGTATGTATATATATATATACATACTACTGTACGTCTGTATACATATATGTATGTACGTATACATACTTATATATATATATACATATGTGTTTATGTATGTGTATATATGTATAAGCTTGTATATGTATGTGTATGTATGTGATGTATGTGTGTATATATATATATCTATATATATATATATATATATATATATATATATATATATATATATATATATATATATATATATATATATATATGTATATATATATGGGCGTTTATATGTATGTGTATATATATATGTGTGTGTGTATGTGTATGTATATATATATATAAATATATATATATATGTATATATGTATATGTGTGTGTGTGTGTGTTGTATATGTATATATATATATATATGTGTGTATGTATGTGTATATATATGTATATATGTATGTGTATATATATGTATATATGTGTATATGTGTATGTACATATATATGTATGTATGTGTGTGTGTGTCTATATGTATGTACATGTATATATGTATGTATGTATGTGTGTGTGTGTGTGTGTATGTATATATATATATATATATATATATATATATATATATATATATATGTAGATAAATCTACCAAGAGTTTACGGTAGTGTCCAATTCGTATGAAGAACTCTGAAGACGGCATATATATGTGTTGGTATGTATATTTAATTTTGATAGTTTGTATAATTTTGTATAATTTTGTACATAGATCTGTTGAATATGCATGCCAATTCTAACACATATATATCCTAGAAACGATCGTTAAATAATGAACTTTTTTTGTTTAATATAAGGAACTGTTTCATTGTTTTATTCATTATTTTTTTAATATTTTATATATATATATATATATATATATATATATATATATATATATATATATATATATATATATATATATATATATATATATATATGTGTGTGTGTGTGTATGTGTGTGTATGTGTATGTATCTGTATATTTATATGTATATATGGGGGTATAGATGTGTATGTATGGATATAGATATATATGGATATGTATATATATGATTATATGCATGCGTGTGGATTTGTATTTAGATTTGCATCTATTTGCACGTATGTATATTTTGGTTAGATATCAACGTAACTGTACCTCTCTCTATATGTGGTGTGAATATGTGCACTTTGTAGACTATGAAATTTATGTGTTTTAACTATGCCAACATGTACTTATCTGAGTTTGATTATTTATGCATAAACATACTTAGTTATATTTTAGAGCGTATAATATGTTATATTATACTGAGTGCAATTTACCACACCGTACTATATGCCGTTGGTTAAGTTGTATATTATCGCATTACTATATCACATTATCTTATTATAATTTTCATCTGTTAATATACTATCTTTCGTAGCCATAACATTAATTTATATTCACTTTAAAACTCAATACAACACTAATCACCATTTATTTTGACATTCCTTTTAAATTCACTATACAAGATACATTCAACTATCAGTTTGACAATCCCCTTCATTCCTAATAGATTTTTATGCCATTTCTACTTACACCTTTCAACCATTCCTTTCAAAGGATCATGACCTCAACTATAGTGTATTACTTTTCCTCTTAACACCTTATGAAAAATCAATTTGATTCGTTAGTTCTTCAACTACCTCCAAATATGGTACTAATTCTGAGTAAAATTATTATTGAATAAAATTATTACTGCTTTTGAAAACAGCTGGTGATATGCGTGTAAGTAAATATTCTCTCTATCTGATAGTTTGTAAATTACATAGATCAATAACTGAGTATAAATACAATGTATTATCACCATCTAGAAACGATCGTAAAGCAGCTGGTGATATGCATGTAAGTAAATATTCTCTCTATCTGATAGTTTGTAAACTCACATAGATCAATAACTGAGTATAGATACAATGTATTATCACCATCTAGAAACGATCGTAAAGCAGTGAAGTATATCTCTAATGACTTGATTTTTTATTTCATTGTTTTAACTTATATCATGACTCTGTTTTCCTTTTAATGTTTTATTGTTTTCTGAAATTTATCTTAACCTACAACATTTTCAACATATGGATTACATTGAGTTCTTCATACAGAATAGACCCCACAACTTACAGTGGATACCTCTGTGTATATATATATATATATATATATATAAATATATATATATATATATATATATATATATATATATATATATATATATATATATATATATATATATATATATATATAATTTCAGCATGATCGAATTTTGGCAGTGGTTAAAAACAAAGCGAAACGCAATTTTCGAGATATGCGGCAAGCGCTCAATGGACTAAAAGAAGACCATAACAATAAACATAGGTTATAGAGCCACCGAACCAAAAAAAAACGAAGCAAGGTAAACAGGTCAAACATATATATATATATAGATCTAGCTGTCGAAACGGCCGGAGCTCAGCCGTCGGGGTCCTGACTCTTTTCATATATATATATATATATATATATATATATATAATCAAGGTTTAGCAAATAAGAAAAAGTTTCAAAATAAATTTCAAAAAATTCACTGTACTTACTATGGTTACCCTTACCGAATCGGTTTCGAGTCTCAAAAATAAATGGACAGTCCTCGCGGTCTTCCATTGAAAAGATAAACTCTCGCCAGAAGGTTCTTTTCACTCGGAGAATATAAAATTCCCGACTTCAAATTACGAACTGGCGCTATTCAAAATTGTTCCCGAGATGAGAATGAATGATGTGGAAGCAATTCTGTCCAGTACCGTGTGTAAAGATAGAAGCAGAGGCAGGGAGGTCAGTCTACTACCACTATAAATAGCAGCAGTCAAAACGACCAAACTTCATCTCGACTAAGAGGAGAATAATAATAATAAAGTATATATCCTTACACGCAAAAAGCGTATAGGGACGCATGTATTTTCCACCATATGCCAATGTGGTTCAATTATATATATATATGTGAATGTGTGTGTGTGTGTGTGTGTGTGTGTGTGTGTGTGTATATATATATATATGTATGTATGTTTTCTCGCGAGTCAGTTCTTTCGTTGCTACGGTCCCCGCGGCTGAATTACCGGTCGCTGTCTTCAATTTGCAAACGAATTTCGGCATCATAGGACACTCTCTCCTCCCATTGGTCAGTTGTGAGAACATTCCTCAGTCAAAAGTCTATAGAAATTTTTTCTGAGGCAAGACAATCTGTTGTGGTTGTTTTTGATAAGTACAGCTGACCTCCTCCCTTGTGTTTATTGGTGTTAGAGGGTTAGCTGACAGGTTAGCCTTAGTTCTACTGCTGCTGTCTTTAGAAGAATTAGTGTGTGTGGGTTGGCATCAATCCTACCAAACAACCACAACAGGTTGTTATGCCCCAGAAAAAAATTTCTATAGACTTTTGACTGAGGAATGTTCTCACAACTGACCAATGGGGGGAGAGAGTGTCCTATGATGCCGAAATTCGTTTGTTCGAATTCATATGATTCCAGTTCCTCAGAGAAATAACAACCCAACCAGGAGCTGGACATATCGGAGTATTGACGGAGTAAAACACTTTAACAACATGTATACCTGTCTCTACCACACCAATTCGGACTGCTGCCTGAAGAGGTCAGAGCCAATGATGGCTGTCTCCGAAATATATATAGCAGTACATCTTTAATAAACGTAGCCAAATTTTAAATATTTGACTTAATTATTTTATTTTATATATATATATATATATATATATATATATATATATATATATATATATATATGTGTGTGTGTGTGTGTGTGTGTGTGTGTGTGTGTGTGTGTGTGTGTGTGTGTGTGTGTGTGTGTGTGTGTGTGTGTGTGTGTATGTGTGTGTGCGTGCGTGCGTGTGTTTGTGTGCGTGTGTGTGTATTGGAAAATGTGTGAAATCCTTGGTAAGTTAGGTATATTTGCAAAAAGTAAAAGAATGACTTCACTTGTTCTAAACAATTTAATTTTATGATATAATTTACGATTTAGTTTTGTAGATCTAGTAAGTTCTTTGTTAACTTCGGTGGGGAGATTTTTTAAAGATTCCTGGTTAACTTTCGTGGAGAGCTTTCTCGCATTTGTCGGTGGCGATTGTCAAACTGAGCTCAGTTTAGAACAAGTGAAGTCATTCTTTTCCTTATTTCAAATATATATATATATATATATATATATATATATATATATACAAATGGAAGAACAGCATATTCGAAGCTCGAGCCGCAGCTAAGTCGACGAATGCATTCAGAGGTGCAGCCAAGCACTCGAAAAGGTATACAACCTTAGAGTAATAACATACAGTTTAAAGGGCTAACCTGTCAGCTAACCCTCTAACACCAATAAACACAAGGGAGGAGGTCAGCTGTACTTATCAAAAACAACCACAACAGATTGTCTTGCCTCAGAAAAAATTTCTATAGACTTTTGACTGAGGAATGTTCTCACAACTGACCAATGGGAGGAGAGAGTGTCCTATGATGCCGAAATTCGTTTGCTCGAATTCATATGATTCCAGTTCCTCAGAGAAATAACAATCAAGAGCTGGACATATCGGAGTATTGACGGAGTGAAACACATTAACAACATGTGTACCTGTCTCTACTACACCAATTCGGACTGCCTGAAGAGGTCACCGAAATATATATAGCTGTCACCGGAATATATATAGCAGTACATCTTTAATAAACGAAGCCAAATTTTAAATATTTGACTTAATTATTTTATTTTACATTACTCCGGATTAACCAAACCAACCTGCGTACTTCGTCGAGTGCTCCAATCTGCGTATTGAGGTGTCGGTAAACAACCAACATATACTAAAAAAAAATATATATATATATATATATATATTCGCTCTACATGGCTGAATACAATAAATGTAATCTGAGCTTTTCGAATATTAATAATTGTTTCTACTTTAGGCACAAGGTCAGCAATTACCCAGTGCATTACTGGTAATGACATTCGATTCGTTTGCAATTATGCCAAAAAGTCTCATTTTTAAGCCATGTCAGTAGAATTAAAAATGAGGCTTGTTTGCGTAATTGCAAACGAATCGATTACATTTATTGTATTCAGCCATATAGAGCGAAAAAAATGTTTTTGTTTTTTTATGTGGCAAAGCCGTCCATTTATCGCTCGTATACAGGAAACTGACTGGCCAGTCTGCTGATATGCAAATCTGGTTAATCAGTGGATCTGCTAATATGCAGATCTGACTGATCAGCCAGTCTGCTAACATGCAAGTCAGGCCAGTCAGTCACTATATATTTTAGAAAATATCATATATTTTCACTAGCTCTGACAGTTGGCAGGTGAACAGTGAGCTGTACTGATGAAGGTTGATACCCAGAAACATTAGTGTCTGCAATTCTGTTTATATGTCAACACAAGAGCAAGAATGAAGGGTTCATTCTACAGCCATGTAGAACGAACATTTTTTTTTAATATATATATATTCCCACCGCTCCCTCGTCACCTCCGCCTTCTTCAAACCCACCGACTCCCACTCCTACCTCGATTTCACCTCCTCCCACCCTACACACAACAAACTACTCCCAACTCCTCCGGATTCGCCGAGATGTTGACATCGAGATACCGGCCCTGTCTCTGGTCAGCCATTTCATCCGGAGAGGTTACCCCCTCCCTCGCCCGCGCAGTCCACCACTCCACCGCCCTCACCCCACCCACCGTCTCCCCTTCCCCCTGACCTACCAGGTCATGTGGATAAAAAATTGGTTTTGCGCCAAGATTGAGAAATGACTCTTTCACAACAAATATGTGTGTGTGTGTGTGTGTATGTGTGTGTGTGTGTGTGTGTGTGTGTGTGTATGTGTGTGTGTGTGTGTGTAGTAGTAGTAGTAAGGTGTTCGATGCTGCGACAATGGCCAGCAGCGATGTGTGTCAAATGGCTATTAAGATAAGTGTGTGTGTGTGTGTGTGTGTGTGTGTGTGTGTGTGTGTGTGTGTGTGTGTGTGTGTGTGTGTGTGTGTGTGAGTGAACACATTGATACCTGTGCCGCCCAAAATCATCCCAACTTCAGAATCTTTCCCCTCTACAAATTTAAAGATAATGCCACCCACACCCAGCGCATCAGCAAGGAATCTTACTCTGCTATACACCCCCCCCCACACACACACACACACACACCCTTATCTTAATAGCCATTTGACACACATCGCTGCTGGCCATTGTCGCAGCATCGAACACCTTACTACTACTACTACTACTACACACACACACACACACACACACACACACACACACACACATATTTGTTGTGAAAGAGTCATTTCTCAATCTTAGCGCAAAACCAATTTTTTATCCACATGACCACTACCGACCAATCAAAATTGTTTTGACCAAGAATTTTTGCTGGAGCCACTTTTTTAACATAAAAACAGGTAGAATTCCCCAAACTAATCAGATCAGAGCAAACAGCACGGACACTCTATCTCAAAATTATTTTTGAAAAGCATTTAGAAATGCGCAACCGGTAAAAACTTAAAAACTTAAAACCACAACTGAATACTAACCCATACAATCACTAATACTCTTTTATTCCTAATTAAACCATTTTTCAACTGTGAACAATTTGTCAGCATTTTCTATTCCGTTTACCAATATATAATAACTTGTGTGTTACACCTCTATTCTTTTAACTATATATATAGTGGTAGAACACTGGAAGGTAATATCCGTAGTGGTAGAGCGCTCAGTCCATGGGACGAGTTAGGTAGAAGTGGTTACACAACAGTTAGTTCACCATACCGAGAACAATTGTTTCACCTTAGTGGATCCTAAGCTCGTAATGGACATGGTTATACGGAACAGGAAGGACAACCGTAAGAACGCGCATGTGCAGAAACGGTCACTTCATACAGGCAATACTAAAATGCCTACGAGAGGTGTAAGGGAGATAACTGCGAAAGTCCGTAAAATTTCTAGTTGATAAGAAAATTAGGGTGTTGTAATTTAATCCGGAGCTTTGTAGTTACGTAAGAGGTATTTCGAGACGTGTGGACAACGTGTGAAGAATTCATTTCTCGTGTTTAGGCAATCGCTATTGCATAATCTCTTTAGAATATTTATTCGTTCATCAATACATAGTCCACACAACGGATTTCCACTTGCGTATGGCTTGGACTTAGTGATGGCTTTCCATTGAATGGAGTAGTCTATACTTGAGTCATTGAGGGACCATACGTGGCTCGCGAGTTTGGTGGATGAACGTCTGTCCGGGTACCTAAAGGTCGACTGGGGGTTCAGGAAGCGTTCCTTAAATCGGCCCTCCGCCATACCCACATAGGATTTGACCTCCTCTGGTTGATTTGGTCGGTTGGAAATGACCACAGCTTCATAAACTACAGCGGGTGTGTTGTATTGCTGTTGAAGGGGACAAGCTTCGGGCTTACGGCAAGAGCACCCTTGTGGGGTGTTGCTCTTAGGGCTGTTGGTGATGTGGGCCTTCATGTTCTTAGCGCAGGAGTATCCTAGTTTTACTTTGTGTCGGTTAAAGATGGAGCGGTATTTATGACTTATGGGAAAGTGTCTATCTAAGAGGGCTAGACATGTTTTGCCTACATTGGTTTTAACGTTGAGTGAGAAGGGAGGAGAGAACCAGATAGTTTGTCTATTGTTACGCTTTCTTTTCTTATTGCTGTTGTTAATAGTAGGAGAGTAAGTGATAGGTTGGGAGAAGCCGCTGTTAGCTGACGTTGTGTTATAGTAGGGTGCCGCCCTGTCAAAGATAGCCTTATTAGAGGTATAAAACCGCAGTGACGCTAAATCCATGATCACTATTTTCATAATTCACCTAGTGACTGCATTGTTTTGTGTATGTAAATTCGAATTTCTCAATAGCCAATTAACTATTGTGTGTGTGTGTGTGTGTGTGTGTGTGTGTGTGTGTGTGTGTGTGTGTGTGTGTGTGTGTGTGTGTGTGTGTGTGTGTGTGTGTGTGTGTGTGTGTGTGTGTGTGTGTGTGTGTGTGTGTGTGTGTGTGTGTGTGTGATGATAGCTAAGGTGCTTCCATAGGCGGTATGCCGGTTGCATATATATATATATATATATATATATATATATATATATCGACAGTCGATCGACTTTCGTCAAATCAGACCGAGGAAACAATTTTTCCGTTGGTCTTTCCAATTGGTAATATTATCTATCAATCGCAACACCAGGTAGAAGGAGCCTGGTCCAGGAATCGAATTCACAACCTCACGGTTGAAAATCCAATTCTCTTACCCCTCAGCCATATATTAATATATTAATAAACTACATGAATACAGCAATTTTACAATTGAAGGATTAATGTTTATAATGTAACTGACACTTGTTTCGTTAATATGTAAGTGATTACATCTAGTATCGCTAATCCGATGCATGTTTTCGGACAATTCGAATTCCAATATACTGTATCAACAGTTTTGCATATCAGCTTTTCAAAGTTGAACAATGTTTTTATTAATATATATATATATATAAATAGAGGTAGAACACTGGAATGTAATATCCGTAGCAGTAGTAGAGCACTCAGTCCATGGGACGAGTTAGAAGTGGTAACACAACAGTTAGTTCACCTTACCACTTATATGTGTGTGTGTGTATATATATATATATATATTTATTAAAATAACAGATTAAAGTTTAAGCAAAGAATCGCTGCTTTCACCCTTAACGGGATCTTCTGAAACTAACAAAGTCAATCTGTAAACGCAGAAGTGGATATTTCAAAAAACGTTGCAACCGGAGGAAGACAGGAAGACGATACTTTGGTTCGTGGAAACGTTCGCTGGCAAAGAACGGGAAAAAAACGAATATAATAGGAGCTGTGAAAAACAATTACGCGCAAAGACAGAACCACATTTATGGTATAAAAGAGGTCGTAGACCAATGCTCTCTTAGGTGGTTCATAGAGACGTTCTCTGGCAATGAACGAAAAAAACGAAGACAATACGTCATATGTGGAGCGTGGAGAACAATAGAACGCAAAGACAAAACCACGTAAATGGTATAGCAGAAGTCGTAGACTAAAATTCTAACTAGGAGACCGAATGAATCTCCGCTACAGAGTTAAGAACAAAGTAAATAAATACAATACGGAAGTAATAGAAATAAATAAATACATACACGCAAACAAATACGTACATACACAAGCATACGCAAAACACTTACCATAGGTATACAAAACCACGCACATATAAATACGTGTGTGTGTGTATGCGTGTATACAAATAAATAAATAATTATATAAACGTATATAAATAAATAAATACGTATATAACAAGCGCACACACATACCTATATATATATATATATATATATATTGTTATACTTGGGGAGGGTCATATTTGCGTAATATTGCCAGAATTAATAACAGAACACACTCACTGTTTGGTTGGTTTTCGCTTCTCGCTGTCTTTTATATCTGCGATCTAACTTACTCGGTCCTCAATGTTGCCATTGACTGACCGACGGTCAAAAATAATACAGATACAATATAGACACAAACACATATATATAGTTTACATAATTTACATAAATCTTTCGTTGCACATCTGCAACATCGTCAGTGGTGTTATATTCTTTGTTCCTCCTGTTGTGTTGTATGTCTACGCCATTTTTTATTCAGTCTGTCTATATATTTATTTATTTATTTACCAACCAAACAGTGAGTGTGTTCTGTTATTAATTCTGGCAATATTACGCAAATATGACCCTCCCCAAGTATAACAATATCTGTTTCGACACACGATTTCATATAAAAAACCTCGCTAAACTAATTCATCGCCGCTATATATATATATATATATATTAAAATAACAGATTAAAGTTTAAGCAAAGAATCGCTGCTTTTAAAAGCAGCGTTTCTTTGCTTAAACTTTAATCTGTTATTTTAATAGATATTTGCTCTACGGTTCTTATATATTTGATATATATTTATCCTTATCGAGCCCTCTTTGGATTTTAGTCATCAAATTTATTATTATTACTATATGTGTGTGTGTGTGTGTGTGTGTGATGATAGCTAAGGTGCTTCCATAGGCGGTATGCCGGTTGCATATATATATATATATATATATCGACAGTCGATCGACTTTCGTCAAATCAGACCGAGGAAACAATTTTTCCGTTGGTCTTTCCAATTGCTAATACTATCTATCAGTCGCAACACCAGGTAGAAGGAGCCTGGTCCAGGAATCGAATTCACAACCTCACGGTTGAAAATCCAATTCTCTTACCCCTCAGCCATATATTAATATATTAATAAACTACATGAATACAGCAATTTTACAATTAAAGATTAATGTTTATAATGTAACTGACACTTGTTTCGTTAATATGTAAGTGATTACATCTAGTATCGCTAATCCGATGCATGTTTTCGGACAATTCGAATTCCAATATACTGTATCAACAGTTTTGCATATCAGCTTTTCAAAGTTGAACAATGTTTTTATTCATATATATATATATATATACATATAAATGGTATGGTGAACTAACTGTTGTGTTAACACTTCTACCTAACTCGTCCCATGGACTGAGTGCTCTACTACTGCTACGGATATTACATTCCAGTGTTATACTTCTATTTTAATATATATATATATATATATATATGCAAAAGTTCTATTTAAAATTGTTGGGATACAACAAGTAAATATTTTATAACTGATATAAAGCACTCGACAAGTTTTTGGAGTAGATATACGATATTAATAAATGGAAACTATATTTATAAAACCATATTTATTTCATTATACATATTTCAGGGATACCAAATTAAAATATGGTATGCCTTCATCAGACAAAATACAATATATAAACAGTTTTATAAATAATTTTGGCGTACCCTATTACATGCAACCATTATTTTTGGAGGGTGGTGGATTGGCAGTATCGGTAGAGGGTCGGACGCCATGCTTTCCAGCATAGTTACGTCCCTTTACGGTCTGAGTTCAAATCCCGCCGAGGTTGACTTTGCCTTTCATCCTTACGGGGTCGATAAAATAAAGTACCAGTAATGCACTGGGTAATTTGCTGGCCTTGTGCCTAAAGTAGAAACAATTATTTTTGGAAGCTGTCTGGTATCCCTGAAATATGTATAATGAAATAAATATGGTTTTATAAATATAGTTTGCATTTATTAATATCGTATATATATATATCAGCCTACCACCTTTTATGAGGATTAGGATTATAACTGTTGGAAATCACGCCCTCACCTCATCACACTTTTGATCCACTAAGCCTCTCCCCAGGACATAATGGCCTATTTGAGACCTTGGGTCTGAGACCCTTGTTCTAAATAGAATATAACCTTTAGTACAAAAGAAGTTGGGAAAATACTGGTTAATACCAAGTCTTTATCTACTTGAGAATTATATTGTACACAGACATGAAATAAAACATGGGTTAAAAGTTGACAATCTTAGTTTAGTGACAATGCATTCTCTATTGTTTATTTTTGTATAGCCACACATTTAGTTGGTGGCCACATGTTGACTTCGATTATACCGAGACAGCTGTTGCTTCTTCCCGATTATTGTTAGTTGTATGCAGCACAGAAATGTTTTTGAGGCCAGTAAAGCTGTGTTTAAGTGTTTTGTTTTGTTCCTACCTGAATGCTATAATGATCTCATGTTGCCGTACTTAGCCAAGGTGTCATGACACCCTGGTATATGATGAATAGCTATGTCACAACATTATGATTTTAGTTTATTATTATTCAGTAATCCGAGGGTGGGATTGGCAGTATCGGTAGAGGATCGGACGCCATGCTTTGACGCATAGAGTTACGGCCCTTGCCATTATGAGTTCAAATCCCGCTGAGGTTAACTTTGCCTTTCATCCTTACGGGGTCGATAAAATAAAGTACCAGTAATGCACTGGGTAATTGCAGGCCTTGTGCCAAAAGTAGAAACAATTATTATTCAGTAATTGGAAAATAACAGTCCTGTTTGCGCAAGTATAGTGAAATAGCGTCAAGATGTCACAGAAACATTGGAAACATTGGAAAGTATTGTAAGAGGTAGAATAAGGAAGGAGCTAAGCAGTTATTACTGTATTGAGGACGAGCGGAGCGAAGTAACCAGGTTTTACCACTCACTGAGTCGATTGAAGTCCAAGGCCCTCACGGCTGAAGAGGCTTGGGCGTCGGCTGCTAACACACGTGCTGCCTTCGGAATCTGTAAACGGACCCTCCAAGCCACTTCGGCTGAGCGATGTTGCCAACTAGGCTTGAGCATCAAACAGGCTCACAGTTACTGTAAGAGAAGGTAGAACAAGGAACGATGTAAACAGTTGATGTTCTTACTACAGTAGTAACACTAGGTTGATGTTCTTACTACAGTAGTAACACTAGGTAGAACTGTTATTGTTGTTGCTGCTGTTTTTGTTGTTGCTACTGTTGTTATTGCTGTAATTGTTATTGTTGATGTTGTCATCATACTCGTTGGAATCGCCAGGTGTGACCAGCCAATCTCATCAAGGGTGTTATCCAACCATTCTGCTCGGAGTCTACCCCTGGATCTCCTGCCGGCTGGTTAT
Source organism: Eledone cirrhosa (assembly GCA_964016885.1). Lineage (NCBI taxonomy): Eukaryota > Metazoa > Mollusca > Cephalopoda > Octopoda > Eledonidae > Eledone > Eledone cirrhosa. The sequence continues at coordinate 36,261,749 of OZ024740.1, read as the reverse complement.
ACCCGTAAAATGTGTCCTGTGATTCTTTCTTGAGACATTTTAACCACATGCCCGTATTATCAGAGTTGTGATCTCTCAATTTGGAGAAGTAGTAGCTCTACCTGGAGTGACTCTCTGATCTCCGAGCTAGATTCTCTATCGAGTAAGTTACTACAAAGACCGTTCGGGGGAACTCTATTTCGGCTACTTGTATTCGCGATCGTATCGTTTCAGTCATTACCTACGATTCATGACCATAGGTAAGGGTTGGTACGAATACCGAATTGAAGATAGTGAAATTGGCTTTTACACCTACTTCCCTTCTTCTGATGAACCAATGTTGAAGCTGGCACATTACTGCACTACTACACTAGCTCCTGCAATGCTTGCATTTAATTCAGCCTCCTGCCTTCCATCACTCGTGAACACGGACCCGAGGTACTTGAACTTCTCTACCTACATAATCAATATTATTGTTATTAATTTTGCTGAACAGTAGGACTTTGGATTTGTTTATGACATATTTTAGACAATAAAGACAGTTACTTACTGTTACGCCTTCATTTTAATTCTAAATCCATCACATAAAACAACATCAGTTATCCTGACACGACGAGGCTCAAATACAACCACAACCTGGAGATGCAATAGCTAACTCCTTCTGGACAGTGACAACCAGCCACAGCAACTCCAAAAGAGACAGTGAGCCTGTTTGATGCTCAAGCCTAGTTGGCAACATCGCTCAGCCGAAGTAGCTTTGGAGGGCCGTTTACAGATTCCGAAGGCAGCACGTGTGTTAGCAGCCGACGCCCAAGCCTCTTCAGCCGTGAGGACCTTGGACTTCAATCGACTCAGTGACTGGGAAAACCTGGTTACTTCGCTCCGCTCGTCCTCAGTTTCTCTAACATTGATACTTATAGAGGTGGCCTGTTACTGGTAACACTAATAAAGGACAATATTTCAACCATCGATGAGATTCTCATCTCAAGTGTGCCCAACCATGTTACCCACAGTCCTTCACCTCCGATGTTAGCTCAAGCCGTTTACGTGACTTCGTAAATAACATACTAATTGAAGGTGGTGTTTCGACCTCAATCAGTCGCCTCTGAACAGGACAAGGAACTAAGTCCGATGCAACTTGTAGTTGGCGTAGTTAGTCTTATATATATATCTGTACAATTATCAATTTTGTTGAGGTTAGATATTACCTATGGCTGGATTGATGATAGGAAAATGAAATTATTGTATTTTGCCTCAACACCAAATAATTACAAACATTCATCATCATTTTACGTCCGCTTTTCTACTGCTTGCAAGGGTGGGGCGGGAACTGATTCTGGCTTGATTTCTACAGCTGGATGCCCTTCCTAACACCAACCTCATTTACAGTGAGTGCTGGGTGCTTTTTTTCTGTGGCGCCTACACGTCCACTTTACAGTGTGGGCTGGGTGCTTTTCTTTTTGCCGTGGCACCTCCATGACCACTTTGTAGTGGAATGATAGGGGCCCCAGTCCTATCATCTCATTTCTACAGCTGAGTAAACTGGAGCAATGTGAAATAAAGTGTCTTGCTCAAGGAAACAACACATCACCCGGTCTGAGAATTGAACTCACAACCTTTCGATTGCAAGCCCAAAGCTCTAACCACTAAGCCATGTGCCTCCATCTATATTAATATAACTATAGCATTATGCATTGCATCATTTGAATCATTAGATCATTAATTAGTGTTATCAAAATTATAATTCTTCCTTATATACAATGTATTGTGAAGGATTCGCAAGTTTTCTTTCTGGCATTATCAATCACTCAAGTCTTTATGGCTTGCTCGTGTGATTCCATACTTCCATTTCTGGGTTGCAAATGCGTTAGATCAAAAACCGACTTTTCAAGTTGCGTAGTTATCGTGATCGGTTTAATCCACCAAAGATCAAGGATTGATCTAGCCTCACGCTTTCACCAGAGCTCTTTTTAGCCTACAGGGAATACCCAGTGTTTTCACTTCCACACGATGAATTGGATTTGGGGGAATCTTTTTCGTGATAGTTTTACTCTTTGTTTTCCCTGGTTATTGATATTAACTACTCTAATAAAAGTACCAGATTTTTTTCCTAGCCCTTGAGAATGCAACATCTAACCGTCCATGATTAATACTGGTTGTTGTAAAAAATCCCAGTCTTATTAAATGTTTGATTTTATGCTTTATTAATTACCAATGAATAAGGTAGTCAACTAGAAACTGAGTTCTTTGTTAAAGGTAAAGTTTCATAGATGCCATTTAACTACACTAAAGCGCATGCATTAAATAACTGACGATTGAATAAAAGTAGAATTTTAGTTCTACAAATAAAAGCTACAATTCTTGTATTAATCTCCTTACAACATTCACAACCATCACATTAACTAATATCCGCACCGATAATGCCAACGCTTCACCAACTACCACATTTTTCAGTATATCATATATGTGTGGGTGTATGTGCGTTTGAAAATTACATGGCTTTAAATAGCGTTCCGTTTTACTGTTACCATTTTTCTTCTGATAACACTTTTCTGTCTTTTTCTGTCTTTGACACTGCCTCCATCCGTTGAACATACATATAGAAGCATATTATTAATAAAGCTAACACCCAATATATTATTATGCAATATTACATTTCAATATCCTTTAGACGTCTTATTTGTTGAGTACTTATGCGACTTAGTTGGAATATTGGATGGGAAACTAGCAAATGGATTATGTATTGGAATGGCAGTTTACAATGAAAGAAGACTGTGAAAATGACATATTAAAAGGATGGCAGGAAGACTTGTAGTGTTGTAATTATCAATGAATCTTATTGGAACGAACTATAAGTGTTCCCTTATACAGTTTTCTCTTCTTAAACATGATCACTTCAGAATAGATATTAATTCAATAAAGTTTCTAGTAACTATATGTTGTAGAATTTCTAATTTACACAGAAACTATTCACTAACAGACATCCCATCCAAACCAGCTTCTATAAATATTCTTTTCTTTCTGTTAATGAACCATGAATTGCTCACTATGTCTTCGATTTTCATTTCAACTTCTACAACTACTATCTCTTAAAAGACACAGTTCATAAATATGTAAATGTATCCAAATAAAAGATACACTTAGTGTACTTATTGCATACATCATCGTCATCTACCTGATTAATATTAATTCAGGCCATTGGCTTACTTGAGTTATTTTCCTTGCTTCAGTATGTGTAACTGTACAGGTTTTCATTCATGAAGCCAGTCTACCTCACCTATGCACGAAATCAAGATTTCTAGGAGGGATACGAGGAAGCCTCTACTGTGACCCTTAGGAATAGCAGTCAAATCCCTCTGAATGCAAATCGAATCAGCTTAAAAAAAGAAACCCATACTAATGTAGTTCTGGATACATTGTTTTAATATAAAATGGGTTATTTATACCTGAAACGCTTTTATCGTAGGACTACTTGATCAGGAATGACCAAGGGTTAAACAGCAACAACAAAGATTTATCACTACTTTTTCAAAATAATTTTCTCTCGGTCCCTAAATTCTACTATCTTACAGCTCAATTAATTTCACTGCTACTATCATAAGGAATCTTATTTGGAGACCTCAAGACTACATACATTTGCGCCTGGGTTTCCTATTCTACTCACACGGACACAGTTAGTGTATAAATGCAAAGTTTTGCAATATTTAATACTTCAGTTAATCACTTCCTTTAGCTACATTCTTACATGACAATTCAATTCACCACTTTCACTTAACTTATTGTCTCCGTTTGACTGTTTATCGCTGTCCCATATCCTTCTCGCCATATACTTCATGTCGTTTATTTCAAGAACACCACACTGAAAATGTTCCTTTCTTCTCAGGCATTTCTATAACACAAGTCACAATTTTATCTTGTATTCCAAAATAAATTCTATATCTTTCAACTCAATATTAACTAGATTAATCTCATTTCCTCTTTTATAATTCATTTTTTAGTGGAAACCCATGATGATTAAAAAGAAACTTCATTACGGCTGTAAATCAAAATGTTAGTCTACCGTAAATAATTTGAATTAGGTTGCATATTTAGGAATGTGAATAAAATGTTTTCTTTGGCATGCTGGACTGTAAACAAACGCCAGTATTTCTATAATTATGGATATTATTTTAACAGATGGCTTGGGACATTTTGAAAACATGATTTTAAATAGGTTGGTGTTTTCAATGTGAAGTTTAGAGTCGCCTCAAATTATAATTATTTTAAAAAGATAGCTCATTTGTTTGTTTAATAAGTGTGATCTAAATTTCACATTCAGCATAGCTTGGTGGACCTTTATTATTAGAAAGGTCATCATCATTACCCTCACCATCATTACCACCATCACTATTATCATTCGACTGTAGTAGCGGAAGGTCATAGCTTTTATGATCAACAGTAGTCTGTGATTGGTTTCATAGTTCTGGCCTTTGACAAGTTTTAAATCACTAGACGGAATTTAATTTCAGAACGGAAACAGTCAGTAACGCAGAACCTTTTATCCGATGTTCTATCAAATCTGCCAATTCACCTTCTTTTAAAAGAATGTGCATTATCAAATTCAGATTGTCAAACAAATATATACACGCATTTTATATTCTACACTTTCATCGTAAATATATTCGCCGAAATACATATTGATAGAAAGTATATTGATCGAAAAGGAAACTAGTCAAAAGTCAAATTGATCGCAAATATATTTGCCAACATGAAATTCACAGGCATTTTACTCATAAAACATTTACAGCCATACAAATTTGATATTAAATACTAACAGCAGGACCCAGCGTTGCACAGGGTAGGAAACGTGAAATAGCAACACGCATATGCAAAGATTGAGGAATGTAGCTGTGTACATTTTGAATTCACTTATTCCCAGGGAATGATTGTTCATCTACTGGAAACGTAGAACACCAGCAGGCCGAATCCAGTAGTAGTAGTGTCAGTGGGCTGATTGCGGAAACCCTGTATGCGAAAGGAGTAAGTAAGTGTTGCGGGGCGATGTATGTCGTAAGTCTGTTCACGAATTACGTCACGGATGGGGAACACACGTCAGTCTGAATAAGCGACGTAGTGAATGGTGTGAAAACCAAGTAGGGATGTACGTTAAAGTAGGGATATTGAGATGACGAAATCAGCGCGGCAACGCAGCTGCAACAGAAGGGGCCATAGTGCAATTAGCACAAACGCTGGGCAGCACTGGTTGCACTGCGTTTACACAGCAGCAAAAGTGCGACAAAAGGGGTCACCGCGGAATTAGCACAACCGCTAATTCGTGAATTTCCTAGAAACCATTAATGGAAACGGAAATTTCTTTTGTCCACAGCAATGCAAGGGGACTAACTAATGTGTGCTGCAAATTTCGAGGAAATCGGCTGGATTATCTTTAAGTTACGCCTAAAAAAAAGCCTAAAAATGCCTTTAAAAGGTGGTTTTTCTAAGGCAGAAAAAGTTAAAATGGTTTTTAGCCCATTGCACTTCAAGAAATATAAGTAACGCATGTGTAAAGTTTGAAAAACATCGGTCGGGTACTTCTCGAGTTTTAGGGATTTACACAGACAGACATCATCTGTTTTATATATAGAGAGATTACTTCGCAAATATGAAAAGTTTGTTTATATACCCTAGCGTGTACGTGATTTCGCTTTTGTTATATATGTAATATCATTTTTTTATGTCTTATCTTTTTTATCTTCAATATCAGGAATCTTCATAATATCGCTTAGTAAGTAAAAGCAATGATGATAACAATATATATATATAATAAATGTAATCTGAGTTTTTCGAATATTAGTAATAATATTCGCTTCGTTTGCAATTATGCAAACAGCCTCATTTTTAAAGCCATGTCAGTAGAATGAGCCCCTCATTATGGCTCTTGTGTTGGCATATAAACAGAACTGCAGACACTAATGTTTCTGGGTATCACCCTTCATCAGTACAGTTCACTGTTCACCTGCCAAACTGTCAGAGCTAGTGAAAATATATGCTATTTTCAAAATTACACAGTGATTGATCGGCCGGATTTGCATATTAGCAGACTGGCTGATCAGTTAGATCTGAATTTTAACAGATCCCAAAAATTCAGGTTACATTTATTGTATTCAGCCATGTAGAGCGATAATCTTTATATGTATATATATATATATATATATATTAGAAAGTGACGTTTTTTTACAAAATGAAAAATAACCGAGGTGTCCTACACGAGTGAAAGTATAAAGAAAAAAAGATGAAATCGAAAATACAACTGGAGTCTTATTTTAAAAAAAATATATATATTTATTTGGTTCCTTTACCGTTTCACAGTTCTTCTGCTTTTATATATATATATATATATATACAATGATATTAAATAAATGGAAACTATATTTATAAAAGCATATTTATTCTATTATATATATTACAAGGGTACCAAAAACTTTGATACGCTTTCATCAGATAAAATACAAAGTGTGTTTTATAAATTTTGACATAGCCAAGGAAACATATATGGAACTTAAAAAGCAACAATGTAGACTATTCAAAATATTGGAAAACGATTTCGAAAAAACACCTGCGTACCGAATTATGACTTTATCAAAATTCTGTAAATTGTGTATTGAAGAAATTTTTTACATAATTAACTGTCAAAACTCTATTAATCTCAGGACAGAATTATTTAATTCTTGCAGACATCGCCAACATTCTACATTCAGAACTATGTGTAATTTATAATATTCCTATAAATCATCTAAAGGATCGTATCTTTTTTAACAATTTAAATTTTTTATATATAAACATCTGTAAATCATAATATCTCTAATATTTGTAGTACTTTCACCTTTCAGCATAAATGTCTTATCATATATATATATATATATATACATAAATATATATAAATATATATACACACACACACATATATATATATATATATATATATATATATATATATATGAAGAAAAAAAGATGAAATCGAAAATGCAACTGGAGTCTTATTTTTAAAAAATTTATATATTTATTTGGTTCCTTTACCGGTTTCGCAGTTCTTCTGCTTTTCAAAAGTAGAGTTGAGATGGAGGGTCTGTGGTTTTTCTCACATGTGGTTGGTCTCTGAATGTTACTTGTTTTATATGGAAAAAGTGGTTCGAAATGCCAGGTTTTTAGAGAAGTAATTTGATTGGTTGGTCAATAATTATAATAAATTTCGCGCCAGTTCGCGTTACAAAGTTCTTCAAACAGGGGTGGGGGTGGCGTAACAGGTTGTTTTTTTCATATATGAGTGTAAAAAAACCTCACTTTCTTATATATATATATATATATATATATATATATATAAGTTGTAATAAAATGAAAACGAAATTTCATTTCTCACTCTTAGTACGGCACTTACTTAAATGTAAGTATGTATGTATACGTACATACATATATGTATACAGACGTACAGTAGCATGCATATATATATATATATATACATATATACATATATACATACAGGTACACATACATATATGTACGCATCGATATGCAAATTAGGCTGCTCAGCCGTTAATTTTCATAAGGAAAGTATATACTTTCGAACATTCAACTATCTGGCAGATGGGTATACGGTGCTGATGTTAGCTAACAAGCTTGAAACTAGTACATCGTTCCTGTGTCAGTGTTGAACAAAAAGGTGACGTGGTTGCCTTAACACCTTGCGGCATAAATTCAGGCTGTTCAGTTTGTTTACAAACGAACAAAGCGGGCGCTATAAAAAGCGTCCGCTAAACTGATGCGTACATATATGTATGTGTACCTGTATGTATATATATATATATATATATATATATATATATATATATATATATATATATATATATATATATATATATGCATGCTACTGTACGTCTGTATACATATATGTATGTACGTATACATACATACTTACATTTAAGTAAGTGCCGTACTAAGAGTGAGAAATGAAATTTCGTTTTCATTTTATTACAACTCATCGTTTTCGGTGCGCCTGACCGATTTAACTCACTCGATATGCAAATTAGGCTGCTCAGCCGTTAATTTTCATAAGGAAAATATATACTTTCGAACGTTCAACTATCTGGCAGATGGGTATACGGTGCTGATGATAGCTAACAAGCTTGAAACTAGTACATCGTTCCTGTGTCAGTGTTGAACAAAAAGCTGACGTGGTTGCCTTAACACCGTGCGGCAGAAATTCAGGCTGTTCAGTTTGTTTACAAACGAACAAAGCGGGCGCTATAATAAGCGTCCGCTAAACTGATGCGTACATATATGTATGTGTACCTGTATGTATATATGTATATATGTATATATATATATATATATGCATGCTACTGTACGTCTGTATACCATCACAATGGGAGCATCCGATTCATCCCAATTGACTGATTTAATTGGTATCTTCATTTTGAACTCTTTGAGTCGGAAAATTCCTCAACTTCGCGGTGGAATTTATCGTGACGATGGACTCTTTACTATCCTAAATTGCAATATAGTTAACCTTAATATTATTAAGAACAATATACGTAATCTCTTTAACCAACATAACCTAAAAATTGAATTTGATAATAGTATCAAACTAGCTAATTTCTTGGATGTATCTCTTAATCTTGACACTGGCCTATATTACCCTTACCATAAAAACAATGAGAACCTAAATTATGTTAACTTTAAATCTAACCATCCTACCAATATCAAGAATGCAATAGTTAGTAATATTGGAAAAAGAATATCTAACATATCCTCTAATAAAAACATCTTTGATGCTAACGCCAATTACTATAATAACGCACTTTCTAAAGCCGGCTATCCAGATAAAATCAAATATAGTAAAGAAACAAATTCTAGAAAAACTTACAGTAGAATAATTAATCATGATCATTCCAATAATTTTAATAAAAGACCTAGATACTTATAATCTGGTACAATGCTCCTTTCTCCATCTCTATTAATACCAATATTCCTAAATTATTTTTTAGTGCCTTAAATAAATGCTTCCCTCCCTCACATATCTATAGTAAAATATTTAACAAACACACCATCAAATTTTCTTATTCTACATCCTCCAATATTTCCAACATCATCTCTAAACACAACAATAAAATACTAAATACTTAATCTATTCCTTCCAATATTGAATTTCATAATAACAGTAATAGTACTCCCGACGTCATTGTAAACCCTAGGCTAACTTCTGTAAACCCAAATACAACGTCAAACACAACTTCGCTAAATGTTCATAATCCAACTCTAAATTAAGAAACTATTATTCCTATTATTCCTATCGCAAACAACTTCTCCAATCCAATTCCTTCTATAGATAACACTAGGTCACTCATTAATAATCTCTCTAATTGCAACTGCCGCATTAAAAATAAATGTCCTCTCAACAACCATTGTCTCGATAAAAACTTAATTTATGAATGTAAAATTATAACTAGCACCAATTCCTTCACCTATTTTGGCTCCACTTCCACCTCTTTTAAAGCTCGTCTCTATAATCATCATTCATCTTTCAAATACAAACTTAAAAGAACCAACACTGCTCTCTCAGAACTCATATGGTCCTTAAAAGACAAAAACATTAAATATACCATCTTTTGGAAGAAGGTTTCTTCTGCATCCTCATACTTGAACAGCTCTCTATCTAAAATCTGTAATCTCTGCCTAAATGAAAAATTTACCATTATCTCTAACCTAGATTCTATAATAAATAGACGTACAGATTTGTTTTCTATCTGCCTGCATAAATTCCATAGGACTTTTCACAAAGTATACAGTTAATATTCAATTCTTTATCAATTTAGAATCTTTTCTCAAAGGCACATATACATATACCTCTTTAAAATATACCCATCTTCCTACCATACTTTAAAGGGCATTATACACTCTATAATACTTGTTTACTCATTACCCTCATTCTATCTTCACCTTGTAAAATCCTTCATAACATATACATTTGTTTTTTTGACGTTAGAATATTCATCCGCAATCATTATTATTTTTTCTCTCTATCATAAATCTTTTTAATCTCAATTTCATCCTTAATTTATTATTTTTTTCTCCCCATCAACGAACTCATTATTAATACATATTAACTCTTTATTCGCATATATTATCAATTCCTTCAATATACAAACTTTAACTTCACATTATTTTTTCTCAAATCCTTCTACACACAAACCTTAATAATTTTTCTCTTCGTTAATTTTGAAATTGCCACAATACTTATCAACATACCCTTTTTTGACGTTAGAATATTCATCCACAATTATTATTTTTTCTCTCTATCTTCATACATAAATTCCCTTCGTTAATTTTCAAATTCCTTTAATTTATACATTATCTTCCAACGGTTCTCAACCTCTCTATGTAAAACAATATATCTTTTTCTCAGTTATAAAAACTATCTCTTTCTCTCTATCACCCATCTCTCCCTCTTCACCTTCACTCTCATCTCCTCCCCCTTTTTTCACCCCCCCCCCCTCCCTAAATAAAATATTTTTTCCTCGCACATATCCTCCCTTCGTTAATTTTCAAATTATTTTAATTTATACATTATCTTCCAACGGTTTTCAACCTCTCTATGTAAAACAATATATCTCCTCTCAGTTATAAAAACTATCTCTTTCTCTCTATCACCCATCTCTCCCTCTCATCTCCTCCCCTTTTTCATCCTTTCCACCCCTCCCTCTCTAAATAAAATATTTTTCCCAATATCACACATCAATCTAAAACCACTTTTCATATGTTGATTTAAAACTGCACTATCCACAAGTGTTTTTTAGCCTTCATATCATGTTCTCCTGTTTTATCTGATGAAAACACAAATATTATTGCATGATGATGTTTGTTTTTGAAATGCGCATAATAAAATACATGGAACTCCTTTAACCATCTTTTGATCTTATATATATATATATATATATATATAATGACCAAAAGATTATATGGTTCATTGATTATTCAACGAATACAATTTTACAATAGATTAGAAGCATTAGACAGCAATTTATCTGTAGTTTTTAATATTATTCAAAATATTAATAAATGAAAAAATATTCTCATAACCAAAATATATATTTTATTATACCTATTTCAAAGGTACAATGGTGTTTAAGTACGTTTTCATGAATAAACAAAACCTTAGCGGTATGTCGCATATCCAAACTCTCATATATTTTATCTGATGAAAATGTACTGAAACACCATTGTATAATAAAATATATATTTTGGTTATGAGAATATTTTTCATTTATTAATATTTTGAATAATATATATATATACATATATTTATTATATATATACATATATTTCTTATATATATATAATATATATATATAATATATATATATATATATATATATATATATATATATATATATATATATAAAGGTTAAACAAGGTTCAATGAATAAATCAAAGAATGAGTGTTACAATAGATTGGAAGCACTCGACAGAAATGGTTTTCCGGAGTTATTAATATTAATTAATATTATATATATATATACAATATATAGAGAGGAAAGAGAGTGTGTTTTTCATTACAGGAATTTCGAACCACCAGCGTGAGAAGAATATAAGCTACTAGAGGTATTGGTAAAACATTAAAATTAAAAGTATAAATTCAAATGAAAAACCATCCTCACCTAAATCAAACATGTACACACTCACCAGGAGCATGTTTCGCCATTTTAGTGGGTTCCAATACGGCCCGGTGGGTCATCAACATGTGGAAGGCCAATATTGTCCGCACTACTACAGAGAGAACTAAAATAAACCACCCTTCGCACGTGTAGACATAAGAGGAATGCTTGCTCGGGGCAGTAACTGGTGGCATGAACAGAACAAGCTGCTAGAGATGGCAGCCTATACTATTCAATTTAAGGTGCTCAACAGCAGAGAGAGCGCAAGGAGCAAATATCAAGTAAAAATAACGGAGCAAAAGACGTGCGTATAATCCTGTAATTAAATGAGCTCAAAGGAAATAGTTAGAAGAATATAAGCTACTAGAGTTATTGGTAAAACATTAAAATTAAAATTATAAATTGAAATGAAAAACCATCCTCACCTTAATCACACATGTACACACTCACCAGGAGCATGGTTTTTCATTTCAATTCATACTTTTATACTTTTATACTTTTATACTTTTATACTTTTATACTTTTAATTTTAATGTTTTACCAATACCTCTAGTAGCTTATATTCTTCTCACGCTGGTGGTTCGAAATTCCTGTAATGAAAAACACACTCTGCTGTGTCTTTCCCCTCTATATATTGTATTTTAAAGTGCCCAGGATAACTATTTCCTTTGAGCTCATGTGTATGTAAAGCCCATAGGGCAGACCATCCAAACCAAGCGATTTACCCATCGTGGAGTCAGTCATTGCTACCCGTATTTCAGCGGCTGTTATCGGCTTTCGCAACACTCCGCCTCATTGACCGAGAGCCTGCGATCCCACCCACCACTCCCTACCGAACAGCTGAGCGAGGTGTCGCTGAAAAGCCCCACACATTTGCTCGGGTTCGAGTAACATGCGCCCGTCGTGGTCCTCCAAGACACCTCCGACACTCGGGCATATCGAACCGCTTTCGTCTCCTCGTTTCTGAGCGCACGCGCCCTAGCTCTGCCAACGCAACCTTCGTGCTTTGCATTGAAGAATTGGTCGAGGGCCAATTTCGCCACAAGCACGTCGGCGATGTCATTACTAAGCGCCTCGTCTAATTTGCTAACTAGTTCTCCCTCTGCTCTACTTTTCTCTATCACTAACTCCTTTCTAAACCTAATGGACTCTATTCTAATCGCTCTTTTCATTTGTTGTTGACGATTGCCCCCGTCAACGCCCGCTTAACTAGTTCGCTAATCCGGTCTCTTTGGGCTTTGCGCGCTGTCAATGACGCGTTTAACTTCTACTGGCCGGGTCCTTGTCTATGAAGCCTATCTAAGTCAACCACACAGGTCACGAATTTGTGATCTGTGTAGTCGACTATTTTGAATTGTGGACAACCTATGCTAGAACTATCTAATTCCCTACAAAATACTCTATCTAGAGACAATCTGGATGACCTGCTGGGGTTTGTCCATGTCCACTTTGGCACATTCGGGAAATCCAGTCGGTATCTGTCAGACAGTTGGAAACGTCTGAGCAGGTTTGCGAGGCTTTTACACCCTCCTCCCCTATCCGCTAAACCCACACAATCACAGCGTGCATCCAATATCCCGTTCCAATCGCCCACTAACATTCCTAGGAATGTCTCCAGTCGCCTGAAGAAATCAGGCCGTCCTGCCTCTGTTGGGGCATAAACAGCCTCTAGCCTAAAAGCATAGCCTTCGCTGCTGGTCACGTCAAGCACCACTGTCTTACCTTCTAGGTCCAGGAAGATCGACCATATAACTAGATCCAGGCCTCTCCGAAACAACACAGCGACTCCGCCTTCCGATCCCGGCCGGCTTGGAGATGCATACACATCGTAACCACCAAAGGTGGGTGCGAAGGCATGTGCCTCGGAAATTCTGGTCTCGCTGATGGCCACCACATCTATGTTCATTGACCCGAGGTCGTTGAGCAGGGGACCCTGATTCCATGACGACCCCAGGCCATGTGCATTTATGCTGCCTATTCTGAGTAAGGTCGTGTTAAAAAGGAGTGGAAAAAGATGGAAAAGACCACTTATCTCACTTCTCGTGGAGGAAGGATGGTTTTTCCGTCCCCTCACTGCTTGTGGCCTCCTCCGGAAGGATGTCCTTATAAATCCTCCTGGAGAGTGTTTGTCTGAAGTCTCCGATGTCCTTGGGGAATTTTAATTTTAGTGTCGTGTACGTTTTCTGTGTGATGCGAGTGATTTGTATGTGTGGAGGTGGTGTGAATTTTTGGGGTGTTGTGTAGTCTTTTTCTGTGATGCTGGTGTTGTGTTGGATATAGTGTAATAATTGGTTGTTGTTCAAATTTAATTGTTTCTACGTTAGGCACAAGGCCAGCAATAACCCAGTGCATTACTGGTACTTTATTTTATCGACACCGTAAGGATGAAAGGCAAAGTTAACCTCGGCGGGATTTGATCTCAGAATGGCAAAGGCCGTTGTTCAAATTTAATGCTGTGTAGTGTGTATCGTTTTGGCTGCTTTGTTTTGTTTGCGTTTGTTGTGGGTTTGTTTCTGTTTCCCTTGTTGGTGATTTTTGTGGTGTTGGTGATGGTGGTGTTGGGGTTAATGATGGTGTTGATGTTGGTGTTTGTGGTGATGGGGATGGTGGTGCTGGTGTGGGTAGTGGCATAGCTGTCTTAACTTTTTTGTTAGTTTGTTTGTTTGTTTCACCCTGCATTTTGTTTTTGGAGGGCGAAGGAAGAGGATTTTTTTCTTTTTGGGGTTCTTTTTTTTTCTTTTTTCCAGATACAGTTTCCCACTCCTCCTCGTCGTCACAATCTATCTCCAGTTGCGATAGGTCGGGGAGTTGAAAATCCTCCACAGGCGTTGGTTTTAGCTGTGGCGTGGTGGATGGTGGAGGCGCTGGTGCTAATTCTGGCGCGGTGGGTAAAGTGGTGTTGGTTTTACTACTGTTGCTGCTACAGCTGCTGGGGTTGTTGCTGCTACAGTTGCTTCTGTTGTTGCTGTTACAGTTGTTGCTGCCATTCATTTCTGCTGCTGGTTTCGATGGTTGAGCCACTGGGGTGGGTAGGAGAGGTGGCCTCAACTGTTTAGCCTGAGGGCAGAAAGCCTTTAGGTGGGTTCCTTCACCACAAACGACACACCTAGGCCTTCTACCCTCAACGATTACGGTGAGGTGGCTGCCGTCATTGGGGTCTATCACCTCTGGAATTTCCTCTATGTCTTTTGGTTCACTTGGATCAGGAGCTCCATCCCAGATCCGGAACAGTTCTCCTGCTTTTCTTTTGTTACCTCAATTACTTTAGTGTTGGCCTCGATGTCGGCAGCCATTAGCCAGGGTATTTCAATGGCCGGCGGAACGTGGGTTACCCTGATCTTCACAAGTCTCTGACCATAATAGCTTGGGACGAGTGTGAACCCATCACTTCTTAATGGAGCCATGGAGTTCTCTCTGGCTTCCTGAGGGGTTCAAAGACACGTCCACGGTTCCTTATTTCTGTCCACGTCTGATGTGGGTTTTTGCGCCCACACATGTCCCAAAGCTTTTTGTATCTGGGAATCGGATGCCCGTTCCACTCGGCGTGATTTTGTGTTTATCGTCCGATATGACACGGTGCATAGGCGCCGATGCTACATTTTATTAGATGGGGGGTGAGGCTAACCCTGTACCAATCTTTTTTTACCATTCGCTTGGCTTCATTCAATTCATTCTGGCTTACCTCGATTGTTTCGCTTTTCTTGGCCGCTTTGGCAATCGACATATTTTGTTTTGCGCTGATGTTGATGTTGTTGTTGTTGTTGCTGTTGTTGTTATTGTTATTTTTGTTATTGTTATTTTTAGTTTCCGTTGTGGTGGTGGTGGTGGTGTCAGTGGTGTTCGGAGTGGAAGAGTCGATACTGGGTGAATCCATTTCGATGACACGAGGTAATAATTTATATTTTTGTTTCTGTTGTCGCTATGGTGGTGGTGATATCAGTGGTGTTGGTTGTTCTTTTTGACATTGTGGTGGTGGGGGTGGTGGCTTTAACACCTGCAGTTATTGGTAATGTCTGCATGTGACAAATTTAAATAATTGCCATTGCTTGTGTGGCTGAAAGCGATCCATGATTTTTTAAAAAGAAATTTTAGTTTGATAAATATAATTGTTTAAATTTGGGGCTCAAGGCCCCAATATTATTGAGTGCCCTTTTCAGAAAGCATTGCATATGAACTTATAAACATTTAACAACGAAAGTTTTCCATAACTGGCAATTTGAAACAACTGAAAACAACAAACCTTTGTGGAGCTCACAATAATACGATTTCCTACGTAGGTCGCCAATAATAATAATAATAATAATAATAATAATAATGGTTTCTTTATTGGCCACAAGGGCTAACACGAGGAAAAACATTAGAGACGGCACAGGACGATACAAAGTGGGTTTTGATCGTGTAAACAGGTTATAACAAAAATCGGGCGAGAAATCAAAAAAATTCAAACAACAAAAAATCCCTCAAATGGGGGAAACCTCCGAGGGTCACTCGTGGCGAAAACCACACAAAAAAGACCACGGCCAGCCTGACCACCAGAGCAAGCGCCCTCTCTCAGTTATTCCAACCCTCAGTCTACAGGCGTATACTCATAGCGGGCCCGTTCACTCGGACCAGACTCGCCACCTTCACCCACCTATCAACAAACTTACTAGAAGACAACACTTGCCTCTCCACCCTGATTTTCCTCTTCAAGTGAAACTTGAAAAAGTTAATCAGGGATTGGCCGTAGAGGAAAGTGTCCGTCTTCAACCCTTTCAACCTTGTCCACCACACAATCTCTTTCGCCATGGCCACCAGGCAGATGAAAACTGTCTGCCCTTCCTCCTCTTTAAAGGAGGATGGTACTGATGGTCGACCCTATCAAATGCTTTAGATTGATCCAAGTTGATCAGGGCCCCACCCGGGCCAGGTTCCTTAACCACCCTCTCTATGTGTATAGCATGAGATGGAGGTTGTCGTGGATAGATCTGTCCGGAACGGCGCATATCTGCGCCTCTCCTACCATATCACCAACGACAAGCGCCAATCTCTTTGCTAACACCTTGGCCAAAATCTTAAACTCTGCGTTTAGCAGAGTTATGGGCCTGAAGTTGTCTATAACTTCTCCTTTGTTCGGGTCTTGTTGCAGAATAAGTGGAGATGTCGCAGCCTCAACGCATGTCTGCGCATCATTAGCCACGGCATGCCCAGCCCTCCACGTAGAGGGTGCTGGCAGCAGATGGACCGCCTAACCAACGGAACTTGTCCCTCAACAAGAATTTGAAGAGGAGCCATTCCAACTTGACGAGGCGCAGACGGGGGCAAGGCACGACGGTCAGGCGGTAGTAGATGACGGACGCGATGTACGCATTCGCCACCTCCGCGCGACATTTCAGTGATAGCTTCCTCCCAGCCCATTTTTGGGTGAGACTGGCTACTCTGCTCGTTACCTCGTCCTAATTCTTTTCCACCTGGAGGTCTGGTCCGAACCAAACCCCGAACAACTTTACCGGTCCGTCCGTCCAGCATAGTCGAGGGGCGCTGGACGGCATGGGCCTGCCTCTCCAGGTTCCGAGCTGCAAGCCCACCGACTTTTCCGGGTTAAGTTTGACTCCTGTCAACAATTTCGTCCATTGTCAACTTGTTGATATCCTTAGGCGGATTTAGTTGAGCAGCCAGATTTGCAAGTTGTTTGTAGATAGCAGCCGTCTGATTAGTCAGGAACACTTGTGCCATGCGTTGCTCGGGTACAGCGTTAGCAGCCACAAACGTGCAGAATATTGACCAGTAATCAGGCCATAGTTCTGTTGTTGAATCAAAAGCAGCAAATGGTGGGATGAATGCTGTTGGTGTCGAAGCAACTGGCGACGCCAATAAACTCTGTTGTTCAGAATCTCGAGTACCAAACAGTTTTATCAGAGTGTCCATATCTTTCTTGTGTTGTTGCATTTGTTGCGACGCCAATAAACTCTGTTGTTCCATCTGTTCTCTAAACAACTTTATTAGCTCCGCTGTTTGTTGTTCCGCCATGTTTTTATGATAAACAATTTCCCGGCAATGTAGGTAAATCCTATCGGCAATGTAGGTAAATCCTATCGTCGACGCCAATAAACTCTGTTGTATTCCTCTCGGTAGTCGCAGAGAAAACACAACGAGTTATATCAAATAATTTGTGTAATTTGCGAAACAACCAAACCGCCCCTCCTCGCAGTGGCAGAATAACATAAAGTAAGTCAGTAGCAGACTGTGACCGAGTTTTTAATACCAACGCTGACTGACTGCCCAGGTCACGTGATTCATATGCAAATGTGTGAGCACGTGTAAATTGAATAGAAATTTAACAGTCCATACAACAATGAGGTTGTGAGTTCGATTCCCAGTCCATACAACACTTTCATATTCCTTCAATAAGGTGCCGACCACCTCTATCTCTGAGGTGTTCGACACCATCACGGTGATGTCGTCCGCATAAGCCCCGGTTCGAGCGGGATGCCCTGCTACAGCTCCAGCTTCCGCAGTAAAGGCTCGAGCGTCAATACGTACAGAAGGGAAGAGAGAGGGGACCTTTGACCGACCGATCGGGAGAACCGAAATGGTTCCGAGAGGTGGCCATTAACCTTGACCACCGAGCATATGCCGCTGTGCATTGCAGCGATCCAGCTTCTGAAGACAGGGCCGAAGCCAGCCGCTTTGAGGATAGCCTCCAGATATCGATGGTCGACCCTATCGAATGCTTTCGATGGATCTAAATTGATCAGTACCCCACCGAAGCCAGGTTTACATCGTACCCTCGATATGATGTATCGCATGAGGTGGAGATTGTCGTGTATGGACCTGGCTGGGATTGCGAAAGTTTACGCCTCCCCCAACCAAATCCTCGACGACAAGCGCCAATCTCTTTGCTAACACCTTGGCCAAAATCTTAAACGCTGTGTTGAGCAGAGTTATGGGCCTGAAGTTGTCTAATGTATCCCTCTTGTTCTCGTCTTTCCTTATCAGTGTCACCACTCCCCTACTCACTGAACTGGGAATACTCCCATTCTGCTTCCAGTTGCAGTAGAGCGCTTCGAGGAGATCGGGGAACAAGTCTGGCATATTTACGTAAAGCTCGTAGGGCAGGCCAACCAAACCGGGTGACTTGCGTCTCATGCAGCCGACAAGGGCGTCCTGGATTTCAGCTGAAGTAATCGGCCTTTCGCAGCGCTCAGCGTCGACCGTCGAGATGCGCGGCAAGCCGTCAAGGTAGGGACTGAAATCCGCTACTCTCTCTGACCCGCCACTCCTTCCGAACAACCGAGCAAAGTACTGGCGAAAGGCCTCACACATCCGCTTGGAATCGTTTATCTCGTGCCCGTCTCGGTCCGCCAAAGACCGAATTGTGGTTTTATTACCACGGTGCGCCTCCGACACGCCGGCTCATCGAACAGCTTTGGTTCCCTCGTTCCTCAGCCCATGCGCCTTAGCTCTGACAATGCAACCTTTGTGCTTCGCATTGAAGAAATGGTCTAATGCCATTCTCGCCGCTAGCACGTCAGTTGCAATGACACTACAAATAGCCTCGTCTAACTTATCTACCAGCTCCCCCTCCTTTCTATTTTTCTCTAACGCTAGTTCTTTGCTGAACTCTATCGAAGTTACTCTAATCTCTCTTTTGAGAACCCCCACCATCTGTTGTTGATGATCCCCCCTGTCAACTTTTGCTTAACTAAATTGTTGACCTGGTCCCTGTAAGCCTTACGTGCCGGAAATGACATGTTCAACTTCCAGTAACCCGGTCCCAACCTACGCGTCTTATCTAGGTCAACCGTACAGATCACAAATTTGTGATCTGAATAGGCGACCGTTTTAAAAAGTGGGCAGCCTACACTATTTCTATCTATTTTCCTAATGAATATCCTGTCTATATACGATCTAGATGACCCTATGCGGTTGGCCACGTCCATACTAGCGCATTTGGGAAATCTTGTCGATACCTGTCAGACAGTTGGAACTGGCTGATTAGGTGCTTGAGGCTTTTGCACCACCACCCATCCGCTCCTATCAGCTACTCCCACACAATCCCAGCGTGCGTCTAAGATGCCGTTCCAGTTCCCCGCTAACAGTAAAGGGTGAGACGTACCCAGAAAGGTCTCCAGGCGCCTAAAGAAGTCCGGTCGTCCGGCCCCAGTAGGGGCTTAGACGGCCACCATCTAAAGGCACCACTTTCGCTACTGCTCACATCAGGGACCACCAACTTACCGTTCGGGTCCCGGAAGATCGACCTTACCTCGAGATCCAGGCTTTTCCTAAACAGCACTGCCACCCCACCTCCCATTCCGGGCTGGCTAACAGATGCAAAGATCTGATAGTCGTCGAAAATGGGGGCTAGTGCGCGCGTGTCGGAAATCCTGGTCTCGCTGACGTTGAGCAGGCGACCCTGCTTCCAGGGTGACCCCAGGCCGCGAACATTTAAACTTCCTACTCTTAATATGGCCATGTTGGCAAGCTAAAAGAGAGAGGGAAGGTTTACTTACCTCTCGGCGTCTTGCGAAGGTCGGGTGGTTCGACCTCCATGGTTGGTGGGGTTTCTTTTGGGAACCCCTTTAAAAGTCTCGATGTGGGTTTCACATTCGTGGTTCCCACGTCTTGAGGAAAGCTCTCCCGAATTTCTTTGAAGGAATCGAGCGACTTCTGGCACGCAAAATGTGCTCATTTCAAAGATCTCCCCTTCTATTTGAATGTCCTCGCTTCGTGCTAAGAGGGCCATCAGTTTATCGTTGGCCCTTCTGACAAGCACGAAGTTTTTAATATTTTGTTCGTGTGGTTTTATTTGTTTTCGTTTTGGTAACTGTGGTGATGATGGTTTTGTTGGTGTTGTTTCGGATATGTCTGTGTTTGTTGTAGGTGTGGTGTCTGTATGTTTATTTGTTCTTGTGTTTGTTTAGGTTGTTTGCGTTTCGGGGATTGTTGGGGTGGTGTTGATGTTGATGTTGGTGCTAATGTTATTGGGAAAGTGTTTGCGTTAGTGGTGTCTGTATCTTTTGTGTTTTGTTGGGGATTTTTAATAATAATAATAATGGATAATTTATTGTTGTTATTATCTCAACAGGACGCTAAATGGATTAGCTAGTCTAGACAGAAAAACAAGAAAAATAATGACAGCATTTAGAATATGCCACCAGAAATCTGAAATAGAAACTTTATATTTACCATAAATAGAGAATAGGGGTTTTGCAACTAGAAAATTATTATAAATTATTTACTGTAAGATTGTGTGTGTGACAGTTCACACCTATGCAGGTTTAGCTGGCCTCCTCCAAGGTATATCTCGTTGGAGGTGTCTTGGGTAATTTAATGATAAGGACCCCAGTCCTATCATCTCATTTCTACAGCTAGGTAAACTGGAGCAACGTGAAATAAAGTGTCTTGCTCAAGGAAACAACACATCACCCAGTCCGAGAATTGAACTCACAACCTTTCGATTGCAAGCCAATGTTCTAACCAATAAGCCATGCATCTTCACTGTAAGATTACACAATATAAAAAAGTCAAAACGTTGTTTTCTCTCTTCAAAGAAATTCCCAAGTGTCTGTAGTGAAAGACGTTTGGGTGGAAAGGAAGAAAAAATAAAATTTGTGAAAATGCTAAAAACGAAGTTTTAGTTTTCAGCTCAGCGAAGACGTTTTTGTTTCACTCTCAAGTATAGATTACATAATGGTGTGTGTGTGTGTGTGTGTTTCAGTGAGTGTGTGTTTGAGAGAGAGTGTGTGTGTATATGTGTTTGAGTGCGTGTGTGTGTTTGTGTGTGTGTGTGTTTGAGTGAGTGTGTTTTTGAGTGAGTGTGTGTGTTTGAGTGAGTGTGTTTTTGAGTGAGTGTGTGTTTGAGTGAGTGTGTTTTTGAGTGTGCGTGTGTGTGTTTTTGAGTGAGTGTGCGTTTGAGGAGTGTGTGTGTGTGTGCGTGTGTGTTTGAGTGAGTGTGTGTGTGTATGTGAGCGTGCGTGTTTGAGTGAGTGTGTGTTTGTGTGAGTGTGTGTGTGTGCGTGTGTTTGAGTGAGTGTGTGTGTGTTTGAGTGGGTGTGTGTGTGTTTGTGTTTGAGTGAGTGAGTGTGAGTGTGTGTGTGAGTGAGTGTGTGTGTTTGAGTGAGTGTGTGTTTGAGTGAGTGAGTGTGCGTGTGTGTGTGAGTGAGTGTGTTTGTTTGAGTGAGTGTGTGTGTAAGTGTGTGAGTGTGTGAGTGTGTGTGTGGGGGCGCGCGTGTGTGTGTGTGTGTGTGTGTGTGTGTGTCTGTGTGTGTGTGTCTGTGTGCGTGTGTGTGTATGCGTGTGTGTGTGTGTGTGTGTGTGTGTGTGTGTGTGTGTGTGTGTGTGTGTGTGTGTGTGTGTGTGTGTGTGTGCCAGCATTATTAAACTCTTTCGGTTTGAAGACTGCCACCCTACTCCTACCTTAATATGTCATCTACCTCGTGATCCCGGCCGACAGGATGGAGAAGACATTGCTCCGGAGAACGGTGAGGAGTCGTGCTGGAACAGTCACTTCCCCTCGCGAGGTTCACATCTGGGGCAGCCAACTCCACTCCAATAGCAGTGACTAAGGATGTAGTCCGGGGGAACACCGGAAGTGTCGACTGCTATGAACTACTGATAATATCGATGTCAGAGAGATGTTATTATTTCACTAATAAAGCCCGAAAGCAGAAAAACTTATATTATGTAACAAAAGAGGCAAGAAAATATTTAGATGAAGATATTTTTACTTATGAGCATAAAGATAGGATGAAACAAAGAAAACAAGAAATCCTCAATGAACTTTTAAAAATAAACAAAAACAATAGTATGGGCGAGAGCCCTTGCAAAACCTGACATTCAACAACCAGAACAAAAGGCACTAAAAATGAAAAGCAATAATTTCTTTATTAAAAGCAATAAGCATTCTATTAAAGCAATAATTGAAGAGATGGTGTATCAAAATTGAATGAGGTTATTCATACGGCAGCAACGGTAATAGAAAGAAAATATGTATTAAGGAAAAGGGGAAAAAGACACAAAACTCACTCACAAAAAAATCACTCTGGAAGATAAAGATTGAGAAAGAAATTGAAATGATGAGACAGGGGGACCTTGGATGAAATATATACTGGGAAATCTGACAAGTCAAGAAAAGGAAGTAAAATGATTAAGAAATACAAAGTAACTTCAAACTCTGATATTCCATCAATCAAAGAAACTCTGAAACAAATTACAGCTGAAAGCTCAAGGATCAGAAGATTTGAAAAGCGAAACATGTTTTACAGGCAAAATAAGTTGTTTATGTCAGATGCAAAATTGTTTTACAGGAAAACTGGAACACAGACAATTCATGAAATCGAAGAATTTTAGAAAATAGGATGGAGTGCAGATAAATCTCATAATGCGAATGCAGAATGGATAAAGAATATGGAAATAACATAGAATAATTTAGAAAGGCAGACTTGGCAAGGCATAACAATGGAAGAACTTGAGTTAGCACTAAAGAAAGCCGACAAATGGAAATGTCTTGGCATTGATAAAGTGCCAAACTTCTGATTATCTTTACTAACTGCTACCCATGATATGTTGGTAAAATATTATAATGAAATTATACACAACCCTGAGAAAACTTCTGACTGGTTTGCAGAAGGTATAACATATCTCATGCCAAAATCCACAGAAACAAATATTCCAAAAAACTATCGTCCCATCACTTGCCTTCCCACATGATACAAAATCCTCACCTCAATCTTGACTGAGAGAGCCTAAAAATTTATGGACGAAAATCATCTTTGCCTTATATAAAATATCTGCTATAAATGCTCTTGCAATTCCAGTTGTCACCTATAGTTGCAGTATCATAAATTGGAACGTTAATGAAATAAAGAAAGTAGGAAATTTATGAAAGAATTCAGAATACAATTTGAAATTATGGGGTTTCTACAATTAAGTCTGCAAAGAACAATGGCAGAAAATAGAAATCAAAGGAAACGGTGCGCTAAATGAGGGCAAAAACCATTGCATAGGCAATATACTCTCCATAGCAAATAAACTGATGTTACTGATGTTGCATGTCCAATTGATAACAATTTGACGCTAAAACGAGTTGAAAAGCTGGACAATTATGCTGACCTATAGGTTGAATTGAGTAGAATGTGGAGAAAGAACACATACGTTATAGTTATAATTATAGGAGCACTTCGATCAATACCAAGTGAAGCTATTTGAAAATGTTTAATATTAAGTACGAAATTAATACACTTCAGTATTCAGTGCTTCTAGGTACTGCTGTTTATATCCTCCTAAAACTGTCAACTAACTGATGAACAATGGCCAGAAGCTCCCCTTTTAAGCTTTCAATACACTAACAAGAAGTCATATTGACTGGTTTAATAAAACATTAATGCTGAAGAATTCAATAATGGTAATTTGTCTGTGCCTCAATGGCGCCGAAAGAAGAGATTTTACAAAGACAAGTTACATAAAGTGGGGTGAATTACCTAAACATTAGTTGAGAAAAAATGATGATAAACAGTCCTTTTGATACAAGAGAACCTTCAATTAAGGACGATCGAGGAATCCCACAAATCAACATCACCCTCATTACCACGTATAAGTGTCCTCTTTCGAATTTTCTTTCTCCAACCTACAGGATCAAACTGGGAATACAAGTAAAGACATTCACTCTTACCATTTTCGCCACAATCACCCATCTTTATCAAATTCACTGGACAAAAACACCTCCCTCTCTGTTTTCTTCGTTATTTTCAAGTGAAACTTTAAAAATAGATGATAGTCCTCGGTCCACTCAATATTGCCCACCACACGATGTCTTTTGCTATAACCACCAGAACTAAAAAACTAAAAAAACTTCCTGTCTTTCATGGTTAGAATTGTTAAAAAAGAGTGACGGAGTGATCTTCACAATGGACTCGGCTGATAACCGAATCCATCCTACACACTACAACAGCTGTTCGACATAACCACACAGGTCAGTGTTGCTCAGATATAGAACGTGTGAGTGCAGAACGGTATCATCACTCTGTTCCCACCTTGTACAGACCTGTTTGACGGTTCCACCGTATTTATAGAGTTTATCTCGAACTGGTAGCGCTCTCTAGTAGAACTGCTAGGCCAGAGTCTTCTGGAAATTATCCATAGAAGTCCGAAAGCCCTCTAAAACAGACTGACCAATTCATGTTCGTCGATTCCCAGAGTCCCCTAGAACGTTGCCAGCCATAGCATGCTTTTTCCTCTCTGCAGATGAGTATATTCAAGTACAATAATATAAAATACAAATATTTGTACATATGTACACACAAACATATGTACAAAGTTCCAGATTTATGGGTCCAGATGTACAAGAAATATCCCACAAATATCTGATATCTTTACTAAAGCAGATATATAAGAAATATTTCGCAAATTTCTGACATCTTTAGAACTAGTCCAGATGTACAAAATAAAATTCATGAAGTATCTTATAGATAGAAATGTCAACTATAAAGAGTTCAATGAAGAAACGAAGGACATCGGAGAAAATAAAGATAGTAAATAGAAATAAAAAATAAGAAGTGAGAAAAGAATAAAAGAAAAACCCGACAAATATATTTCTGAACATCTGCTACCGTTTACAAAAGAACGTTTAAAAAATGTTATACATGGATTTATTGAAGAGAAAGATGTTTATTTTATCGGTTCTTGAATGATGAAAGACTAAGTCAATATCGATGTATTTAACCTTTATCAAAAAGATGAAAGTAAGTTAATTGTTTCTACTTTTGGCACAAGGCCAGCAATTATCCCAGTGATTACTGGTACTTTATTTTATCAACCCTGTAAGGATGAAAGGCAAAGTTAACCTTGGCGGGATTTGAACTCAGATCATAAAGGGCCGTAACTCTATGCTGCAAAGCATGGCGTCTGACCCTCTACCGATACTGCCAATCCACCATGAAAGTAAGTTAATGTCGGTCCGTTTACTCAAAATGTTAACGGATGTAAATAGTGTGAAATATTTTCTACGTCACTATGTTGCTTCTGATACTCCACTGTGCGCCATAAACAGAAAAATTCCTCTTTGCATAGAAAGAATGCCAATGCCAAAGAAACATATGAAAACCTTCTATTTGCAGTTATATCTCAAACATTAAGTGACTTTTATATTTAGAAATAAAATCCTTCTATGATAATAGTGGAGAAGAATTGAAGTAGCTGAAATATAACAAGTCATAAACATCAACAAAGAAATTTTATTTCATTTCTTTTTCTTAACACTCTATATCTTACAAGAATGACCTACAAACTAGTGAGAAAATGTTTCGGTTCCTCGGAACAGTTTACGGAGAATCACCTCAGAGTATATCATGTCATCTTACGCCGTGTATTCTCTCATATCTAAATTTGTAAAGAGAAGCAACTCATCTTTACCTTGAATGTTTTAAAGTACATTTAGAACAAAGTAATCCTTCGTTTTTCAACGAAGGATTTTCTTTTCTCTAAATCTATCCATTCTCTTAGTTTCCTATTTTTTTCCTTTTTGTGTTTTCAAAGTCTTGATGTAAGGATCCAAGATCATGAAAACAGACATGTATTTTAATGATTTATATCCATGAAGACCTACATGTTGTCCCTAGCAACCCACCAAGGCTATTGTAGTAATGGTGTTCCTTCTCTTATCCTCAATTAGTTCCTGTCCTATTCTCAAGAAAAGCAACGTTTTCTTACCCTACCAACTAACGTTTATCGTTCCACATCTCAAAGGAAACATACGTAAATATACATATTTTTTGTCACATTGTTACTTGTATTGCGTAACTCTATGCTGCTAAAAAGCATGGCGTCTGACCCTCTACCGATACTGCCAACCCACCGCCCTTGCCAATAACCTAATAACACAATTACTATGTAAACTGAGGCACCAATTATTATAGTGCATACAACATATCCCAAACGAGTATTTTCTTCTACTTTAGAGAGTTGAGAATTCCCTATATTTGGTGATAAATACGAATCTTAATCACTGATAATAGCACTATTATTCATCGTTCTTCAATGTTGGGAGTGGAATGAATGTGTCAAAATTTACAAATTCAGGCCAAGATAAAATCGTAGAATAACATCTAACAATAATTTTATTTAACTTCTCTACTGGTCGATAAATCTAAGTAGCTGTCGATCATCATAAATAGTAAATATGATATGAAACTTAGATCTTGAAATCAAGAAAATAATACACAGAAAAGATAAATGTGACAAATATACTCAAACTAGTGAAAGTCGCAAATAAACTCAAAGAATTGAATATCATTGAGATGAATATATATACAGCGTTCTGCTAGTTTGTTAACTCTCTTGTTTATTGTAGTTTTCAGGGAGTGTTCGTGAAGAGGCGGAGTGTAGGGAAGTTAACACGCCTTCACGTAGCCGATTCCGAGAGATAGAGAAAGAATGAAGAAGGAGGAGAGAAACTGGCCCCAGTATTCAAATGTTACTTTATTTATTAATATCAAAGGGATTAAATACCAAATTTACCTCGGTAGAATTTGAACACAGAAAACAGACAGGTAGAACAAATTCTGCAAATCTACTTGTTAGACGCTATAATAATGATTTCTTATATAGGCACAAGGCCAGCAATTTTGGGGGAGGGGAAAGTCGATTAAATCGACCCCAGTGCGTGACTGGTACTTTATTTTATCGACCCCGTAAGGATGAAAGGCAAAGTTAACCTCGGCTAGATTTGAACTCAGATCATAAAGGGCCATAACTCCATGCTGCAAAACATGGCGTCCGACCCTCTACCGATACTGCCAATCCACCGCCCTTAGACGCTCTAATAATGTTTTCCGATTTAGACACAAGGCTAACATTTTTGCTGGAGGGGAAAGTCAATTAAATCGACCCCTATGTATTACTGGTACTTTATTTTATCGATCCCATAAATATGAAATGCAAAGCTAATCTCGGTGGGATTTTCGACACTCCAATAATTTGTTTCTATTTTTGGCTCAAGGCCAGCAATTATCCAGTGCATTACTGGTACTTTATTTTATCGACTCCGTGAGGATGAAAGGCAAAATTAACCTCGGCGGGATTTCAGCTCAGAATGTAATGGGCCGAAACTCTATGCTGCAAAACATGGCGTCCGACTCTCTACTGATACTGTGATTGTGATTGTCGATTGTATCTTCCTAATTTGTTGATGAATGAGAATAATAACATATAAGGCGGCAAATGGCGGAGTCGTTAGAACGTCACATAAAATGATTTCTGGTATTCGTTCCTACTCTCTGAGTTCAAATCCCGCCGAGATCAACTTTGCCTTTCACCGTTTGTTGTTAGACCTAGAGAAGAGATGGTCTCTGCCAGGTTATAAAAATTCTTAAGAAACGCCGTAGGCCACTGCGCTGCCCCTACCACTCCACCTTAAGTTAGAGGTACATACATACATGCGATGGCTGCCCCCTCGTTATCGAGTATGGCCATTGCACGATATACCATTATTAATAATTATTTATTAATTCTATCGTGCAATGCCTGTGCGTGAAGATATTTTTTAAAGTGAGAAAAGATTGTGCTCTGAGCCAATCCCACTCTCTGAGCGACAGTAGCTGTAATCCGAAAAGAAGAAGAGATCAACATCATCGGTAACTACTCAGCTGCAGGTTTTATATCGGAGTTATCCCAGTTTCCTGAGTTGCCTTATCCTACATACATACATACATACATGGTGGCTGCCAACTCGTTTTCGAGTACGGCCACTACTTTATATCCATGTAGGAGAACCCCTACCGATGCGCTGAACGAGTGTGACTTTTTAGTCCAGCCAGCGACTTGAAAACTCTGGTACAAACAGTACACTTGTGACAATTATTGACACATGGTGCTGGGCCCATGGTACCATGTGATGACAAGTGCAGAGAGATCTCCAGATATAAAGCAATGCCTGTGCCGTGAAGCTTTTATAGTGAGCAAAGGCACTGCACAAAGCCAAACCCACTCTCTTAACTAAGATGATATTTACCAAAAAGAAGAACAAGTCAACATCATTGGATACCATCAGGGTTGCAGGTGTTATATCAGAGTTTTCCTTCTCCTAGAATTCTGCCTTGACAAAGGCTAAGGGGGTCATCTCTCCCGGTGATTTTGGATGGCCATTGACTCTTAAGAGCTCGTTTGCCCTTTGACAGGTTTTGTTTTTAGTCCTGCAGGATGTCCAAAGTCACCGTCCTCACCAAGAAACCTTGGTGGGGTTGCCAGTTTAGTCGCCAACGACCCGAGCATGGGACAAGTTGTACTGGGATACATGTTACCAGTAGCACCAACTGGTGACCTGACATACATACATACATACATACATACATACATACATACATACATACATACATGATGATGGTTGCCCCCTCGTTATCGAGTATGGCCATTGCACGAGGAGAAAAAAATATAAATATATATATATATTAATAAATAAATATAAAATAAAATAAAACAAAAAAAAGAAATATATATATATATATACACACATACATGTACATATATACACACATATATATATACATACACACATTTACATTAATAACAATAATAATAATAATAATGATTTCATTTATTGGCCACAAGGGCCGACATATAGGGGACAACACAATAGACAGGGACAGTGGGGGTTTACATCAATGAAAGTTCCCCAATAAGAGGGATCACCACCCAGGGTTGACTCAAGCACCCCACCAGTCCTGAGCCACCCGACGCTCCTAGGGCACCCGGGAAGGGCACCCCTCTCCTTCTCGAATTCACCAGCCTACAGGCGCATGATCAGAGTAGGCCCACTCACGCGGGCCATTCTCGCCACATTCACCCACCTTTCAGTAAATGTACTGGGGGGCAGCACTTCTCTCTCCACCCTCACCTTCCTTTCCAAGTGAAACTTGAAGAAGTTGATGAGGGATTGGCCGAAGAGAAAAGTGTCTGTCTTCAGTCCTTTCAACCTGGTCCACCATGCAACCTCTTTCGCTACTGCCACCAGGCAGAGGAAAATTGCCTGCCCTTCCTGACCAAAAGAAGGCGGCGGGTCAATCTTCACTATGGACTCGGACGATAGCCGGATCCGTTCTACACGCGACAATAGCTGTTCG
Organism: Eledone cirrhosa; assembly: GCA_964016885.1. NCBI lineage: Eukaryota > Metazoa > Mollusca > Cephalopoda > Octopoda > Eledonidae > Eledone > Eledone cirrhosa. Next base: position 36,231,988 of record OZ024740.1, on the reverse strand, counting down.
ACATAACCCCACAAGTCAGCAATGCACGGACACTGGACGAGTGCGTGCAGAACGGTTTCGTCGCTCTGCGCGCATCTCGGGCAGGTTCGTCTGACAGCACTTCCGTGCCTGTAGAGTTTATCCCGAACCGGCAGCGCCCCCCGGTAGCACTGCCAAGCGAGGGATTTCTGGAAGTTATCCATCGTCCCCGGCTCGAAAGTCCTCCGGAACATACTGGTCAGTTCTACTTCGTTGACGCCCAGAGCCTCTCCTAGTACGTCATCGCACTTGCCCTCCACTAATCCTCTATAGAAATCTTGAGTGGAAGTTCCACTGACCGCATTGCCCACCTTGCAGAGTGCAGTGAGCGCCTGGCAACATTCCAGATGCCAGTCGCCCAGTCTCGGTCTCTTCTTGACCCAGGACTGCAGCTCAGTCAAAGAGATGAGCTGCGGAAAGGCCCGTCTAACAAACGGCGACCACACCTGTTCACCGTTTAGGCAAAATATCTGGAGATGTCGCAGCCTCAGCGCATGTCTGCGCATCATTAGCCACGGCATGCCCAGCCCTCCACGAAGAGGGTGCTGGCAGCAGATGGACCGCCTCACCAACGGGACCCGTCCCCTCCACAAAAATTTGAAAAGGAGCCGTTCCAAATTGGCGAGGCGTGGACGGGGGCAAGGCACGACGGTCAGGCGGTAGTAGATGACGGACGCGATGTACGCGTTCGCCACCTCCGCCCGCCCTTTCAGTGATAGCTTTCTCTCAGCCCATTTCTGGGTGAGGTTGGCTATCCTGCTCGTCACCTCGTCCCAATTCTTATCCACCTGGAGGTCTGGTCCGAACCAAACCCCGAGCAACTTTACCGGTCCGTCTGTCCAGCGCCCAACGACGCTGTTGGACGGCATGGACTTGCCTCTCCAGGTGCCGAGCTGCAAGCCCACCGACTTTTCCGGGTTAAGTTTTGCTCCCGTCAACCTTTCATATTCCTCCAAATGGGTGCGGATCACCTCGATTTCCGAGGTGTCCGACACCATCACGGTGATGTCGTCCGCATAAGCGGACGCAGCCTTTCTACGTCCCGGTTCGAGCGGGATGCCCTGCAACAACTCCAGCTTCCGCAGTAGAGGCTCAAGAGTCAATACGTACAGAAGTGAGGAGAGAGGGCACCCTTGACGGACCGATCGAGAGATCTGAAACGGTTCCGAGAGGTGGCCATTAACTTTGACCACCGAGCGGATGCCGCTGTACATTGCAGCGATCCAGCTTCTGAAGACGGGGCCGAAGCCAGCCGCCTCGAGGACAGCCTCCAAGTACCGATGGTCGACCCTATCGAATGCTTTCGATTGATCTAAATTGATCAGAGCCCCACCGAAGCCAGGTTTGCACCCAACCCTCTCTATGATGTATCGCATGAGGTGGAGGTTGTCGTGTATGGACCTGGTCGGGATTGCGCAAGTTTGCGCCTCCCCAACCAAATCTTTGACGACAAGCGCCAACCTTTTCGCTAACACCTTGGCCAAAATCTTAAACTCTGTGTTGAGCAGGGTTATGGGCCTGAAATTATCTAGTGTGTCCCTCTTGTTCTCGTCTTTCCTTATCAGCGTCACTACGCCACGGCTCACAGAACTGGGAATGCTCCCGTTCTGCTGCCAGTTGCAGTAGAGCGCTTCGAGGAGATCGGAGAACAAGTCTGGCATATTTACGTAAAGCTCGTAGGGCAGACCATCCAAACCGGGTGACTTGCGACTCGAGCAGCCGACAAGGGCGTCCTGAATTTCGGCTGATGTTATCGGCTCTTCGCAGCGCTCAGCGTCGGCCGTCGAGAGGCGTGGCAAGCCGTCGAGGTAGGGACTGAAGTCCGCCGCCGTCTCTGACTCACCCATCCTCCCGAACAATCGAGCAAAGTGCTGGCGAAAGGCCTCACACATCCGCTTGGAATCGCTCAGTTCGTGTCCATCTCGATCCGTCAAAGACCGAATTGTGGTTTTATTTCCACGCTGCGTCTCTGCAAAGCGAGCCCATCGGGCAGCTTTGGTTCCCTCGTTCCTCAGAGCACGCGCCTTAGCTCTGACAATGCAACCTTCGTGTTTCGCATTGAAGAAATGGTCTAGTGCCATTCTCGCCGCTAGCACGTCTGTTGCAATGCCACTACAAATAGCCTCGTCTAACTTAGCTATCAGCCCCTCCTCCTTTCTATTTTTCTCTATTGCTACTTCTTTGCTAAATCCTATCGAGGTTGCTCTAATCTCTCTTTTGAGTGCCCCCCACCACCTGTTGTTGACAACCCCCCCTGTCAACTTTTGCTTAACTAAGTTGTTGACCCGGTCCCTGTAAGCTTTACGTGCCGGAAACGACATGTTTAGCTTCCAGTAGCTAGGTCCTAACCTACGTGTCTTATCTAGGTCGACCATACAGATCACAAGCTTGTGATCTGAATAGGCAACCGTTTTAAAATGTGGACATCCTACACTATTTCTATCTCTTTTCCTAATGAAAATCCTATCTATGTACGATCTAGATGACCCTATGCGATTGGTCCAGGTCCATACTGGCGCATTAGGGAAATCTAGTCGGTACCTGTCAGACAGTTGAAACTGGCTGATCAGGTACTTGAGGCTTTTGCACCCCCCGCTCCTATCAGATACTCCCACACAATCCCAGCGTGCTTCTAAGATGCCATTCCAATCCCCTATTAACAGTAAAGGGCGAGACGTAAGCAGAAAGTTTTCCAGGCGCCTAAAGAAGTCCGGCCGACCGGCCCCAGTAGGGGCGTAGACGGCCACCAGTCTAAAGGCACCACCTTCGCTATTGCTCACGTCCAGGACCACCAACTTTCCGTCAGGATCCCGGAAGATTGACCTTACCTCGAGATCCAGACATTTCCTAAACAGCACAGCCACTCCACCTCCCATTCCCGGCCGACTAACAGATGCAAAGATCTGATAATCGTCGAAAATCGGCGCCAGTGCGCGTGTGTCGGAAATTCTGGTCTCGCTGATGGCAATTACATCCATTCCTAGTGACCTGAGGTCGTTGAGCAAGTGACCTTGCTTCCAGGGCGACCCCAGGCCACGAACATTTAAACTTCCTACTCTTATGGCCATGCTGGCAGGATGAATGGGAGAGGAAAGGTTTACTTACCTTCCGGGGTCTTGTGAAGGTCGGGTGGTTCGACCTCCATGGTTTGTGGGGTTTCTTTTGGGAACCCCTTTAATAGTCTTGACGTGGGTTTTACGTTCGGGGTTCCCACATCCCGAGGAAAGCTCTTTCGAATTTCTTTGTATGAAGCGAGCGACATTCGCATCAGAAGCAAATTATCTGGTACGCGAAATGTGCTCGCTTCAAATGTTTCCCCGTCTTTTTCGATGTTTGTGCTTCGTGCTACATGGGCCATCAATTCCTTGTTGGCCCTTCTGGCAAGCACGAAGTTTTTAATGTTTTGTTGCTCGGGTTTTATTTGTTCGTGTGATTGTGGTGGTGATAGCTTTGTTAGTGTTGTTTCTATTGTGTCTGCGTTTGTTGTGGGTGGGGTGTCTGTAGTTTCTGATGTTTGTGTGTCTATTTGTTCTTGTGTCTGTTTAGCTTGTTTGCGTTTGGGGGATTTTGGTGGTTGTGTTGGTGATGCTGTGGGGAAAATGTTTGTGTGGGTGGTGTGTGTATTTTTTTTTGTGGGGGTGTTTGTGCTTTGTGGATTTCTTTTTTTTTTGTGTTTTGTTTTTTGTATTTTGGGGGACTTTGGTTTTCCCTCATCTTCACTGCTGGAGGATGAGGGGTCTGTGGCTGTGAGCGTGTTTGTGTCTGAGTGAGTGTTTATGTTCTTGTTCGTGTGTGTATTTTGGGGGGGAGGGGGAATGGGAGAGCTTTCCTCGTTTCCCCCCTGGGTGTGCGATTTTGGTGGTTCCATTGTTGACGGTGTTGCTGGTGGTCCTTGTCCCGGCGTCGCCAGCAGTGGAATCTTTCGACCCCTTGCGCTTTTCGGCAGTTGAGGGCAGAAGGCTCGCAAGTGTGTCGTTTCCCCACAAAGGAAACAATGCGGCCTTTTGCCCTCAGTCATTATATGCAACACCCTCCCGTTTTGGAGGCGGATGTGGTCCGGGATCGTTTTTACGTTTTCGGGTCTGATTTGGAGCAGTATCTCCAGATCAACCCCGGACCAGTCGTCCCTGGCAGTTCTCGTTGCCTCTACCGGGACTGTATCCGTTCCTTCCACGATTACGCAACCCAGGAGCCACCACATATCAAGTCCTGGTGGAATCCTGGGAATGCGCACACGTGCTATTCGTTTTCCCATGTGGGAGGGGTACATTATGACCTTGCTGGTTTTGCAAGGGGTCATTGAATGCTTCACAGCGAGGGCTTCAGACTTGAACAGCACCGAAACGGTGCCGTATTGCCTGCCCCTCTCTATGAAGTCTGTGTCCTCTCTGATGTATTTCAGTGCGGCTTCTATGTCAGCTTGGGCGATTATCGCTGCCCTCTTTGTCTCTACTGAGATGCATCTGAAATGCACCGTTCTTTTTTCCACTGCCTCAATGGCTTCTGCCGGGACAGTTAAGTTTGCCCAGGTCTGCTCTTGATTTATGATTTTCCAGGCCTGGGCCAACTTTTCCTCTCTGTTGGTTAAGTCGATGCTGTAGCATGGTCTCCTTTTAGCCGCTGCCACAGCAGCGAAAGTGTTCTTGTTGGTGTTGTCACTGTTGTTGTTCTTGTTGGTGTTGCTGCTGCTATTGCTGTTGTTGTTCTCCCCTGTGTCGTGGTTACCTTCTGTGCTGTTGGCCTTGTTGGTGCTGCTGCTGTCGCTACTATTACTCTCTGTGCTGTTCGTTTTGTTGGTGCTCTCGCTATTACCACCTTCTGCGCTGTTCGGCTTGTTGGTGTTGGTGTTGTCGCTGTTACCACCTTCCGCGCCGCTCGGCCCGTTGGTGCTGGCACTGTCGCTGCTCACATTCGTGCTGGTGGCGCTCCTCGCCTCACCTCTCCTCTCAACGCTCAAGTCGCCGTTGCACGACAGCAGACCCGCCTCTAGGGGGCGTGGCTCCGCCATGTTTTTTTGAGAAAAAAATTATTATTTTTTTCAAAATAAAGTTCAAATATTTGGGCCAAAAGGCCCAAATATTATGAGTTATTCCTTCACAGGATACAAATTAATGTCTTATAATGCTTCAGCGGTACAAAAAATAAACAATTCTCTACAATTAATCCTCAAAAATTGCTTACTCACGGAGCTTCAAAAAACGTACATCCACTTTCGTCAATAATAATAATAATAATAACAACAATAGTAATAACAACAACAACAATAATAATATACATATACATATATATATACACACATACGCACACACATAAACATACCTATACACATACACACACACGATAGCAACTAACAGCTCTGCGATCGAATGTGGCTTTTTAGCCCAGCCAATGAACTAAAATGTTTTGCACAGAGTCGGCAACCAAAATATTCACTGGGAATAGCCGGCTGTAGTTGGAGTTCATGTACTTTTGCATGTCGCTTGAGCCCTCCTGCTGATTTACATTCTCTACCACATGTTTGGCAAGCATGATGAGTAGCATCTCCAACAGCAGCCTGGTAGTCAACCACTGGTCTTACTTTATGACTGCGAAGATGACTTTCGAGTCCAGCTTTGCTTAGGCAGAGTTTCGCACAGACGCTGCATGTCAGCACCATGGGAGGACCCTCGCCGTCTGGAAGTGCAACAGCAATGCCCTTCCTCATATCCCGCTTTACTTTCTCGTATGCGATTCGAGATACCTCAAAGGCATACATACATACATACATACATACATACATACATACATACATACATACATACATACTCAGGGTGAATATGTTGTGAATAAGTTGTAGAACACCTATTTATGTGAATGATACATAAACTTTAACATATAAATACAGCGTTGTTATATTATATTACATTCATAAAGGAATATACTAAGTAACGGATCTTTTTGTTCTCGATTCAAACGATTCAAGAACAACGTTTAAAACACAGTTGTAGAATTAAAAACTAACTGAAAAGAAATATTACCCAAGCTGTGAATAACTTTAAATTTGATTCTGACAGAACTTTGTCGAAACTTTTAAAGAAGATCATCGACTATTTTGAAAAATAAATACGAAATATTAGTGAATAGACGAACTCATCATGGCAAAAAGTACAAGTCTCCTTCGACCAAATCGCAACTACAACCGTTGTATACAGTGGAGCTACGAGCTTAACAAAGTATTATATGAAGCATACAAACAATCTGAACCCCAAAAGTTCGGTTTTATGCAAAGGCTAAAAACTTTATGGAACTCCAAACACCCAGAATTAGACTTTTCTCCAAAGCATTTAAATGAACAGGCAAAACGTATCATTAGATGTAAATTGATACATCTAACGGAATTGAGTGATACTACAAATACAGCCCTTGTAGACAACCACCCCACCTCCACTAACAGACAAAGAGAATGGCCAGCTAAATCTAACAGTGAACAGCTCACCAACAATTTTGCTGAAATCCATCCCACTTCCACTGAAGAACAGCGAGAAAGGTCAGCTAACTCTAGTAGTAATTGTCACCACATCAACAACGAGGCTGAAATTCATGACTCTACTGAACAAACAGAGCACCAAAAACTTGTGGACACCCAACAAGTGATATGGAACGATATGTTTCAAGAGATACACAGCCTTAATGTGAGTGACAGACCATACAACACTAGAATCAGTAAAGAACCCACTAAATTGGAATTGGAAGCGGTGAACGAAATAGCTGGCAATTATCTGAAGGCTATACGATCTAAAGGTGTAGAAACGACATTTGAAATGCTTAATGTTTTGTTATATGTTTCAGCTGTCACATTGCTATCATATAACACACATCTAAAATCACGCAATCAAGATACAAACAGAAAGCCTGAACCAGCGTGGATGCGAAATTTAAAAACCAAAATGTTGTCCCTGAGACGAAGTATCTCACACATCGCAGCCGTTATGAAATGCAACATAGAGAGCAACTTCACACGACACCAGGAACACCTAAAGAAAAAGTTAGAGAGACGATTTGGAGATACAAAATTTAAAACTTTGAACTCCAAATTACACCAGTTGAAACAACAACTCACAGCTACAACAGAAAGACTAAAATATAAGTCAACAGCACATAAACGACAAGTGCTAAATAGATTGTTTGCCAGAGATGCTAAATCAGTTTATCGCAGCTTCGGTGGCAAAAGCTCAATCCCTGTAAACGACACCCCTTCAAAAAAAACAGGTTGAGAGCTACTGGAGATCTGTATGGGAAATGGATGACGGATTCAACAGACAAGCTAATTGGCTAAAAGAACTGGAACAGGACTACTGCCAACATGTCCAGATAAAACAATATGACATAGATGGGTCAATACTGGAAACAGCTCTACAGAAAATGTCGAATAGGAAATCGCCAGGCCCAGACCTCATTACAGGATACTGGTTGAAGAATTTCACTTTCTATCGGCAAGATCTCATACGGCTGTTTACAGAAACCATTAAAGGCACACAAGAACTGCCCAGATGGTTACCAACTGCCACTACTCTCCTCATTCCCCAAAATAGCCAAACCACCCTTGCTAAAAATTACCGCCCAATAGCCTGCCAAAACATCATGTATAAATTATATACTGGGTGCCTTAACCTGTTCTTACAGGATCACTGTGCTACCAACAACATCATAACACCTGAGCAAGCTGGTGGAAAGAGGGAGGTGTGGGGTTGCATAGATCACCTACTAACCAACAAAATGATTCAGGAAAAAAACAACAAAGAATCGCAGAAACATGACTGTGGTGTGGCTGGACTATCAAAAAGCATTTGATAGTGTACCTCATGGGTGGATTGTTAAGGCTTTACAGTTAGCTAAAGTCCCACAACCATTGGTAGCTGCTGTTGAACGCCTGACCAAGAACTGGTACACCAATTTGATCCTTAGAAGTGAGAAGGAGCAAGTTAAGACTGATAAGATACATTACCAGAAGGGCATCTTTTAGGGTGATAGCTTGTCAGTGCTACTCTTCGTTCTCTCACTGAATCCACTATCTTACCTACTCAGGAAACAAGGTGGACAAAGAAGTGGGCCCAGAAGTATCTCCCATCTTTTCTTTGTTGATGACCTGAAGTTGTATGGGCCAAATATCAATGACATCAAGAAATAATTGGACCTCATTACACAATTTTCAACCGACATCAAAATGAAATTTGGTGAGTCCAAGTGTGCATATTTGGCAGTAAAACGTGGAAGAGCTGTGCCCTCCTCTAGAAATCTAGAGATGAACGGCCTGACAATAAAACCTCTGCAGTCAGGTGACAACATATCTTGGACAGGATGAGAATGTCAGATATGATGGACCCATAAATAAGGAGAGAACCAGAACTGAATACCTCAGAAGAGTAAAGAAAATATGGTCAACAGAACTGTCAGCATACAACAAATACATTGCCCACAATACTTATGCTGTGCTAATTCTAATGCCAACATTTGGCCTGCTGAACTGGTCATTGCAAGAACTAAGTGAGATGCATGTTAGAACTCGAAAACTTCTCAGTGTTACTGGGAACTTTAACATCAATGGTGATGTGGATAGGCTATACTTCTCACGCAAGGAAGGTGGCCGGGGTCTAAAATCAATATTAACAACATATGAGACCCGGATAGTAACACTGAAGCAACACCTTCAACAGAGGAAAAAGGTTGGCAACCATCTTGCCCAGGTTTATGAGCATGAAAAAAAAATATCATTAGAATAGCGACTGATCTGGAGGAAAAATATGGAATAAAGCCTAATATAAATCTCTCACCCAGATAAATCGGAAGATCCTATTCAATGTTCAAACAAGATTAAAAAATTGACCAATTTACAGAAAAAGTTGTGCATGGATACTTGAGGCGTAAAACACAGACCATAGAGGGGATAAACCACTCAAAAAGCCTGGCATGGAGTTCCGACAAGTTTATGACATCACACCTTGAGGGATATCTCTATGCAATACAGGAACAAGAACTCCCTACCAAATATCTGCTGCACAAAAGAGGGGGGCTAGCAGCTGACAATAAATGTAGGCTATGTAAAACAAAGATCGAGGATGTAAGCCACATTGTTGCCAGCTGCGAAAGAATGTCATCTCGCTACTACCTCCCCATGAGACACGATGGGATAGCTAGAACCATCTGGAACGCACTTCGGAAAACAAAATTAACAACAAACGAGGAGGAATATGTTGAGATAGATGGCACTAAGGAATACTGGTGGAACCTGAAAATAAAAACTGCCACCAAATTAAAGCACAACCGGCCTGATATTATTGTTTGGGACCACACATTGAAAACGTGTTCTGTTGTGGAGATCAGCTGCCCACTTGATGTAAACGTTGTCAGAAAAATACAGCAGAAGGAGGACATCTACGGACCATTGATGAGGAGTTTACAAATCCAGTATCCAAGATACACCTTTAGCTTCATACCCATCATTATTGGAGCTACGGGTTATATATCAACCCGCTTGGACCAAAGTATAACTGAACTTGGATTTGCGGACAAAAAGCGCAGCTCCCTAATTCATAGTCTACAAATGGCTGCGATAGCTGGCACCTTCAAAATTTTCAAAACATTCTTGCGATTCAAGGGATGACAATTTCTTTTCTTTTACAACCTTGCCACCAGGAAGGTGGCCGGTCAAAAAAATATACTCGAAATTAAGAGAAAGAGATACATACATACATACATACATACATGCATACATGCATACATGCATACATGCATACATACATACATACATACATACATACATACATACATACATACATACATACATACATACATATGTGTGTTGTGTGCCTGTATGCAGTGCGTATATACAGTGTATGAAAGAAAGCATACAAGGTGTTCGGAAATTTCGGCAGAATTGGTAAAATCCTTTACACATGAAAAAACTAAAGAATGTGAGTTGTTTGTAAAAAATTACCTGATGAAGTCTCAGGGTGGCCATCACCTTTCGAACCAGTCAGTTAGTGCTCAACAAATCTGCCTATGTAACTAATCAGCGACACAGACAGATGCTACATTAATGAACGTCAATTTAGCAGAAGTAACATAGAATAGTTTTCTAACTGCCTTTGTCGATAGTGTTCGTTAGACATGCAATTCGGTTCAACTTGATATATCTCAGGAATGAAAAACCAGGTCGTAGAGTGCTTCAGATGTAGCCTTTCTCCAATAACCAAGATAAACATCACCTCAGATATAGCTTTCACCAGTAACCATGATAAACATCACCACAGATATAGCTTTCTCCAATAACCAAGATAAACATCACCTCAGATATAGCTTTCACCAGTAACCCAGTTACACATCGTCTCAGATATAGCTTTCACCAGTAACCACGATACAGTCGTACATGATAATGATCAGCTCATGCTAAATCTCCAACTTGCAGAGCTGTTGCAGTGGAGATCACCAGCAGCTCTTTTACTAAAAACTCAGACACCTGGACTTCTCTTGTGCCGAACTCTTCTACTAGTGTAGGGGGGGGGGGTATCTTTTTTATGCATGTCAAACAGTGTGGTTAATCCGTATGGTGAGCAAATGGGGTCGCACGTGCTGGCCTCCCCACAGCCCCGGCGGACAGGATGGAGAAGGCGTTTCCCCGGAGGATGGAAAGGGAGACGCGCTGGAAGAACCATTCCAACACGCGAGGCTCACACCTGCGGCTGGCCAGCTCACACCTCGGGGCTGGACCGAGGGGGCAGCAAAAGGCCAGATAGTATGTCCATCTTCCCGTTCCGCGGTGGCAAACCCCTCCCTACTCACCACCATAGGCGCTGAGCTGGCCAGCCGCAGGTGTGAGCCTCGCGAGTTGGAATGGCTTTTCCAGCGCGTCTCCCTTGCCGTCCTCCGAGGAAACGTCTTCTACATTTTGTCCACCGGGGCTGTGGGGAGGTCATCAATATGATTGACTGACTTGTCATTTTATCAGTCAGATATTTTTAGACATTTAATAAGCACCAGAGTGTTGGAGCAAGTGGAATATAAAATTTGAGTAAATATATTTGCTGATGTGCCTAGAGGATTTGTTGAATGCCTATCTAATGGTCTAGTAGTGAAGAAATAGTGTAAGGTAAAACCCAGTCTAAGATTTATGTGGTAATAGAGGTGACATTGCAGTCTAGCAGTCTACTGGTAGTAGAAGTAAAATTGCAACCTTATCATTACTGTGAAAATGTTTATTTCTAACTATTACTTGTAGCAGTTGGAAAGTGAGACGGAGAGTGCCAAGAAGGACAGAGTAGAGCACTCTCATCTAACATTACATGGACTGCCTTAGAAACATCTATGGCTTGTGAAAGTTTAGTAGATTCAAAATTAAATTTCTGTTTTGTTACTAACGATTTATTTTTGGTGCAATTTTCACTATATAACGGATATGGAATCTTCGTCACAAATGATTGATTATGTAAGGTTTGTTTCTACTTTTGGCACAAGGCCAACAATTACCCAGTGCATTACTGGTACTTTATTTTATCGACCCCGTAAGGATGAAAGGCAAAGTTAACCTCGGCGGGATTTGAAATCAGACCATAAAGGGCCGTAACTCTATGCCGCGAAGAATAGTGTCTGACGCTCTACCGATACTGCTACTCCACCGCCCTAGAGAGTTTCTACTTTTGGGACAAGGCCAGCGATTTCCCCCAGTGCATCACTGGTACTTTATTTCATCGGCCCTCATAAGGATGAAAGGCAAAGTTAACCCCGGCGGATTTGAACTCAGAACACAAAGGGCCATAACTATGCTGCAAAGCATGGTGTCTGACGCTCTACCGATACTGCCAAACCACCGCCCTATAAAGGTAATAATGCCAGATAAGTGTACATGATAACGAATCATAGATCACAACTATTCTTATTATTCATTAGGAGGGGCTGAATTTCCAGCCAATAACTATTGACCACGTCTAATTGATCTGTTTACTGCATGGAGTAAAAGCTACATCCGGTCTGATAAATTTCTCAATACGTTTTTGGGGGGAGGAAGAGGGTCAGTTTATGGCTTCTGCTAAACAATGTGGCAGAGAATATATGGGTGGAAAATACTGGAGTAGCCCAGTTTGGAGTATCATATTGTTTGTGTCATTTCTGAACCACATTTTCAAGAGGTATGTGGGATGTTCAACACTGGATTAGCCATGCTTAGAGTATTAGCTTGTTTGTGTTATCACCGAATCATGTGAGGTGGTAAAAACAGGAGTAGCCAAGCTTGGAGTATTAAATTGTTTGTGTTATCCTCGAGTCACGTGTTCAAGAGATATGTGAGGTGGTAAGTACATGAGTAGCCAAGCTTGGAGTATTAAATTGTTCGTGCCTTGACTGTGCACTTAACCAATTAGCTGCAATGATACATGCAGCTACAGTGTCACGTTCAATTGCGCACACACACATATATACACACATATATATATATATATACACACATATATATACATATATACTTGAGGCTGTACTTACATATTGCATTACATATCTGATTGAATTGTTTAATATCAGAACAAGACAGATAAATGCGCGCGAACGCACACACACACACACACACACACACACACACACACACACACACACACACACACTCTCTCTCTCTCTCTCTCTCTCTCTCTCTCTCTCTCTCTCTCTCTCACACACACACACACACACACACACACACACACACACATGCAAACACACACATACAAACACACACGCATATACATACAGATGCACATACACACAGATACATATAGAAAGAGACATAGTTATACACATACATACACATACGCATACACACATATGCATAGGTTTTTCTTAATTTATGCCGAAGTAAAGTATAGTAATTGAAGGTGAATGACTGTTAGATCTATCATGTACCATGTAAATCAAAGTTTCCAATGATAGATAAGAAACATAATATATACACACGTCAATGGTAAGCAGATGACTTTATCAGACATTTTCTCGAGAATCGGCTACCAAAAACCACACAAAGAATTCAGTAACACAAAAGAGAAAGTGCACACATACCATCTAAACCGTGTTTTGATCTCTTCCTTCACTTTGGGAACAAAAACTTCAAGAGCCCCAGGGGCTGACAGTAATAAGCTTCCTTCTGAAAAACATATGATCCGAAGAAATTACCACAATCATCGCCGATGTCAACTTTGCCTTTTATCCATTCAAGGACGATAAAAATGTACCAGTCTAGTACTGGGGTCGATTATTCCTCTATATCTCTTTCTTACTTCAATTCTCTCAATCTCTCCATCCTTCTCTGGGCGAAATCTACTGATTTTGAGACTTGGAGAGGCGATGCGCTCCGCCAGGTTTTAATATGCCCTAGAGACGCCGTATGTAAAAATGGAGTCCCTACGCCACATTTAGGAGTTACGGGACCATGCCTGCAACTACTTCTACCAACAATCTCAAGTTCAGAAGATTTAGGAAATGGGAAAAAATAACAATTTTAAAATGCAGCAAAATTACATATGAAATAGCAACACATTGACTCAACACCCTCTTTTGTACACACACAAATGTTTTCAGATAACCCTACACCGAGTGACAGCACAC
>OZ024740.1:36148368-36213368 GCA_964016885.1 Eledone cirrhosa | reverse complement strand
GAGATTTTCATTAAGTTTGTGAAATGGCTCTATATTACGTTATTAAGGTTGAAGGTGACATCCAAGAAGTTGACCACCTTAAGATTGTGTTCGAAGGTAATATTAAGCCCTAGTTCTAAGAAAAGTTTCCTAATGTTTTTACGTCGCCTTTCTAGGTTTTGTTTGTTCATATTCTTGACTAATAGAAGTGTATCGTCGCGGTATATTCCGCCGTGGAGGTCCGTAAATTCGCTCTGGAGTCTATGGGCTATATAGATCCCAACCAGATCCGTGACCTCCGCCGAATCATTAGAACCCATCGTAATGTCGAATTCCGAGGGTCTATCTCTGCGGACCCAATAACTATTTTCAAAGTGCACTACTGTGCGTCTAGCTTCAAGTATAATATTAATTTCCTCGTTTGTGAGGTCCGAGTTAGTCTTAGCGAAAGAGAGGGCCTTATGCAGGGTTTCGGTTGAAATAGAGGAATAGTATTCATCTATATCGAATTGAATAAAAGAAGATTTGTTTTTGTCCCTAATGTTATTGAACCAGCTTACAGTGTACCTTCGGTTTATGATAATATTTTTATATTATTCAAATAGCGAGGTATAGGTAACCCATACACTATAGAAACAATTGTTACCTAATAAATTCTGTATACCCACATTTCCATTTCATGAACTTCTTCTCCATATATATATATATATATATATATATATATATATATATATATATATATATATATATATATACATACACACACGTATATATATGGGCCTTCCAGTTTCATTTCACATTATATGTTAGACATGCATTGACTAACAACAGAATGTTTTAAGTCTGCGTGTCTGACATATATGCGTAGCTTGTGAATAAAAAATTCAAGGGGTGTCGCTTGCCGTGGTGATGATCGCTGCCATATATGTTTTGTAATGTATCGTCTTATTGGCTAATTTCATCGTCTTATTGACTAATCAACCAACGAGAGTAATTGTTGCTCAAAAGCATCCGCCATTTTGTTTGCACGTTTATTTATCGTTTCGCTTTCGAATCTTCCTCCTGTATTTCGTCGTTTATCATCAAAATATTTTTTTCGTTTTGGTAAGTTATATTGTTAAATTATATATGATTTTTTTTAATTTATATTAACTATTTTTTTTCAGTTCGTTATAGCATGCTTATAATATTGGTTGTATCATATTTACTTGTATATTTGTCCATATTATTGTTCGTTTTATGTTAAATTATTTTATTATTATTATGTTAGACTATTTGAATGTAATATTTAATTTTTATTAATTCAACTATAACAATTATTATGTAAAATATATTTATTTAATATTGATTGTTTTTTGTAGTTGTTTATATTAAAAGTCTGAAAATATTTTTGTACATCTTACAATAATATTTATAAGATCATTTATAAAATAAAAATTATATAATCTAATTACATTACAACGATAATTTATTATTAATATATATCATGTTTAACTAGAGTTATTACAAGTGTTGCCTTAAAAAATATTAAACTAGACCTGAAAAATGCGCAAGCTCAAAAGAGCCACAGAATGTTATAATAAACCTTCAAAAGTATGGGACTAGAGTTGTTGCTCAAAAATATTGTAATCATTATCTATCGTACACTCTGTGGCATCCTTTTATAAAAAAAAAAAGAGACGCATAACGAACTCAAGACGACACGATAATTATTTAAGTGAATTTATAATATAGAATTCGGTTTAAGTGCATTTCGTATTAATCATTACTAAACATCTAATATGACATATTGAACATTAGCTTAAATAATTATCGTGTCGTCTTGAGTTCGTTATGAGTCTCTTTTTTATAAAAGGATGCCACAGTGTGTACGATAGATAATGATTACAATACTTTTGAGCAACAACTCTAGTCCCACACTTTTGAAGGTTTATTATAACATTCTGTGGCTCTTTTGAGTTTGCGCATTTTTCAGGTCTAGTACATGTCTGGGTATATTTTAATTATTTAAAAATTAATTTTAAGTGAACATGATTTTTTTTTTATATTTTGGAGTGAACGTGATCCAACTGGTGGTCTAGTCATTTCATAAAATTGTTTCTACTTTAGGCACAAGGCCAGCAATTTGAAGGGAAGGGGAAAGTCGATTAAATCGACCCCAATGTATTACTGGTGCTTTATTTTATCGACCAAATAAGGATGAAAGGCAAAGCTAACCTCTGCGGGATTTGAACACAAAACTTAAAGGCATGTAACGCTACCGATACTGACAATCCGCTGCGCTGATTATTTCATAAAATTAGACGCAGTTTAGATTACTATAATTTAACAAATTTACTGAACTAATATAACTAATTATAACTATTTCAGACTTTCATTCAATTAGAATAATGCCAGAAATAAATTGAGATTTGGTATTATTAACTCTGCACCTTCCCTGTAAATGTAGCCGCTTCAGAAATCAATATTTGTCTGTTGTAAAATTAAGTGCAGTGAAGAAGATACAACACTATTTTACATGTAATATACTATTTAGTTTTATCCAGCTACCGCTTGAGTTGGAATTTTATGTGAAGATAACACATAAGATAAGACTGAAAAAAAGAGTAAAGACCTCCTTCGGCACGAATGATCATTGATTTTGCTCCCTGAAAGTACTTCTCTGAAGCACAAGTCCGAACAAGATTATTTTTAGAAGAGCAGCAATTGCCCATGCATACCTGTCTCCCCTCTCCATGGCACTGATGTCGTCCAAAGGAAAGACAAATGTCAATACAGCCTAGTGCGAGTGACATCGAATCTCATTTCTAGAGCTGAGTGAACAGGAGCAGCCTGAAATAACGTGTCTTGCTCAAAGACACAACACACCGCCCGGTCTGGGAATCGAACTCACAGCCTCATGATTGTAAGTTAAATGTTCTAACTACTAACCTCGCCGCCTTCACGTGTAACACTATTTTACGTATAATATACTATTTAGTTTTGTCTAACAACTGATTGAATTGGAAACTGATGTGAAGATAATACAACACTATTTTACAATAGTATATACTATTTTACAATAGTATATTCTATTAATATTTAGTATTGTCCAGTTATCGTTTGAATTAGAATCTTATCTGACCAATGAAGCACACCATCCTTGTCGTAGTCAATAAAATAAATATTTGGAAGTTGATTCGGTCGGCTATGAAAATTAGCTCCGTGCCCGAGGAGGTCCTTCTTTTAGATGTCGTTTCTTTGATAGTGTAGTGTGTTTTTAGGTTAATATAAAATGTTTACATGCGTATAGTTTACCAGTTGTGTACCTATCACATACGTGTATATGTCCACACCTGTCTTTCATGATTGTTATCCAAGATCAAGTTCCTTGTATTCATACTCGTAAATATGTCTTATCTTGCATTTATCCCATTTTTTTGTTTATTGTTTATATTTGCTTACTTAGGCTTCTCTTATCATTTCCGAAAGCCTTAAATATATTTTAAGAAAAAAACCTATTTATGATAAAGAAGAATTAACTATCATCTCGAAACATTTAACAATTCCCACAAATGATTTATCTACATTATCAACATGGAAGAAGCACACAAAAATATTTGTTGATTTTTATATAACTAATGACAAATGATAATCTCCATTAAAAAAGTACAATATCTTATCTAAGATTGGATTCACAATCTAAGCAAAGTGAAATTGTTCCTTTAATATAAGAGCCTGACTTATCCAGCATGTTTCATTGAGTTGTATATGATACCCCTTTATACTTCGGTTCCTTATTGTAAAATCTGAAACTTCTTAATCGTATTTAAGACTATTCAACAGAATTCGTAATATAATCGGCTTATCTCCCCACAGCCCTGGCGGACAGAATGGAGAGGGCGTTTCCCCGGAGGACGGCAAGGGATTTGAGGTTGTGAGTTCGATTCCTGGACCGGCCGATGCGTTATGTCCTTGAGCAAGACACTTTATTTCACGTTGCTCCTTCTACCTTTAGTTGCGATCGATAGATAGTATTAGCAACTGGAAAGACCGGCGAAAACATTGTTTCCTTGGTCCGATTTGACGAAAATCGATCGCTTCTTTTTATCTTATCTGTTGGGTAATTAATTGAATCAACCACACAACATTTAATCAACCACTTCGAAGTAACTTACTTTGTTTATGAAACCTCTATGTTCTACATGATTAATTAAATGGGAAAATATCAATCAACAACGTAAACTCTAAATCCAAGATACACTCACATTTGTAGCGTTTTACTTGCCTAAAATTTCGGTTATCTGTAGTTGCTTGTTTTTTTAGATTTTAAACAGCCAAAGATAGATTTTTTTTATCTACTAATTACTTTGACAATCTCACTTAATGAAGGTTATTCATCTTACGGTACCATGTGAGACTCTACGTGAGTTTACTTAACATCTACAATAATGTATCACGTCAGATTCTACAGTAGATGTTTCGAACATCTACAATAGATTCTACAGAAAGTGTATTTAACATATACAATAGTGTATCACGTGATACTCTACAGTAAGTGTACTAACATCTACAATAATGTATGACGTGAGACTCTGCAGTAAGTGTACAATAGTATGGTAAGTCTACAGTAGTATACCACACGATACTGTGCAGTAAGTGTATTTAACATCTACCCAGAAGTAGTTTTACTCGGTCATGTTGTCAACAACTAATCTAAAATGAAATCAAAGTTTGATATTTACACACAAAGAAAGAAATTTGTTTGAAAACAAATTGAGTCAGCGGAACCCGGCGAATCTGCCGATATTTACGTGATATGTCATCAATTCAGTAAGCGATTGGATTCGATTTCAAGTGAAATTGATCAATATCTATCCCTAAAAAGCTTTTAAAAGCATTGTTAAACATATATTTATAAAGACTCAGTCTGTCCAATCATTGGAAAATAACGTATCAAATGCCCAAACAGCGTACTTTGCTACGGTTTTCTTTCAATTAGCACATCTAGGAAATATAGCACAGAGCACAGCTAATTAATCCTCATCTATTGACAGCAACAAACAATCAGATAAAAATCCTTTGTCAAATTAATTCGATCTGATATTGACAATGACCCATTATTTATTCAAGCATAATTTGATGACTCGTGAAAGAAAAAGATTCTTACTTATCGTTTATTCATGTCCAATTTCCAACACATCGGTTTGTATTCAACTGTATATAATAAATCTACCCCCTTAATTGTCCCCTTCCACTACACCACTGCTAACGAGTGGCTACACATACACACCAACAGTGAAGGTACCTCCGGCTGCTTCAAACTAACAAGCCCACCTAGCCTCATAATATCTCTTTCATTACTTTCAAACAATGTGCCCCAGAACTAGTCCCTAACCAATTAAACTCTTCAATCTCTCTCCCTCTCTCTCCTCTAGCTTTCCACCCCCTCTCTCTCTCTCTCTCTCTCTCTCTCTCTTAATATATATATATACACACACACATATATATATATATATATATAAGTTTATCCCGGGTTCAATCGGGGGTAACCACAGTAAGTAAGGTACTCAATACATTGCAGAGTATAAATATTTAATATAGAAATGGCTTTTACAGATGATTTCTAGTCTTGTAGAAGCCATTTCTATATTAAATATATATATAAAATATATATACTATGTATAAAGATATATATATATATGTGTGTGTGTGTGTGTGTGTGTGTGTGTGTGTGTGTGTGTGTGTGTGTGTGTGTGTGTGTGTGTGTACGTGTGTGTGTGTGGACCCGTAACTCCTGCTGGTATCGTAGGGGAGGCATAGTGACATACAGTGAGATTTTGGCATTATAAAATCTGGTGTAGCTCATCCTCTCTCCAAATCTGTATACAGTCGATTTCTTGCAGAGAAAGAGAGGGAGTGTGTTAGAGAAATAATTGTTTCTACTTTTGGCAAAAGGCCAGCAATTATCCCAGTGTATTACTGGTATTTTATTTTATCGACCCCGTAAGGATGAAAGGCAAAGTTAACCTCAGCGGGATTTGAACTCAAACCGATACTGCCAATAATGAGAAAGAGATAGAGTGGAAGAATCGTCCCCAGTCCTTGAATGGTAATCGAAGGGATAAAAGGCAAAGTTGACCTCGGATTTGAATTAAGAGGGCAGAGAGCCGGAATGAATATCACAAAGCATTCTATCTGACGTTCTAGCAACTCTGACAAATTTGCTTCTCTCTCTCTCTCTCTCTCTCTCTCTCTCTCTCTCTCTCTCTCTCTCTCTCTCTCTCTCTCTCTCTCTCTCACACACACCCTCTCTCTCACTCACTTTCTCTCTCTATTTTCTCTCTTTCCAAGGATATATCCCAATTTTTTGTGTCCCAATCACATGAAGGGCCTTCTTTTTAACCCTACCAACTGATGTTATGTCGTACTCACTTCCAATATCTCAAATGTACAGCCATTAACAACTACCTACTTTAACTACTTAACTCTTTTTTCTTCTTCTTCTTCTTCTTCTTCTTCTTCTTCTTCTTCTTCTTCTTCTTCTTCTTCTTCTCTCTCATTCAACCTTCTCTCTCTCGCACTCTCTCGCTCCCTCCCTCTCTCTCTGTCTCCTTTATTAATATGATAAATAATGCGGGTTTCTCAAAGCTAACTATACTGAAGACATACTTATGGCACTCGCTTTTCGGTTCTCGCAATCGAAAAATTGTATGAATGCAATGTTGATGTACTGGACACCATCAAAGGTTTTAAACGTGTTTGACACACAAATATCTTGTCAAATATCCTGCAAAAACTGCAACCCCATGGGCTTTGTTCGTCTCTAATCTATGGGATCGGTGTTTTTCTATAAAACTGTATTATCGAGGCACTTGTTGAAAGAGCTCACTTTGACACATATTATATCAACTCTGGTATTTAGCATGGTTTTTTTCCCCATACCTTTCCTTCTATACATCACTGAATTATTTGCCGCCACTTCTCTCGCACTCAAGCATCATTTACTTACAAACTATACACCTCCTGCTGAATCTGCGTGGATTCCATGAAAACATTTTCTGATGATATGACATTTATCTTGTCTCCTTCAATAGAAAAAAAATCAGAAGTACTACACATAACATAAAACCATATTCGTATAGCTAGTGCCCTCGTGTTAGCTTTAAGTATTAAATTGTACTTCCACTGAGTATGTCTCCTGGCAAATGTAATTCTTAACTAAATCTCAAAGACTGACTTTTCTCTTCAGAGCCTAAAATGCTTTAGCCTTCAACAAAAATTACCTTCTACAAAACTCGGGTGAGATCTTCAATAATGTTCTCCACTCACATCTGGAGTGTTGCTACTGCGTCCACGCACAGTCATCATAAATCACACCCAGATAAAGGTCACTCGATTGATTGACATGAAGTCACACTCAACATCTGGCCAACAAATGTTCTCTATCATTTCTCTCCCTTTTCTACCGCCACTATAGTGGCCTCTGCCTCTTTGATCTGACTGGTCTTGTGCCCCTTCTTTCAGGCGGTTCCAATGCATTCTCTCGTCAACCATATTGTGCCCACCTCCTAGGACCTGATTATTTTGCTTAATTGTTGATCCAACTGCAAGTCGAGCAGTAAATCTGTAAACCTAACATATTTTAGAAGGATTAAGCAAAGCATGTGCAAGAAAAGCTGAAAATTGTTCGACTGGAAATAAGCAAAAACAAGAACTTAATGCCAGTTTTGAATCCTCTAACATAGATTCATTAATCCGTAACTACATCGGTAATGTCATAAGCAGCAGTACCAACCACATCTCCAACACTACCATTAGTAATTTCACTACTATTGTCACCAATATCAACGTCAAAGCTACCATTTCTAGCATCATTAGCTTATCAAGCGAACGAATAGGACATCTATGCGGCCACGGGAACTACAAAATAGCGTCAAAAAATACTCACCACTTCCGTAGAAAACAACATAAAAGGATTTATATCAAACTATCTTTATGGTCACCAAACAATATATCTATAATTTGATACTTCTCGAACATATCAGATCCGTTCCACCCACATCGACACTATTTTTAACTTATATTTACATTACCTACCTCCCTCACCACCACCACCACCCTCCAAAAATAGGCAGATGACAGTATAGTCACATCTTGCCGCCATTCCCCGGACACCACTGCAAAACTATTAAGGTCAGGACTAGGTGTGCAAATATTATTGCATTCAAATTCAGAGAACTCTCTGAGCAAGCTAACGTTGAAACGGACTGGAAACTGTTCAGCTCGGCTGTTTTTGCTTTAGCTGTTAAACACTACGGCCGAAATCGGTTCAATGTGGCGCCGCGTGGCAGGAAAACTCCTTGGTTCAATCAAATGGTCAAAGATGCGATCCGAGCAAATAAGGGAACTTACAAAGCTTTGCTTGGAAATAAGTCCTCTTTTTTGTACTTGCGGTACGGGCAGGCGCGAAAAGTCGCAGCAAAGTCAATAAATTCGGTCACTGTTATGACAGAAGAAGAAGAAGAAGAAGAGAAGGGTCTACATAAAGTAGACATTAAGGACAGTACAGGACAATATGGGGCGGTACAAATGGGCATTTCTGCGTGTAAAAAACAAGAAACAGAGGATGTAATAATAGAACAATGAAAAAATTCCCCAATAGGGGGGAGACTTCCGAGGGACATTCGTGGAGAAAGCCCATTAAAAATCCACAGTGACCCTGACCACCAGGGCAAGTGCCCTCTCCCAGTTTTCCACCTTTAATTTACAGACACATACTCAGAGTAGGCCCATTCACTCGGGCCATTCTTGCCTCTCTCACCCATCTTTCAACAAAATGCTGGGAAGAGAGCACTTCCCTTTCTCCCCTGTTTTCATTTTTAAATGAAATTTGAAAAAGTTAATCAGGGCATCACCGAAGAGGTAAGTGCTCGTCTTCAGCCCTTTTAAACGTGTCCACCATACTATCTCTTTCGCCATGGCCACCAGACAGATAAAAACTGCCTGCCCTTCCCGGCTAAAGGAAGAGGGCGGGGCAATCCTCGCGATGGACTCAGCTGATAGCTGGATCCGTCCTACACGCAACAGCAGGTGTTCGACATAAACCCACAAGTCAGCAATGCTCGGACACTGGACGAGTGCGTGCAGGACGGTTTCCCACCACGCCACCAATAATAATAATAATAATAATAATAATGGGAAGGGAAGAAAACGCACATGGTGGATATATATCGTTATGGAATCGCTTCCGTAAGTTTTTGATTTTTACTTCTTTAAAACAACTGTGATAGAATAATTCTTATTACAAATGAACAATAAGATTACAGTTTTCCCGTTCAGCAAGCCATAACGCATTACTTTACGGCATAGGGCCCCAATATTTAATATTTAATTTTGGATCAGAAATGTTATAGTCGAAAAGGAGGAAAATGGCAAAATGGCTAAATAGCTAAATAGCTAAATGGCTAAGTGGACAGACAGAAAAATAATTTCACCACCAACACCACCACCACTACCACGCTAAAAACTCTAGTCAAGTTACCTCAACTTCTATTTCTACTTCAACTTCAACACCATCACTACAGTACTACGATCATATCACCACCACCACTGCCTCATTATCGCTACCGCCGCTATTCTCTCCCACTACCTCTTACTAAGTACTACTAGCACAGCACCACCACCACCACCACCACTGCCTCATTATCACTACCGCCGCTATTCTCTCCCACTACCTCCTGCTAAGACATGCATCGTAGTGTCCCCACTAAAAGAGGAAGGCATCAAAAGATATAAATAGACTGATTTGATGACCCGGTTAAAATATTTAAAAAAACAAAAATCAAAATCAAAGCAGCACAGCAACAACGAAAAACGTAAAGAAAAGAAAAATGAAAAGAAAAACAAACAGACAGACAGAGAAGGGAAGGGAAGGGAAAAACTAAGTCAGACATTCAAACATTACATTACAATGAAACTTATGCTTATTCTTTTTTTTTTTTTTTTATCTATTTGTTTGTTGTTTATTTATGTTCGTCTACAGCGTGATAGTGCCACACAAAAATCACCGGGAGTGATGAAATCACCGGTGGTTATGTAACCATACATTCACCAATCCTCGATAAGAGTGTTTAAATGTCGAACCTAAACAGTTCGAATAACGGTGAAGTGGAGACTGGAATGTCATGTGACAGACTCTCACCCAGCAGGTGCTCCCTGGCTCAGCAGCAGGGACCTGGCTGTCAACCAAATAAAGCTGGTGTCGGAGGAAGAAGAAGAAGGAAAGGGGCCAGAACCAACTGGACGAAAGAATTGAATAAAACTGTTATGCAATGTTACCTGAAGAGTAACCCCAAGGAGAAAGGCTATAGGAAACGGATGCATAACATCTGGAACGAGATTGGTCTATTTAAATTAGATGAACAAAAATTGGCCGGGCAGGCTCGGGTAATAAGAACTAATGGGTGGATAAGCGAGCTGGAACTGGAGGAACTGAGCAGAGAGATTAGGTTGGAAATGGAGAGTGGAGTATGCCAGGCAAACGAGCCAGTAGGAAATGAAGGTGAAGAGGTTGAGAGAACGGAGGAACCATCCGAAGCAGACAATGATCTGAATGCTGAAATAAATAATACCTGGAACAAAGATACGGCCATTGAGGAGATGAATGCTGACGGGCTAGGACAAGATTTGGTTGATATCCTAAACTTAGTGGTAGATGAATTGAACAATGATAGTGGGAAACCTATGAACCTAAGATTTGTAGACAGGAAAAAGTTAAAAGAAACAAGAGCTAAGGTAAACAAAGTCATCCCATACCTTGAGGCGAGTAGCCTTCACCAGTGCAACAATATCCTCAAAGCAACAGCAAATGCGGTGAGAAAATTACTTGGTATAAAAGCGAGAGGAAACAACAAACAAGAAAGATCAAATCCTTGGTGGAAGAAACGACTGAATGGTCAAATCAGGGAAATGAGAAATGACATTGGAAAGCTGAGTCCCTACTGAATGGGACACTAAAAAACATAGACACTAAAAATAGACTGGAAATAAAGTACAAAACTAGGAGGAGAAAGCTAAATATTATCATAGAGGAACTGAAGCAACGCATTGTAGCAAAGAGTGCAAAAATTAGGCAATACGAGAGCAGAGTCAGTCAGTATAGACAGAACCGCATGTTTGACAACAACCAGAAGATGCTGTTTGGACAGCTTGAAGGGAAAGAAAGAGGCAACGACTTGATCCTTGAGGCGGAACAAACTAAGACATTCTGGAGAGGAATATGGGAGCAGGATGTTAAACATAATGCCCAGGCAGTGTGGATTGAGACAGTACAAAAGGAGATTAGTGAACAGGCACACCAACAAACTGATTTGAGTATCACAGTTGAAACTCTTAAGGGGCAGGCCAAAAAACTAACCAACTGGAAATCACCAGGCCCAGATGGTGTGCAGGGGTATTGGATTAAAAATATAACATCCCTCCACCCGAAACTGACAACCATGTTCAATGACTGCTTGATGTCAGGTGAGGTACCAGAGTGGTTGACAAAAGGTACCACAGTTCTGGTAATGAAAGACCGAATCAAGGGTAATGATGTTACCAACTATAGACCTATCACATGTCTGTCCGTAATGTGGAAACTGTTGACAAGCATTATGTCTGAGGAAATCTACCATCACCTCCACACAAACAACTTGTTACCGGACGAACAGAAAGGATGCCGAAAGAGGTCCCGTGGTACAAAGTACCAGTTACTTATTGATAAGATGGTAATGAGGAATTGCAAGAGGAGACACACTGGTCTTGCCATGGGATGGATAGACTACAAAAAGGCATTTGACATGGTGCCTCATTCTTGGATCACCAAAAGCCTAGAGATCTTCAAGGTGGCAGATAACATCAGACAGTTGTTGGGCAAAAGTATGAAGACCTGGAAAACAGAGTTAACATCAGCTGGAGAATCCTTGGGAGGCGTGAAGATCAAGAGAGGTATCTTCCAGGGAGATAGTCTGTCCCCTGTGTTATTTGTCCTTGCCCTGATGCCCCTGACCATTATACTGCGAAAAGTGAGAACAGGATACAAGTTGGGAAAGGGAGAGCTTACCATCAATCACCTCCTCTTCATGGACGATCTTAGGCTCTTCGGGAAGAGTGAGAAGGAGTTGGATGTGCTTGTTGACACTGTCCGTATTTTCAGCAATGATATATGTATGCAATTTGGTATTAGTAAGTGTGGAGTCCTTGTGATGAAGAGGGGTAAATTGAGCAGAAGCAACGGAATCCAGGTACCAACAGGTGAGATGATAAAGGAAATTGACACTGAAGAAGGATACAAGTATTTGGGTGTTCTGGAGGCTGATGACATCAAGAACAAAAAAATGAAGGAATTGATAAGATCTGAATACATTCGGAGAGTAAGGAGCGTATTAAAGTCACTTCTGAACAGTAGGAATGCCATAAGAGCAGTAAATTCACGAGCTGTGTTTATTATTAGGTACAGTGCGGGAATTCTGAGATGGAATATTGCTGAACAAAAAGAAATGGATAGGAAGACAAGGAAGCTATTGAATATCTACAACATGTTCCACAAGAGGAGTGATGTCGATAGACTCTACTTAAGGAGATCTGAAGGTGGAAGAGGTCTTATCAGCATAGAGGACTGTGTTCAGATGGAGAAAAACAACCTACACAAATACGTGACTGATAGTAAGGAGCCAATGCTCAGAACTGTACTGAAGGAGAGGACAATAGACCAGGGGATGTCCAAGGAGCAAATAACAACAAGGAGAAAGAGCAGCCTTCATGAAACATCCCTTCATAGTACCTTCTTTGAGAAAACTGAATTCAGAGATCCACAGACATGGAACTGGTTGAAAAGAGGAGACCTTAAACAGGCTGCAGAAGGAATGTTAATGGCTGCGCAAGAGCAGGCCCTCAAAACGAAGTGGTTGAAACACCATATTTACAAAGATGAGGCTAGCCCACTATGCAGGATCTGTGGAGAGAGAGGGGAGACTGTGGCTCACATTGTATCCGAGCGTAAACACCTAGCCCAGACTCACTATAAGGGCTGGAGACATGATGTGATGGGCAGGGTGATCCACTGGCACCTATGCAAAGTAAACAATTTACCACATTCTGAGAAGTGGTATGAGCATAAGCCAGAGTCGGTGATAGAAAACGATCAGGTGAAGGTGCTGTGGGATTTTAGGATACAGACGGACAAGAAACTGGAACACAATACACCTGACCTGGTGGTTTTGGACAAAGAAAAAAGATCGTGCCTGATTGTGGATGTGGCCTGCCCATTCGACACGAGAGTGCAAGAGAAGGAGAGGGAGAAAATTAACCGATACCAGGACTTAAAGTAGGAGGTAAAAAGGATTTGGACTGCCATGAAGTCAAAGTGGTCCCGATTGTCATAGGCGCACTAGGTTCTATCTCAAAAAGTTTCCAGGGATGGTTAAAGAAAATTGGCCCCGCCACGCTTTTTGGAACGCTTCAAAAGGCATGCTTGCTGGGAACAGCAAGAACCCTCCGATACGTCCTGAATATCTGAAGCTGCAGGTAGTGGCTTGATATTCATTTCAACAAACTTTCCAGTTAACTAACATCAATGAATGAGAATCAAAGAACAATAATAATAATAATAATAATAATAATAATAATAATAATAATAATGTTTTCTTTATTAACCAGAAGGGTTTACATAAAGTAGACATTAAGGACAGTACAGGACAATACAGGACGGTACAAATGGGCATTTCTGCGTGTAAAAAAACAGAGGATGTAATAAAATAACAAAGAAAGATTCCCCAATAGGGGGGAGACTTCCGAGAGACATTTGTGGAGAAAGCCCATTAAAAGACTACAGTGACCCTGACCACCAGGACAAGTGCCCTCTCCCAGTTTTCCACCTTTAATTTACAGATACATACTCAGAGTAGGCCCATTCACTCGGGCCATTCTTGCTTCTCTCACCCATCTTTCAACAAAATGCTGGGAAGAGAGCACTTCCCTCTCTACTCTGATTTTCTTTTTCAAATGAAATTTGATAAAATCAATCAGGGCATCACCGAAGAGGTAAGTGCTCGTCTTCAGCCCTTTCAAACGTGTCCACCATACTATCTCTTTCGCCATGGCCACCAGACAGATAAAAAAATCCTGCCCTTCCCGGCTAAAGGAAGAGGGCGGGGCAATCCTCACGATGGACTCAGATGATAGCCGGATCCGTCCTACACGCGACAGCAGGTGTTCGACATAAACCCACAAGTCAGCAATTTTTGGACACCGGGCGAGTGCGTGCAGGACGGTTTCGTTGCCCTGCGCTCATCTCGGACATGCCCGGCTGACGGCACCTCCATGCCTGTAGAGTTTATCCCGAACTGGCAAAGCTCCTCGGTAGCACTGTCAGGCCAGGGATTTCTGGAAGTTGTCCATAGGCCCCGGCCCGAAAGTTCTACCGAAGAGATTGGCTAGTTGATTTTCGTCGACGCCTAGAGTTTCTCCAAGTACGTCGTCGCTCTTCCCCTCCACTAATCCTCTATAGAACGCCAAGGTGGAGTTTCCACCGATCACATTGCCCGATTGGTCGAGGGCTGTGAGCGCATGAAGACATTCCAGTCTCCAAGCGCTCCCTCTCGGTCTTCGCTTGACCCAGGACTGCAGCTCCGTCAAGGAGACGAGCTGGGGAAAGACACGTCTAGCAAACGGAGACCTCACCTGATCACCGTCGAGGAAGAGGTGGAGATGTCGTAGCCTGAGCGCGTGTCTGCGCATCATCAGCCACGGCATTCGCAGCCCTCCACGTAGCGGTGTTGACAGCAGATGGACCGCCTGACCATCGGAGCGCGTTCCTTCCACAAAAAGCGAAAGAGCAAACGCTCCAGCGCAGTCAGGCGGGGCTTAGGACAAGGTACGACGGTCAGGACGTAGTAGATGACGGACGCGATATACGCGTTAGCCACCTCCGCTCGACCTTTCAGGGATAGCTTCCTCTCGGCCAATTTCTGGGTGAGAGAAGCCACCCTGCTCGTCACCTCGTCCCAGTATTTGTCCGTCTGGAGATCCGGACCGAACCAGACCCCGAGCAATTTAACTGGTCCGTCCGTCCAGCGCCCGACAACGCTGTTGGACGCCATGGACCTGCCTCTCCAGGTGCCGAGCTGCAGGCCCACTGACTTTTCCTGGTTGATCATTGCTCTTGTCACCGCTTCGTATTCTCTTAGTGTAGGGCCGATCGCCTCGATGTGTTTGACGTTCGACACCACTACGGTGACATCGTCCGCATATGCTGACACGGATCTTCCGCATCCTAGTTCGCGCGGGAGCCCCCTCAACGTCTCCAGTTTGTGCAGTAATGGCTCGAGAGTCAATACGTACAAGAGGGACGAGAGGGGACATCCTTGGCGGACCGAGCGCATGATGTTGAACGGTTCCGAAAGGTGACCGTTCACTCTCACCACAGAGCAGATGTCGCTGTGCATGGCAGCGATCCAGCCTCTGAAGACGGGCCCAAAGCCAGCCGCCCTCAGGGCTGCCGCTAGGTAACGATGGCCGACCCTATCGAAAGCTTTCGACTGATCTAAATTGATCAAGGACCCAATCGTGCCAGGTTCCCTAGCTACCCTCTCTACGATGTATCGCATGAGGTGGAGGTTGTAGTGGATGGATCTGTCGGGAATGGCGCATGTCTGCGCCTCTCCCACCAGACCACCAACGACAAGCGCCAACCTCTTTGCTAGCCCCTTGGCCAAAATCTTGAACTCTCTGTTTAGCAGAGTTATGGGCCTAAAATTATCTATGTTATCCCCCTTGTTCGGATCCTTTCTCAGCAGCGCCACAGCTCCTCGGCTCACAGAGCTGGGAATTCTTCCGTTCTGTTGCCAGTTGCAGTAGACGTCCGCCAAGAGGCCTCCGAACAAGTCTGGCATCTGTACGTAAAATTCATAGGGCAGACCATCCAAACCAGGCGATTTACCCCTTGTGCAGCCAGTCCTTGCCTCCCGTACTTCAGCGGCTGTTATCGGCTTTTCGCAACACTCCGCCTCAGTGACCGAGACCCGCCGCAGTCCGTCGAGGTAGACACTAAAGTCCATCCCTTGATCCGGCCCGCCGCTTCCCCCGAACTAACTGAGCCAATTTCGCCGCAAGTACGTCGGTCGCGATGCCTTTGCTAAGCGCCTCGTCTAATTTTCTAACTAATTCTTCCTCTGCTCTATTTTTCTCTATTGCTAAAGCCTTACTAAACCTAATGGACTCTATTCTAATTGCTCTTTTCAGAGCAAACCACCACTTGTTGTTGACGATGGCCCCCGTCAACGCCCGCTCAACTAGTTCGCTAATCCGGTCTCTGTAGGCCCTGCGCGCTGTTAACAACGCGTTTAGCTTCCAGTAGCCGGGTCCTCGTCTATGAAGCCTATCTAAGTCAAGCACACAGATCACGAATTCGTGGTCCGTGTAGCTGACTATCTTGAATTGTGGACAGCCTATGCTAGACCTATCTATTTCTCTACAAAATACTCTATCTAGATATGATCTGGATGACCCTATGCGACTTGTCCAAGTCCACATTGGCACATTCGGGAAATCCAATCGGTACCTGTCAGACAGTTCAAAACGCCTGAGCAGGTTGGTGAGGCTCTTGCACCCTCCTCCCCTATCCGCTAATCCCACACAATCCCAGCGTGCATCTAAGATCCCGTTCCAGTCGCACATTAACACTAAAGAGCGGGACGTTCCAAGAAAGGTCTCCAGACGCCGGAACAAATCAGGCCGCCCTGCTCCTCTCGGGGCATAGACGGCCACTAGCCTGAAAGCTTGCCCGTCTCCGCTGGTCACGTCTAGCACCACCAACTTACCTTCTCGGTCCAGGAATATGGCCCGTATGGCGAGATACAAACCTCTCCGAAAAAGCACAGCAACTCCACCCCCGATCCCGGACGGCTGGGAGATGCGTACACATCGTAGCCGCCGAAGATCGGTGCGAAGTCCGTGCTTCGGAGATTCTGGTCTCGCTGATGGCCACTACATCTATGTTTAGTGACCTGAGGTCGTTGAGCAGGTGGCCCTGCTTTCATGACGACCCCAAGCCACGCGCATTTATGCTGCCTATTCTGAGTGAGGTCATGTTGAAATGGAGTGGAAAAGATGGGAAAGACCACTTAACTTACTTCTCGTAGAGGAAGGATGGTTTGTCCATCCTTTTCACCGCTTGTGGCCTCCTCCAGAAGGATGTCCTTATAAATCCTCCTGGAGAGTGTTTTGTCGGAAGTTTCCGATGTCTTTGGGAAATTTTTGTTTTAGTGTCGTGTGCGTTTTCTGTGTGATGCGAGTGATTTGTATGTGTGGAGGTGGTGTGATCTTTTGGGTTGTTGTGTAGTCTTTTTCTGTGGTGCTGGTGTTGTGTTGCATGTAGTGTAATAATTGGTTGTTGTTCAAATTTAATGCTGTGTAGTGTGTATCGTTTTGGTTGTTTTGTTTTGTTTGCGTTTGTTGTGGGTTTGTTTCTGTTACGCTTTTTGGTGACTTTTGTGGTGTTGGTGATGGTGGTGTTGGGGTTAATGATGGTGATGGTGTTGGTGTTTGGGGTGATGGGGTTGGTGATTCTGGTGTGGATGATGGCATATCTGTCCTAACTTTTTTGTTTGATAATTTATTTGTTTCCCTCTGTATTTTGTTTTTGGAGAGGGAAGGAAGAGAATTTTTTTCTTTTTTGGTTTCTTTTTTTCTTTTTTCCTGATACCGTTTCCCACTCCTCGTCGTCACAATCTGTCTCCAGTTGCGATAAGCCGCGGAGTGGAAAATCCCCCACAAGCGTTGGTTTTGGTTGTGGCGTGGTGGATGGTGTAGGCGCTGGTGCTAGTTCTGGCGCGTTGGGTGGTGGTGGTGGTGTTGGTTTTGCTACTGTTGCTGGGGTTGTTGCTGTTACAGTTGCTTCTGTTGTTGCTGCTACAGTTGTTGCTGCCATTTCTGCTGCTGGTGGTGTTGATGGTTGAGTCACTGGGGTGGGTAAGAGAGGTGGCCTCAACCTTTTAGCCTGAGGGCAGAAAGCCCTTAGGTGGGTTCCTTCACCACAAACGACACACCTAGGTCTTCTACCCTCGACAATTACGGTGAGGTGGCTGCCGTCAGTGAGGTCTATTACCTCTGGGATCTCTTCAATGCTTTTATGGTCCGCTTGGATCTTGGTGTTGGCCTCGATACCGGCGAGGACGGCAGCCATTAGCCAGGGAATTTCGATGTCCGGTGGAACGTGGGTCACCCTGATCTTCACAAGTCTCTGGCTATAATAGCTTGGGACGTGTGTGAAGTCGTCACTTCTTAATGGGGCCATGGAGTGTTCTCTGGCCTCCTATGGTGTTTCAAAGAACACGTCCACGGTTCCATACTTCTGCCCACGTCTGATGTGGGTTTTTTTTCCCACACATGTCCCAAAGCTCTTTGGATTTGGGATTCGGATGCCCGTTCCACTCGGCGCGATTTTATGTTAATTGTCCGATAAGGCACGGTGCATAGGCGATGTTGCTTCATTTTATTAGGTGGGGGTGAGGCTGACCCTGTACCCATCTTTCTTTTCCATTCCTTTGGCTTCTTCTAATTCCTCCTGAGTTACCTGGATCGCTTCGCACGTTTTTGATACTCTGGCAAAACTCAGGGTAGTTTTCTTAATTTCATTGTTGCTGTTGTTGTTATCGTTATTTTTGCTATTGTTAATTTTAGTTTCAGTTGTGGTGGTGGTGGCGTCAGTGGTGTTCGGTGTGGAAGAGTTCATTTTGGTTGAATTCATTTCGATATCACGAGTTAATTTATTTTTTCTTTTGTTTCTGTTGTCGCTGTGGTGGTGGTGGGGGTGGGGTTTGTCGCGGTCGTGGTGGTGGTGGTGGCGGCTTTAACACCTGCAGTCATTGGTAATGGCGGGAAATGAACGTCTGCCTGAGAAATATTGCTACTGCTTACACTTCCAGTGTTGGCAAACGTAGCAATATTTACAATGGTGATGTCGGTGTGAGGTGTTAGATTGTGTGGTAGGAGTGACTTTGAGTCAGCCATGATTTTTCAAAGAAAAATTTTTGTTTGATAATTATAAAAAGTTTAAATTTTGGGCTCAAGGCCCCAATATTTTTGAGTGTCCTTTTCAGAAATCAATGTATGTGCACTTATATACAGTTAACAATAAAAAATTTCCATAAATGGCAATTTTAAACAACTGAAAATAACAAATCTTTGCGGAGCTCACGATGATACGATTTACTACGTAGGTCGCCAATAATAATAATAATAATAATAATAATAATAATGCATATGCGGTGTCGAAATATTCAACTGTACAACAACACGAATAATTATTTAACTCGCCTTACCATTTACACTTCATTTGCAACGTCAAAAACAATCCTTGAAATAGAAATTGAATAAAATATATTTCTAGAAGAAAATATTTAACTGTCGTTTATATTTATGATCTATAACCGTTTACTTTTTTTTTAAAACTATAATTATTTATTTACAATAGTTTATAACTTTGCCTATTAATCCGTATGGTGAGCAAATGGGGTCCCACGTGTTGGCCTCCCCACAACCCCGGCGGACAGGATGGAGAAGGCGTTTCCCCGGAGGAGGGTAAGGGAGATGCGTTGGAAAAGACATTCCAACTCGCGAGGCTCACACCTGCGGCTGGCCAGCTCAGCGCCTATGGAGGTGAATAGGGAAGTAGCCCTAGGGTCAAAGACACCAGAAGTCTCCACTTCCAAGGGCACGACCGCGAACCAGTCGGAGATGAAAATATTTTACAGTGGAAAGGAGTTCCTCCGCAAGATCCGAACGTCGGCGGCCCGTCCGGGGTAGGGTGGCTGTTGCAGCGGGTTTTGCTAGCCATTGTCCAGGAGAAAACTTTTGCGTTCTTGTCCGCGAGGTGCAGCCTCTCTACCGCAGCACCCTAGGCCCAGATCCCAAACCTCCTCCCCACACCCCTCCACATTCTTCTCTGAGACTAGAGTGCTTGCCATTCACTCCCCTTTCCATTTTTTTCTTTTTCCTTTATATTTTCCTTTTTTACATTCCATTCTTTCTTCTCAATCTAAATTTTCTTTTTTTCTTTTTCTA
Source organism: Eledone cirrhosa (assembly GCA_964016885.1). Lineage (NCBI taxonomy): Eukaryota > Metazoa > Mollusca > Cephalopoda > Octopoda > Eledonidae > Eledone > Eledone cirrhosa. Next base: position 36,193,304 of record OZ024740.1, on the reverse strand, counting down.
TTAAACTGTATTTACATAAATACAATTTATGCTATTTGTAAATTCTGTGTCATAGTTCAATATGAAAGCAATCACTATAAAAGAAGATATATGGATATATTATATGACGTGGGTTGTTTGGTAACAGAATTACGTGGGCAGGATCTTTGAATAAAATAACTTAATGTACTTTATATTTCATGTTATAATTACGAGGTAATCAAACCTCTAATAGAAATGAAGTGGGCGACAAGATAATTAAAGTGAGTGTATCTCTATCTTTAACTAAGATAATGTTTCTATTAGTTATGTTGTTTAAATTCTGCCGATTCTCTCTCTCTCACTTTCTCACTCTCTCACTTTTTCTCCCCACTCTCTCTCTCTCTCACTCTCACTCTCACTCACCCACTCTCTCTTTTCCTCTCTTCCTCTCTCTCTCACTCTCACTCTCACTCACCCACTCTCTCTTTTCCTCTCTTCCTCTCTCTCTCTCTCTCTCTCTCACTCTCACTCACCCACTCTCTTATTTCCTCTCCCTCTCCCTCTCACTCTCACTCACCCACTCTCTCTTTTCCTCTCTTCCTCTCTCTCTCTATTTCTAGCTAGCTAGCTATAACCAGTACAGACACACACACAGACATATACACATACATACTCATACACACACTAATATCTGTATGAGTGTGTGGGTGTGTATGTCTATATGTATAGGTATATTTTTGTCGATTATTTCCTCGCATTTATAATTTGATAAATTAATTGATTATTTTAACTCTTTCTGTCATTGAGCAAAGCTGGTCAAGGCGGTCACATACATATACCTATGTATCTCATTACTATTTTGTCCCAAACTCCCTTATGGTTGAGTTAACCAGGCGGGTGCTAACTGCTTTTTCTAGCAAATACGGTACTCGCTAAATGTCCAGCCTTCACCTTCCTTCTGTGACCGCTGTATCATGTGTTAATTTCTCCCCCCCCCCCCCCCGAGAATTATTCAATTGAAACAGTTCACTAAATTGAAGGGGTCTCTTGATAAACCAAATAACTTCACAGCGATGGGGCACTTTCTAGTGCAGGATTGCTGCATTACAATTTGACTTTGAAGAAAAAATAAGTATATTTTTGTCTATTATTTCCTCGCATTTATAATTTGATAAATAGCTCTGATTATTTGACTATTATAATTCTTTTGATTATTTTAACTCTTTTGGTTATTGAGCAAATCTGGTCAAGGCGGACGCCGCGCACACATATACCTATGTATCTGTGTGTGTATCTCATTACTATATTTATATATATATATAAATATATATATATGAGATCGAGATCGTGTAGGTGTCACGACAAAAAAAACACACACAGTCCACGCTGTAATGTGGTCGTGTAGGTAACACGGTAAAAAGTTCCCAGTTCCACACTGTAAATGTGGTTGGTGTTAGGAAGGGTATCCAGCCGTAGAAAACCTGCCAGATAGTCCTGTATGAGCGAAACACGGACACCCGACCAGCCTTGCCTCAAGTAGGACAACTCCCGTCTAACCCATGCTAGCGTGGAAAATGGACGTTAAACGAAGATGATGATGATGAGATGATGATATATATACACACACATATATATATATATATATATATATATATATATACACATATATATATATATATATATATATGAAGTGTTTCCGTAAGAAAGGTAAAGGAAAAGAGAGTGTTCTATGTAGACTACATAGCTTTTTAGTTATGTAATAAACAACATAAGATAATTATTTCACTTACCAAAGGTCTCACGAAGACAGACAAGCCTGATACAGACGTCTGACTTCGCTTGTCAGAATGAAAATTTATTTAAAATCCATTTTAAATAAATTTTCATTCTGACGAACGAAGTCAAACGTCTGTATCAGTCCTGTCTGTCTTCGTGAAACCTTTGGTAAATGAAATAATTATATATATAATATATATTTAACGAAGGGTATTTTAAAGTTTTTAGATGGTTATATGTGGTTATTAGAAATGATTATAACAAGAATAAAGATTTTAGTTTATATATGGTTTATTTCACGCGAATCATAAAAGTACAATAAAAGAAGTTACCAAGAGTTGCGAAGGTTGACGTTGACGTCGTGAGTCTGAGACCATAGTGAGTGAGAGAGAGTAATGGTTTGTATACCTCTGAATGGTCTGTAGTAGTTCTCGTCGTTAGTCTATTCTCTCTGTATTTCTGTAGACCACTGGGGTCTGTTGATAGCGGTGAATCTTTGCATAGCTTGTATGTCGTGGTGCTCCGATGTCTCTGTATTTCTGTAGACCTCAAAGGCCTGAAGGTAGCGGTGAATCTTTACATAATTAGTTGCTAGCGTAATGCTCCGATCTTTCTGTTCAACGTGGGAAAATATAGGCTTTATATACCTGTCGCTTTCTGCCTCCTACCTTTAGGGGATAGCCAACGCATCATCTTGTTCACACCAAAAGGGTGGTGACCTAGAATTTGACCTTTAGCTGTCACTCAAGGTTCAAGGCGTGGACAGATCTCGCTACATTAGTTCCCTACCCAGATCGATTATAAAAGGGGTAGCGAAATCTGATTCCTAGAAGCGTGTCCCAAAACACACAAAATGTGGGTACAGCGCCTGCACTTCGAGTATAGAGAAATTTGGAGAGAGAAAAATATATATATATCGTGTAACTGTGTATGAATGTGTGTGTGTGTGAAACATTTAGAAGAAACTGTAAACATACAAAGTTGTGATCATGTATTTCGAACTGTTGTGTATGGATGGATGTACGTTGGGGTTACGGTATCGGATTACGATATGATAACACAGAGGACTATTTCTCTCGATGTATCATCATACGTAAGATGCTTTTCCGGTGAGTCGAGGTTTACGCTATGACATGAGTGTGTGCAATTTTGAGTTGCGTGCTCAGTGAGTAGAGTGAGTAGTAACCGTGGGTTGATTATCATGTGTTAAATAGCTGTTGCCGAACTTCGACCAGTTGAATCTCGATGTATTATCATACGTAAGATTCTCTTCCAATGAGTCGATGTTTATGCTATAACATGACTGTGTGCAATTTTGAGTTGTGTGCTTGAGTGAGTCGAGCGAGTAGTAACCGTGGGTTGATTATTATGTGTTTAATAGCTTTTGCTGTACCAGTTGAAAAGTGATCCCGCAGAGACCCAACCGAATCCAGAATATACCATAGGCAAAAACATGTTGCTGTGTGACAAAGAAAATGATGTGTGTTTGATGCAAAACGTGTTATTCATACAGGCATATAATACAGTAAAACGAAAAAAAAATTAAAAAATGACATTCATATACAACCTGTAAAAAAAAAATTTTTTAAATGTATATAATTGTTCTTAACAAAAAGTTCAGTTCTCTCTTCTTTATGTGAATGTTTTCTTGCTAAGAAGCTAGTAGTATTGTTTGTTGTTGTTGTTGGAAATTACGAAGCAAGTGGTGAAGTGTTTGGTAAGAGAAAGTTGTTGATATATGGTTTGCTTCACGTGAATCATAAAAATACAATAAAAGAAGTTACCAAGAGTTGCGAAGGTTGACGTTGTCATCGTGAGTCTGAGACCATAGTAAGTGAGAGAGGGTAATGGTCTGTATACCTCTGAATGGTCTGTAGTAGTTCTCGTCGTTAGTCTATTCTCTTTGTATTTCTGTAGTTCTGTAATATGTGTATCATAATGTAAATCTGAATGTGTAGAAAACCATAAAAATAGGAAATGTACGAATTTATTGTGTTACATTCAGTCAGTTGTTAGTAGTAATTCTAATGGAAATAAACAGGCAATTGACTCTCCCATCGCTTGCCTCTATCTCGTCCTCACCTATCAATAATATTAACCAAGACCTTAACTGTCACTGCTTACCTCTATCTCGTTCTCGCCTATCAATAATATTAACCTAGACCTTAACTGTCACTGCTTGCCTCAATCTCGTCCCCACCTATCAACAATATTAACCAAGACCTTAACTGTCACTGCTTGCCTCTATCTCGTCCTCACCTATCAATAATATTAACCAAGACCTTAACTGTCACTGCTTACCTCTATCTCGTCCTCACCTATCAACAATATTAACCGAGACGTTAACTGTCACTGCTGGCCTCTAGCTCGTCCTCACTTATCAATAATATTAACCAAGACCTTAACTGTCACTGCTTGCCTCTATCTCGTCCCCACCTATCAACAATATTAACCAAGACCTTAACTATCACTGCTTGCCTCTATCTGGTCCTCACCTATCAATAATATTAACCAAGACCTTAACTGTCACTGCTTACCTCTATCTCGTCCCCACCTATCAATAATATTAACAAAGACCTTAACTGTCAATGCTTGCCTCTAACTCGTCCTCACCTATCAACAATATTAACCAAGACCTTAACTGTCACTGCTTACCCTTATCTCGTCCTCACCTATCAACAATATTAACCAAGACCTTAACTGTCACTGCTTACCTCTATCTCGTCCTCACCTATCAACAATATTAACCGAGACGTTAACTGTCACTGCTGGCCTCTAGCTCGTCCTCACCTATCAATAAAATTAACAAAGACCTTAACTGTCACTGCTTCCCTCTATCTCGTTCTCACCTATGAATAATATTAACCAAGAACTTAACTGTCACTGCTTGCCTCTATCTCGTCCTCACCTATCAACAATATTAACCAAGACCTTAACTGTCACTGCTTGCCTCTATCTCGTCCTCACCTATCAACAATATTAACCAAGACCTTAACTGTCACTGCTTGCCTCTATCTCGTCCTCACTTATCAATAATATGAACCAAGACCTTAACTGTCACTGCTTGTCTCTATCTCGTCCCCACCTATCAATAATATTAACCTAGACCTTAACTGTCACTGCTTGCCTCTATCTCGTCCCCACCTATCAACAATATTAACCAAGACCTTAACTGTCACTGCTTGCCTCTATCTCGTCCTCACCTATCAATAATATTAACCAAGATCTTAACTGTCACTGCTTGCCTCTATCTCGTCCTCACCTATCAACAATATTAACCAAGACGTTAACTGTCACTGCTTGCCTCTAGCTCGTCCTCACCTATCAACAATATTAACCAAGACCTTAACTGTCACTGCTTGCCTCTATCTCGTCCCCACCTATCAACAATATTAAGCAAGACCTTAACTTTCACTGCTTGCCTCTATCTCGTCCTCACCTATCAATAATATTAACCAAGACCTTAACTGTCACTGCTTGCCTCTAGCTCGTCCTCACTTATCAATAATATTAACCAAGACCTTAACTGTCACTGCTTACCTCTATCTCGTCCTCACCTATCAACAATATTAACCGAGACGTTAACTGTCACTGCTTGCCTCTAGCTCGTCCTCACCTATCAATAATATTAACCAAGACCTTAACTGTCAGTGCTTCCATCTATCTCGTTCTCACCTATGAATAATATTAACCAAGACCTTAACTGCCACTGCTTGCCTCTATCTCGTCCCCACCTATCAATAATATTAACCAAGACCTTAACTGTCACTGCTTGCCTCTATCTCGTTCTCACCTATCAATAATATTAACCAAGAACTTAAATGTCACTGCTTGCCTCTATCTCGTCCTCACCTATCAACAATATTAACCAAGACCTTAACTGTCAATGCTTGCCTCTAACTCGTCATCACCTATCAACAATATTAACCAAGACCTTAACTGTCACTGCTTACCTCTATCTCGTCCTCACCTATCAACAATATTAACCAAGACCTTAACTGTCACTGCTTGCCTCTATCTCGTCCTCACATATCAACAATATTAACCAAGACCTTAACTGTCACTGCTTGCCTCTATCTCGTCCTCACTTATCAATAATATTAACCAAGACCTTAACTGTCACTGCTTGCCTCTATCTCGTCCCCACCAATCAACAATATTAACCAAGACCTTAACTGTCACTGCTTGCCTCTATCTCGTCCCCACCTATCAACAATATTAACCAAGACCTTAACTGTCACTGCTTGCCTCTATCTCGTCCTCACCTATCAACAATATTAACCAAGACCTTAACTGTCACTGCTTGCCTCTATCTCGTCCTCACCTATCAATAATAATACCAAGACATTAACTGTCACTGCTTACCTCTATCTCGTCCTCACCTATCAATAGTATTAACCAAGACCTTAACTGTCACTGCTTGCCTCTATCTCGTCCTCACCTATCAATAATATTAACCAAGACCTTAACTGTCACTGCTTACCTCTATCTCGTCCCCACCTATCAATAATATTAACCAAGACCTTAACTGTCACTGCTTACCTCTATCTCGTCCTCACTTATCAATAATATTAACCAAGACCTTAACTGTCACTGCTTACCTCTATCTCGTCCTCACCTATCAACAATATTAACCAAGACCTTAACTGTCACTGCTTGCCTCTATCTCGTCCTCACCTATCAACAATATTAACCAAGACCTTAACTGTCACTGCTTGCCTCTATCTCGTCCTCACCTATCAACAATATTAACCAAGAACTTAACTGTCACTGCTTGCCTCTATCTCGTCCTCACTTATCAATAATATTAACCAAGACCTTAACTGTCACTGCTTGCCTCTATCTCGTCCCCACCTATCAATAATATTAACCAAGACCTTAACTGTCACTGCTTGACTCTATCTCGTCCCCACTTGTCAACAATATTAATCAAGACCTTAACTGTGACTGCTTGCCTCTATCTCGTCCTCACCTATCAACAATATTAACCAAGACCTTAACTGTCACTGCTTGCCTCTATCTCGTCCTCACCTATCCATAATAATACCAAGGCCTTAACTGTCACTGCATACCTCTATCTCGTCCTCACCTCTCAATAATATTAACCAAGACCTTAACTGTCACTGCTTGCCTCTATCTCGTCCTCAGCTATCAATAATAATACCAAGGCCTTAACTGTCACTGCATACTTCTATCTCGTCCTCACCTCTCAATAATATTAACCAATACCTTAACTGTCACTGCTTGTCTCTATCTCGTCCCCACCTATCAATAATATTAACCAAGACCTTAACTGTCACTGCTTGCCTCTATCTCGTCCTCACCTATCAACAATATTAACCAAGACCTTAACTGTCACTGCTTGCCTCTATCTCGTCCGCACCTATCAACAATATTAACCAAGACCTTAACTGTCACTGCTTGCCTCTATCTCGTCCTCACCTATCAATAATATTAACCAAGCCCTTAACTGTCACTGCTTGCCTCTAGCTCGTCCTCACTTATCAATAATATTAACCAAGACCTTAACTGTCACTGCTTGCCTCTATCTCGTCCTCACCTATCAATAATATTAACCAAGACCTTAACTGTCACTGCTTGCCTCTAGCTCGTCCTCACTTATCAATATTATTAACCAAGACCTTAACTGTCACTGCATGCCTCTATCTCGTCCCCACCTATCAACAATATTAACCAAGACCTTAACTATCACTGCTTGCCTCTATCTCGTCCTCACCTATCAATAATATTAACCAAGCCCTTAACTGTCAGTGCTTGCCTCTATCTCGTCCTCACTTATCAATAATATTGACCAAGACTTTAACAGTCAGTGCTTGCCTCTATCTCGTCCTCACTTATCAATAATATTAACCAAGACCTTAACTGTCACTGCTTGCCTCTAGCTCGTCCTCACCTATCAACAATATTAACCAAGACATTAACTGTCACTGCTTGCGTCTATCTCGTCCTCACTTACTAATAATATTAACCAAGACCTTAACTGTCACTGCTTGCCTCTAGCTCGTCCTCACTTATCAATAATATTAACCAAGATCTTAACTGTCACTGCTTGCCTCTATCTCATCCCCACCTATCAATAATATTAACCAAGACCTTGACTGTCACTGCTTGCCTCTATCTCGTCCTCACCTACTAATAATATTAACCAATACCTTAACTGTCACTGCTTGCCTCTAGCTCCTCCTCACTTATCAATAATATTAACCAAGTTCTTAACTGTCACTGCTTGCCTCTATCTCGTCCTCACCTATCAATAATAATACGAAGGCCTTAACTGTCACTGCATACCTCTATCAAGTCCTCACCTCTCAATAATATTAACCAAGACCTTTACTGTCACTGCTTGCCTCTATCTCGTCCCCACCTATCAATAATATTAACCAAGACCTTAACTGTCACTGCTTGCCTCTATCTCATCCTCACCTATCAACAATATTAACCAAGACCTTAACTGTCACTGCTTGCCTCTATCTCCTCCTCACTTATCAATAATATGAACCAAGACCTTAACTGTCACTGCTTGTCTCTATCTCGTCCCCAGCTATCAATAATATTAACCTAGACCTTAACTGTCACTGCTTGCCTCTATCTCGTCCCCACTTATCAACAATATTAAACAAGACCTTAACTGTCACTGCTTGCCTCTATCTCGTCCTCACCTATCAATATTATTAACCAAGACCTTAACTGTCACTGCTTGCCTCTATCTCGTCCTCACTTATCAACAATATTAACCAAGACCTTAACTGTCACTGCTTGCCTCTATCTCGTCCTCACCTATCAATAATATTACCCAAGACCTTAATTGTCACTGCTTGCCTCTATCTCGTCCTCACCTATCAATAATATTAACCAAGACCTTAACTGTCACTGCTTACCTCTATCTCGTCCTCACCTATCAATAATATTAACCAAGACCTTAACTGTCACTGCTTGCCTCTATCTCGTCCTCACCTATCAACAATATTAACCAAGACCATAACTGTCACTGCTTGCCTCTATCTCGTCCTCACCTATCAACAATATTAACCAAGATCTTAACTGCCTCTGCTTGCCTCTATCTCGACCTCACCTATCAATAATATTAACCAAGACCTTAACTGTCACTGCTTACCTCTATCTCGTCCTCACCTATCAATAATATTAACCAAGTCCTTCACTGTCACTGCTTGCCTCTATCTCGTCCTCACCTATCAATAATATTAACCAAGACCTTAATTGTCACTGCTTGCCTCTATCTCGTCCTCACCTATCAATAATATTAACCAAGACCTTAACTGTCACTGCTTCCCTCTATCTCGTCCTCACCTATCAATAATATTAACCAAGACATTAACTGTCACTGCTTGCCTCTATCTCGTCCTCACCTATCAACAATATTAACCGAGACGTTAACTGTCACTGCTTCCCTCTATCTCGTCCTCACCTATCAATAATATTAACCAAGACCTTAACTGTCACTGGTTGCCTCTATCTCGTCCTCACCTATCAACAATATTAACCAAGACCTTAACTGTCACTGCTTGCCTCTATCTCGTCCTCACCTATCAATAATATTAACCAAGACCTTAACTGTCACTGCTTGCCTCTATCTCGTCCTCACCTATCAATAATATTAACCAAGACCTTAACTGTCACTGCTTGCCTCTATCTCGTCCTCACCTATCAACAATATTAACCAAGACCTTCACTGTCACTGTTTACCTCTATCTCGTCCTCACCTATCAATAATATTAACCAAGACCTTAACTGTCACTGCTTGCCTCTATCTCGTCCTCACCTATCAATAATATTAACCAAGACCTTAACTGTCACTGCTTGCCTCTATCTCGTCCTCACCTATCAACAATATTAACCAAGACCTTAACTGTCACTGCTTGCCTCTATCTCGTCCTCACCTATCAATAATATTAACCAAGACCTTAACTGTCTCTGCTTACCTCTATCTCGTCCTCACCTATCAATAATATTAACCAACAGCTTAACTGTCACTGCTTACCTCTATCTCGTCCTCACCTATCAATAATATTAACCAAGACCTTAAATGTCACTGCTGGCCTCTATCTCGTCCTCACCTATCTATAATATTAACCAAGCTATCTATCTCTCTTTCTGTCTAACGTGTGGAATATCGCCGGTAAGTTTTTTGTTAATTTCTATGCAAAAAACCGATCTAATTGTTTGAAAAAAATACAACACTTTGTAGATTAACCCCCAAGCTGAATTGTCAGCTGGGTGGTAATCCCATTTTTCGCCCCTGTAGGGGCGAAAATTTTATTTAAAAGTTTCTCTTAAAATATCCAATTTTACAAAGTAAAAAAAACTTGAGCAACACTAGAACGCTGGAGAACGTTAATAGTGAAAAGAGAGAGAAAGAGGCAGATGTTAACGTTATATCTGCTTCTGCTGCTATGGACGTTGCCATAGATACTGTCACAAAAGAAAAAAATATATCAACATTTGAAAATGTTACAATTTCTACCGCCGAAGCGGAGAAAAATGACAATAACACACGGGAAAACACGGCAAAAAAACCCATTGACATACATACACATGAAAAAGACATCAACAACTCTACAGATACATCTACACATAAAATTTCCAACAACGATAACATCATTATTAACAACAACATCACACAAAAAAAGAAAATGTCTTTTGCTGACACAGTCAACAAGAAACAAGATTTTATAAATCTTGATATCTCCAACGCAAGAGATATGCTCCAGCAAGGGAGAAAATTTGTAACTTTCGAAGAAAGAGGTGGGTTTAGAATTAACTCACCCCTTGAAATAAAGGAAGACACAAACCGCCGATCAGTCACTTTTAGGACTGTGTCAAATTCGTCAAGAAAACCGACATTTGTTAATCAGTCAGATATAGAAGATTCTTTCAAGGAGATTCTAGCAAATGTCGATTTTCTCCAGCGAGGAAAACAGTACGGAAGCGTTTCCGTACTGTTTAAAAGCGAGACACTGGCCCAAAAAAACTCTGTGACACCAATAGTGTCAAAAGCATACACCTTTTTCCCTACATACATGGGGAAAAGGACACAAAAAATAAAAATAAAAAACATACCTCCAAGCATTAACATCTGGTGGATCTTGGCTGGCTTCGTAGAGCCAGAAACAGACATAATACTTTCGATACGAAAATCCATTCGACAAAGGTGGGCGGGCACCGATTTGGAGATTCTGTTGCAAATGAAACCGGAGAGAATCTCCAAAATACCCGAAAGAGTCGTTATTGATAATAACAATAAAATAAACATTTCGGTAGAAGGAAGAAAATTTCACTGCTTTCGCTGTGGTAGCACATCTCACCTAAAAGCCTCTTGTCCACAAACACACAACAGCAACATCATAAAAAAAAACGCTATTACCAACACCAACACCAAAACAACCACCACCACCACCACAAGTACAACGACAGACGAAACGAGCAACCACACCAAAACAAACAGACACTCAACCAACAACAACAGAAAAAACAGAGACAACACCCCTGAAGAACACATCCCCACTCCATCCCACTCCATCAAACACTACCACAAACACACATACCGAAACACCACCACCACCACACAACATACCCTTACCCCACACACCTGACGATGATTATTCATCGACGGATGAAGCTGCTTCTCCTTCTTTAAGTGAAGAAGAGGGAGAACCGCGGAAATCAAAAAAACAAAAAAAGAGACACCACAAAACCCCCAAAACTCCAATCACCAACACCAACACACAACCACAGACACGAACAACAACACAAACAACACCACAGTCAAACACCCCCCTATCAGCAAAACCAGCACCAACACCACCCCAAACACAAGCACCCACCATAAAAAGAAAACTCCCAGATGAACAACAAACTAAAACAATACAACAAAAACACAAACAACAATACGCATACATCAACACAAACAACAAGAGTTTGATGGAGGTCATCTCCCAAAACCCCAAGGTGGAGACGGAGGGCAAAACTTTCGTCAAGGCAGAATCGTCTCCACACCTTAAACTTATAAGGGTTTCTATGGAAACCTATAAAGACCTGAAAATTAAATTTTCACAGGACGTGGGCAACCCCTGCCACAAACCCATCAACCGCGTCCTGTTGAAAGGTTTCCCCACCCCACCCAACACCCCATCCAGCACCCAAATGGAGATTGAACAACCCGATCTCCAGGAAACGAAAAGGTAAGTGCACCTTTCGTCCTTTTTCTCCAACTTTTCTTCACCAACATGGCTGGTTTACGAGTTGGAACCGTGAATGTGCGTGGCCTAGGGATGCCCTGGAAACAGGGCCAACTTTTAAACGACCTTAGGTCACACAGTATGGATGTGATAGCCATCACCGAGTCCAGAATCCACAACAGGCAGCAACTAACCCCCATCTTCGACGACTTTGAGATCTACGCATCTCTCTGTCAGCCAGGAGGTGGAGGTGGAGTGGCTGTTATGTTTCGGAAGAACCTGGACGTCGGAGTACAGCAAGTACACTTGGACCCGGAGGGTAGACTGGTAGTCCTAGACGTGAACAGTATCGGAGGTGGAGCCTTCAGACTGGTGGCCGTTTATGCCCCGACCGGGCAATCGCAATCACGGCCAGACTTCTTTAAGCGTCTAGAGTCTTTTCTGGGAACGTCTCGCTCCTTACTTTTAGTGGGGGACTGGAATGGTATCCTAGATGCACGATGGGACTATGTGGGAGCATGTCCCAGTAGAGCGGGGTGCAACAGCCTCAAAACTTTAATCGGCCAATTCCAACTGGCCGATAGGTATCGACTGGATTTCCCGACTGCACCACAGTGGACGTGGGTAAACCGCAGTGGGACATCTAGATCGTATTTAGATATGTTCTTCATTAGAGAAAGGGACAAGGATATGTTAAGCTGTCCACGAATGCACATGGTTGCCTATTCAGATCACAAGTTAGTCGTCTGCTTAGTCAACCGTGATAGAATACATAGACAGGGTCCCGGATACTGGAAGCTGAATGTGTCGTTGCCGACACGTAAAGCTTACAGTGAACGGATAAGTAAACTAGTCAAGCAACAGTTAACGGGAGCCATCGTCAACAATAGATGGTGGTACTCTCTCAAGAAAGCAATTAGAATAGAATCGATAGGGTATAGCAGAGAGTTAGCCTTAGAGAAAAACAGAATAGAAAGAGAACTAGTAGCCAAGGTAGAGGAGGCACTTAGAAGTGGCAACGCGGCTAGAGTTTTAGCGTCGAGAACGGCACTGGACCTGTTCTTCGATGCGAAACACGAAGGCTGCGTGGTCAGAAGCAAAACACGTGCTCTAGGAAACGAAGGAGCGAAAGCTGTCAGCTGGGCCCGAGTGGCGGAGGCAAAAAGTGGCAACAAGTCCACGATTCGGTCTTTGAAAGACCAAAACGGACGCGTGCTACTTGACCCCAAGCAAATGTGCGCGGCCTTTCAGCGGCACTTTGCGCGACTGTTTGAGCAGAACGACGGTGAGCCGAACGGGGCAATGGACTTTAGTTCATACCTCGACGGCCTGCCGCGTCTCTCGAACACGGACGCCGAGTTCTGCGAAAGACCGATCACGGACACTGAGATACGGGACGCTCTGGGCCGCTGCGGGAAACGCAAGTCACCCGGTCTAGATGGTCTACCCTACGAATTTTACATAGGCATGCCGGACTTGTTCTCTGGCGTCCTCGAAGCCGTCTACTGCAATTGGCAGCAGAACGGGAGAATTCCCAGTTCTGCAGGCAAGGGCGTAGTAACGCTGATCAGGAAAGACGAGAACAAGGGGGACGAAATTAACAACTTCAGGCCCATAACTCTGCTCAACACAGAGTTAAAGATTTTGGCCAAGGTGCTAGCGACGAGGTTGGCGCTTGTCGTCGAGAACCTGGTAGGGAAAGCGCAAACGTGTGCAATCCCGACCAGGTCCATACACGACAACCTCCACCTCATGCGATACATCATAGAGAGGGTGGGTAGTAAACCCGGCTTCGGTGGGGCTCTGATCAACTTGGATCAGTCTAAGGCATTCGATAGTGTCGACCATCGATACTTGGAAGCGGTTCTCAAGGCGGCCGGTTTCGGTCCCGTGTTCAGAGGATGGATCGAGGCGATGCACACCAGCATCTGCTCGAGGGCCAAGGTGAACGGCTACCTATCGGAGCCGTTCGCAATCACGCGTTCCATTCGACAGGGATGCCCTCTCTCCTCCATTCTGTATGTATTGACTCTAGAGCCACTACTGCGGAAATTGGAGCTGTTGCAGGGCATCCCCCTAGAACCGGGACTGCGCAAAGCGGCGTCGGCTTATGCCGACGACGTGACAGTAATGGTGTCGAGCACCTCGGAAATCGGGGTGATCGGCAACATACTGAAAGAATACGAAACGCTGACGGGAGCAAAACTAAACCCAGACAAGTCTGTCGGTTTGCAACTCGGTACGTGGAGAGGCAAACCGATGACATCCGACAGCGTCGTTGGACGCTGGACGGACGGACCGGTGAAATTGCTCGGGGTCTGGTTCGGTCCAGACCTCCAGGTGGAGAAAAACTGGAACGAGGTCACGGCCAAGGTGTTTGCACTCACTCAGAAGTGGGCAGAGTGCAAACTGTCCTTGAAAGGTCGAGCGGAGGTGGCGAACACTTTCATAGCGTCCGTCATCTACTACCGCTTGACTGTCGTGCCTTGTCCCCGTGAACACCTCGCCAAGATGGAACGCATGCTCTTCCAGTTTCTGTGGAAGAAGCAGGCTCCGCTGGTGAGGAGATCCGTCTGCTGTCAGCACCCTTCCAACGGAGGGCTGGGAATGCCGTGGCTGATGATGCGCAAACATGCGCTGAGGCTGCGGCATCTCCAGGTATTCCTCACCGACCCCCAACCGGTGTGGGCACCGTTTGTGAGACAGGCTTTCCCACAGCTCGTCTCGCTAACGGAGCTGCAGTCCTGGGTGAAGAAAAGACCGAAAACGATGGGCGCCTGGCACATTGAATGCGCTCAGGCGCTCACAGTCCTCTGGCAAGCGGGCGCAGCAATCAGTAGATACTCCACTTCGACATTCTATAGAGGGATTGTACGTTACAAGGGCGACGACGTGCTCGGAGAGACTCTGGGCGTCGAAGACGATGAGCTCACCAGTATGTTTGGTAGGACTTTCCGCGCGGGACCTATGGACAACTTCCAGAGGTCCCTGGCCTGGCAGTGCTACCGAGGAGCTCTACCGGTTCGTGACAAGATCTACAGGCACGGACGCCCTGGCAGGGATCCTTCCAAGAGGACGTGTCCAAGATGTGCGCAGGACATTGAAACAGTTCTGCACGCAATTGTACACTGCCCGGGCGTAAGCGACCTGTGGAACTATGCAGAACAACTGCTGTCGCGTATGGGACAAATACAGTTGACTGCCGAATCCATAGTAAGGATCAAACCGCCAGACTCTTTCAAAAACGAAAGAGAGGCGGTTTTCCTCTGTACGGTGGCTATGGTGAAAGAAGTTATATGGTGGACGAGGTTGAGAGGACTGAGGACAGATGCCTTTCTCTCCGGACAACAATTGATTCCATTCTTTAAGTATCACTTTAGAAGGAGAATCAGGGTGGAGAGAGAGGCACTGCACCCCAGTAAATTTACTGAAAGGTGGGTGAATGAAGCGAAAATGGCCCGAGTGATTGGGCCTTCTCTGTTTATAAGCCTGTAGGTTGAGGAAGAGAGCAAAAGGAAGAAAGGAGCACTTGCACAACACGCTCCTTGAGTTGAGGGTTGTTCTATCGACGGGGTATTAAACAACCCATTTGTAGCGCCTCCCCCCTATTGGGGATTTCGATTGTTAAAATTGTTTGTTTGTTTTTACATTTTTTACACGACTGTATGTAAAATCCCCGGCATGTCTTTGTATTGTCCCCTTTCTTGTTGCGCCCTTGTGGCTAATAAAGAAATCAATATTAACCGAGACGTTAACTGTCACTCCTTGCCTCTATCTCGTCCCCACCTATCAACAATATTAACCAAGACCTTAACTGTCACTGCTTGCCTCTATCTCGTCCTCACCTATCAATAATCTTAACCATGACCTTAACTGTCACTGCTTCCCTCTATCTCGTCCTCACCTATCAACAATATTAACCAAGACCTTAACTGTCACTGCTTCCCTCTATCTCGTCCCCACCTATCAATAATATTAACCAAGACCTTAACTGTCACTGCTGGCCTCTATGTCGTCCTCACTTATCAATAATATTAACCAAGACCTTAACTGTCACTGCTTGCCTCTAGCTCGTCCTCACTTATCAATAATATTAACCAAGACCTTAACTGTCACTGCTTGCCTCTATCTCGTCCCCACCTATCAACAATATTAACCAAGACCTTAACTATCACTGCTTGCCTCTATCTCGACCTCACCTATCAACAATATTAACCAAGACCTTAACTGTCACTGCTTGCCTCTATCTTGTCCTCACCTATCAATAATAATACCAAGACCTTAACTGTCACTGCTTGCCTCTATCTCGTCCTCACCTATCAATAATATTAACCAAGCCCTTAACTGTCACTGATTGCCTCTATCTCGTCCCCACCTATCAATAATATTAACCAAGACCTTAACTGTCAATGCTTGCCTCTATCTCGTCCTCACCTATCATTAATATGAACCAAGACCTTAACTGTCACTGCTTGCCTCTATCTCGTCCCCACCTATCAATAATATTAACCAAGACCTTAACTGTCACTGCTTGCCTCTAGCTCGTCCTCACTTATCAATAATATTAACCAAGACCTTAACTGTCACTGCTTGCCTCTATCTCGTCCCAACCTATCAACAATATTAACCAAGACCTTAACTGTCACTGCTTGCCTCTATCTCGTCCTCACCTATCAACAATATTAACCAAGACCTTAACTATCACTGCTTGCTTCTATCTCGTCCTCACCTATCAATAATAATACCAAGACCTTAACTGTCACTGCTTACCTCTATCTCGTCCTCACCTATCAACAATATTAACCAAGACCTTAACTGTCACTGCTTGCCTCTATCTCGTCCTCACATATCAACAATATTAACCAAGACCTTAACTGTCACTGCTTGCTTCTATCTCGTCCTCACCTATCAACAATATTAATGAAGACCTTAACTGTCACTGCTTGCCTCTATCTCGTCGTCACCTATCAGCAATATTAACCAAGACCTTAACTGTCACTGCTTGCCTCTATCTCGTCCTCACCTATCAACAATATTAACCAAGACCTTAACTGTCAGTGATGGCCTCTATCTAGTCCTCACCTATCAACAATATTAACCAAGACCTTAACTGTCACTGCTTGCCTCTATCTCGTCCTCACCTATCAACAATATTAACCAAGACCTTAACTGTCACTGCTTGCCTCTATCTCGTCCTCACCTATCAACAATATTAACCAAGACCTTAACTGTCACTGCTTGCCTCTATCTCGTCCTCACCTATCAACAATATTAATCAAGAGGTTAACTGTCACTGCTTGCCTCTATCTCCTCCTCACCTATCAATAATATTAACCAAGACCTTAACTGTCACTGCTTGCTTCTATCTCGTCCTGACCTATCAATAATATTAACCAAGACCTTAACTGTCACTGCTTACCTCTATCTCTTCCTCACCTATCAACAATATTAATCAAGAGGTTAACTGTCACTGCTTGCCTCTATCTCCTCCTCACCTATCAATAATATTAACCAAGACCTTAACTGTCACTGCTTGCTTCTATCTCGTCCTCACCTATCAATAATATTAACCAAGACCTTAACTGTCACTGCTTGCCTCTATCTCGTCCTCGCCTATCAATAATATTAACCAAGACCTTAACTGTCACTGCTTGATTCTATCTCGTCCTCACCTATCAATAATATTAACCAAGACCTTAACTGTCACTGCTTGCCTCTATCTCGTCCTCACCTATCAATAATATTAACCAAGACCTTAACTGTCACTGCTTGCCTCTATCTCGTCCTCACCTATCAACAATAATACCAAGACCTTAACTGTCACTGCTTGCCTCTATCTCGTCCCCACCTATCAACAATATTAACCAAGACCTTAACTGTCACTGCTTACCTCTATCTCTTCCTCACCTATCAACAATATTAAGCAAGAGGTTAACTGTCACTGCTTGCCTCTATCTCCTCCTCACCTATCAATAATATTAACCAAGACCTTAACTGTCACTGCTTCCCTCTATCTCGTCCTCACCTATCAACAATATTAACCAAGACCTTAACTGTCACTGCTTGCCTCTATCTCGTCCCCACCTATCAACAATATTAACCAAGACCAATATTATACAAGACCTTAACTGTCACTGCTTTCCTCTATGTCGTCCTCACCTATCAATAATATTAACCAAGACCTTAACTGTCACTGCTTGCCTCTAGCTCGTCCTCACTTATCAATAATATTAACCAAGACCTTAACTGTCACTGCTTGCCTCTATTTAGTCTCCACCTATCAACAATATTAACCAAGACCTTAACTGTCACTGCTTGCCTCTAGCTCGTCCTCACTTATCAATAATATTAACCAAGACCTTAACTGTCACTCCTTGCCTCTATCTCGTCCCCACCTATCAACAATATTAACCAAGACCTTAACTGTCACTGCTTGCCTCTATCTCGTCCTCACCTATCAATAATCTTAACCATGACCTTAACTGTCACTGCTTCCCTCTATCTCGTCCTCACCTATCAACAATATTAACCAAGACCTTAACTGTCACTGCTTCCCTCTATCTCGTCCTCACCTATCAACAATATTAACCAAGACCTTAACTGTCACTGCTTGCCTCTATCTCGTCCCCACCTATCAATAATATTAACCAAGACCTTAACTGTCACTGCTGGCCTCTATGTCGTCCTCACTTATCAATAATATTTACCAAGACCTTAACTGTCACTGCTTGCCTCTAGCTCGTCCTCACTTATCAATAATATTAACCAAGACCTTAACTGTCACTGCTTGCCTCTATCTCGTCCCCACCTATCAACAATATTAACCAAGACCTTAACTATCACTGCTTGCCTCTATCTCGACCTCACCTATCAACAATATTAACCAAGACCTTAACTGTCACTGCTTGCCTCTATCTTGTCCTCACCTATCAATAATAATACCAAGACCTTAACTGTCACTGCTTGCCTCTATCTCGTCCTCACCTATCAATAATATTAACCAAGCCCTTAACTGTCACTGATTGCCTCTATCTCGTCCCCACCTATCAATAATATTAACCAAGACCTTAACTGTCAATGCTTGCCTCTATCTCGTCCTCACCTATCATTAATATTAACCAAGACCTTAACTGTCACTGCTTGCCTCTATCTCGTCCCCACCTATCAATAATATTAACCAAGACCTTAACTGTCACTGCTTGCCTCTAGCTCGTCCTCACTTATCAATAATATTAACCAAGACCTTAACTGTCACTGCTTGCCTCTATCTCGTCCCAACCTATCAACAATATTAACCAAGACCTTAACTGTCACTGCTTGCCTCTATCTCGTCCTCACCTATCAACAATATTAACCAAGACCTTAACTATCACTGCTTGCTTCTATCTCGTCCTCACCTATCAATAATAATACCAAGACCTTAACTGTCACTGCTTACCTCTATCTCGTCCTCACCTATCAACAATATTAACCAAGACCTTAACTGTCACTGCTTGCCTCTATCTCGTCCTCACATATCAACAATATTAACCAAGACCTTAACTGTCACTGCTTGCTTCTATCTCGTCCTCACCTATCAACAATATTAATGAAGACCTTAACTGTCACTGCTTGCCTCTATCTCGTCGTCACCTATCAGCAATATTAACCAAGACCTTAACTGTCACTGCTTGCCTCTATCTCGTCCTCACCTATCAACAATATTAACCAAGACCTTAACTGTCACTGCTTGCCTCTATCTCGTCCTCACCTATCAACAATATTAACCAAGACCTTAACTGTCACTGCTTGCCTCTATCTCGTCCTCACCTATCAACAATATTAATCAAGAGGTTAACTGTCACTGCTTGCCTCTAGCTCGTCCTCACTTATCAATAATATTAACCAAGACCTTAACTGTCACTGCTTGCCTCTATCTCGTCCCCACCTATCAACAATATTAACCAAGACCTTAACTATCACTGCTTGCCTCTATCTCGACCTCACCTATCAACAATATTAACCAAGACCTTAACTGTCACTGCTTGCCTCTATCTTGTCCTCACCTATCAATAATAATACCAAGACCTTAACTGTCACTGCTTGCCTCTATCTCGTCCTCACCTATCAATAATATTAACCAAGCCCTTAACTGTCACTGATTGCCTCTATCTCGTCCCCACCTATCAATAATATTAACCAAGACCTTAACTGTCAATGCTTGCCTCTATCTCGTCCTCACCTATCATTAATATTAACCAAGACCTTAACTGTCACTGCTTGCCTCTATCTCGTCCCCACCTATCAATAATATTAACCAAGACCTTAACTGTCACTGCTTGCCTCTAGCTCGTCCTCACTTATCAATAATATTAACCAAGACCTTAACTGTCACTGCTTGCCTCTATCTCGTCCCAACCTATCAACAATATTAACCAAGACCTTAACTGTCACTGCTTGCCTCTATCTCGTCCTCACCTATCAACAATATTAACCAAGACCTTAACTATCACTGCTTGCTTCTATCTCGTCCTCACCTATCAATAATAATACCAAGACCTTAACTGTCACTGCTTACCTCTATCTCGTCCTCACCTATCAACAATATTAACCAAGACCTTAACTGTCACTGCTTGCCTCTATCTCGTCCTCACATATCAACAATATTAACCAAGACCTTAACTGTCACTGCTTGCTTCTATCTCGTCCTCACCTATCAACAATATTAATGAAGACCTTAACTGTCACTGCTTGCCTCTATCTCGTCGTCACCTATCAGCAATATTAACCAAGACCTTAACTGTCACTGCTTGCCTCTATCTCGTCCTCACCTATCAACAATATTAACCAAGACCTTAACTGTCACTGCTTGCCTCTATCTCGTCCTCACCTATCAACAATATTAACCAAGACCTTAACTGTCACTGCTTGCCTCTATCTCGTCCTCACCTATCAACAATATTAATCAAGAGGTTAACTGTCACTGCTTGCCTCTATCTCCTCCTCACCTATCAATAATATTAACCAAGACCTTAACTGTCACGGCTTGCTTCTATCTCGTCCTGACCTATCAATAATATTAACCAAGACCTTAACTGTCACTGCTTACCTCTATCTCTTCCTCACCTATCAACAATATTAATCAAGAGGTTAACTGTCACTGCTTGCCTCTATCTCCTCCTCACCTATCAATAATATTAACCAAGACCTTAACTGTCACTGCTTGCTTCTATCTCGTCCTCACCTATCAATAATATTAACCAAGACCTTAACTGTCACTGCTTGCCTCTATCTCGTCCTCGCCTATCAATAATATTAACCAAGACCTTAACTGTCACTGCTTGATTCTATCTCGTCCTCACCTATCAATAATATTAACCAAGACCTTAACTATCACTGCTTGCCTCTATCTCGTCCTCACCTATCAATAATATTAACCAAGACCTTAACTGTCACTGCTTGCCTCTATCTCGTCCTCACCTATCACCAATAATACCAAGACCTTAACTGTCACTGATTGCCTCTATCTCGTCCCCACCTATCAACAATATTAACCAAGACCTTAACTGTCACTGCTTACCTCTATCTCTTCCTCACCTATCAACAATATTAACCAAGAGGTTAACTGTCACTGCTTGCCTCTATCTCCTCCTCACCTATCAATAATATTAACCAAGACCTTAACTGTCACTGCTTCCCTCTATCTCGTCCTCACCTATCAACAATATTAACCAAGACCTTAACTGTCACTGCTTGCCTCTATCTCGTCCCCACCTATCAACAATATTAACCAAGACCAATATTATACAAGACCTTAACTGTCACTGCTTGCCTCTATGTCGTCCTCACCTATCAATAATATTAACCAAGACCTTAACTATCACTGCTTGCCTCTAGCTCGTCCTCACTTATCAATAATATTAACCAAGACCTTAACTGTCACTGCTTGCCTCTATTTAGTCTCCACCTATCAATAATATTAACCAAGACCTTAACTGTCACTGCTGGCCTCTATGTCGTCCTCACTTATCTATAATATTAACCAAGACCTTAACTGTCACTGCTTGCCTCTAGCTCGTCCTCACTTATCAATAATATTAACCAAGACCTTAACTGTCACTGCTTGCCTCTATCTCGTCCCCACCTATCAACAATATTAACCAAGACCTTAACTGTCACTGCTTGCCTCTATCTCGTCCTCACCTATCAATAATATTAACCAAGACCTTAACTGTCACTGCTTGCCTCTATCTCGTCCTCACCTATCAATAATATTAACCAAGACCTTAACTGTCACTGCTGGCCTCTATCTCGTCCCCAACTATCAACAATATTAACCAAGAACTTAGCTGTCACTGCTTGCGTCTATCTCGTCCTCACCTATCAACAATATTAACCAAGACCTTAACTGTCACTGCTTACCTCTATCTCTTCCTCACCTATCAACAATATTAACCAAGAGGTTTACTGTCACTGCTTGCCTCTATCTCCTCCTCACCTATCAATAATATTAACCAAGACCTTAACTGTCACTGCTTGCTTCTATCTCGTCCTCACCTATCAATAATATTAACCAAGACCTTAACTGTCACTGCTTGCCTCTATCTCGTCCTCGCCTATCAATAATATTAACCAAGACCTTAACTGTCACTGCTTGCTTCTATCTCGTCCTCACCTATCAATAATAATACCAAGACCTTAACTGTCACTGCTTGCCTCTATCGCGTCCTCACCTATCAATAATATTAACCAAGACCTTAACTGTCACTGCTTGCCTCTATCTCGTCCTCACCTATCAATAATATTAACCAAGACCTTAACTGTCACTGCTTGCTTCTATCTCGTCCTCACCTATCAACAATAATACCAAGACCTTAACTGTCACTGCTTGCCTCTATCTCGTCCTCACCTATCAACAATATTAACCAAGACCTTAACTGTCACTGCTTGCTTCTATCTCGTCCTCACCTATCAACAATAATACCAAGACCTTAACTGTCACTGCTTCCCTCTATCTCGTCCCCACCTATCAACAATATTAACCAACACCTTAACTGTCACTGCTTGCCTCTATCTCGTCCTCACCTATCAACAATATTAACCAACACCTTAACTGTCACTGCTTGCCTCTATCACGTCCTCAATTATCAATAATATTAACCAAGACCTTAACTGTCACTGCTTGCCTCTGTCTCGTCCTCACCTATCAATAATATTAATCAAGACCTTAACTGTCACTGCTTGCCTCTAGCTCGTCCTCACTTATCAATAATATTAACCAAGACCTTAACTGTCACTGCTTGCCTCTATCTCGTCCTCACCTATCAACAATATTAACCAAGACCTTAACTGTCACTGCTTGCCTCTATCTCGTCCTCACCTATCAACAATATTAACCAAGACCTTAACTGTCACTGCTTGCCTCTATCTCGTCCTCACCTATCAACAATATTAATCAAGAGGTTAACTGTCACTGCTTGCCTCTAGCTCGTCCTCACTTATCAATAATATTAACCAAGACCTTAACTGTCACTGCTTGCCTCTATCTCGTCCCCACCTATCAACAATATTAACCAAGACCTAACTATCACTGCTTGCCTCTATCTCGACCTCACCTATCAACAATATTAACCAAGACCTTAACTGTCACTGCTTGCCTCTATCTTGTCCTCACCTATCAATAATAATACCAAGACCTTAACTGTCACTGCTTGCCTCTATCTCGTCCTCACCTATCAATAATATTAACAAAGCCCTTAACTGTCACTGATTGCCTCTATCTCGTCCCCACCTATCAATAATATTAACCAAGACCTTAACTGTCAATGCTTGCCTCTATCTCGTCCTCACCTATCATTAATATTAACCAAGACCTTAACTGTCACTGCTTGCCTCTATCTCGTCCCCACCTATCAATAATATTAACCAAGACCTTAACTGTCACTGCTTGCCTCTAGCTCGTCCTCACTTATCAATAATATTAACCAAGACCTTAACTGTCACTGCTTGCCTCTATCTCGTCCCAACCTATCAACAATATTAACCAAGACCTTAACTGTCACTGCTTGCCTCTATCTCGTCCTCACCTATCAACAATATTAACCAAGACCTTAACTATCACTGCTTGCTTCTATCTCGTCCTCACCTATCAATAATAATACCAAGACCTTAACTGTCACTGCTTACCTCTATCTCGTCCTCACCTATCAACAATATTAACCAAGACCTTAACTGTCACTGCTTGCTTCTATCTCGTCCTCACCTATCAACAATATTAATGAAGACCTTAACTGTCACTGCTTGCCTCTATCTCGTCGTCACCTATCAGCAATATTAACCAAGACCTTAACTGTCACTGCTTGCCTCTATCTCGTCCTCACCTATCAACAATATTAACCAAGACCTTAACTGTCACTGCTTGCCTCTATCTCGTCCTCACCTATCAACAATATTAACCAAGACCTTAACTGTCACTGCTTGCCTCTATCTCGTCCTCACCTATCAACAATATTAATCAAGAGGTTAACTGTCACTGCTTGCCTCTATCTCCTCCTCACCTATCAATAATATTAACCAAGACCTTAACTGTCACTGCTTGCTTCTATCTCGTCCTGACCTATCAATAATATTAACCAAGACCTTAACTGTCACTGCTTACCTCTATCTCTTCCTCACCTATCAACAATATTAATCAAGAGGTTAACTGTCACTGCTTGCCTCTATCTCCTCCTCACCTATCAATAATATTAACCAAGACCTTAACTGTCACTGCTTGCTTCTATCTCGTCCTCACCTATCAATAATATTAACCAAGACCTTAACTGTCACTGCTTGCCTCTATCTCGTCCTCGCCTATCAATAATATTAACCAAGACCTTAACTGTCACTGCTTGATTCTATCTCGTCCTCACCTATCAATAATATTAACCAAGACCTTAACTATCACTGCTTGCCTCTATCTCGTCCTCACCTATCAATAATATTAACCAAGACCTTAACTGTCACTGCTTGCCTCTATCTCGTCCTCACCTATCACCAATAATACCAAGACCTTAACTGTCACTGCTTGCCTCTATCTCGTCCCCACCTATCAACAATATTAACCAAGACCTTAACTGTCACTGCTTACCTCTATCTCTTCCTCACCTATCAACAATATTAACCAAGAGGTTAACTGTCACTGCTTGCCTCTATCTCCTCCTCACCTATCAATAATATTAACCAAGACCTTAACTGTCACTGCTTCCCTCTATCTCGTCCTCACCTATCAACAATATTAACCAAGACCTTAACTGTCACTGCTTGCCTCTATCTCGTCCCCACCTATCAACAATATTAACCAAGACCAATATTATACAAGACCTTAACTGTCACTGCTTGCCTCTATGTCGTCCTCACTTATCTATAATATTAACCAAGACCTTAACTGTCACTGCTGGCCTCTATGTCGTCCTCACTTATCTATAATATTAACCAAGACCTTAACTGTCACTGCTTGCCTCTAGCTCGTCCTCACTTATCAATAATATTAACCAAGACCTTAACTGTCACTGCTTGCCTCTATCTCGTCCCCACCTATCAACAATATTAACCAAGACCTTAACTGTCACTGCTTGCCTCTATCTCGTCCTCACCTATCAATAATATTAACCAAGACCTTAACTGTCACTGCTTGCCTCTATCTCGTCCTCACCTATCAATAATATTAACCAAAACCTTAACTGTCACTGCTGGCCTCTATCTCGTCCCCAACTATCAACAATATTAACCAAGAACTTAGCTGTCACTGCTTGCGTCTATCTCGTCCTCACCTATCAACAATATTAACCAAGACCTTAACTGTCACTGCTTACCTCTATCTCTTCCTCACCTATCAACAATATTAACCAAGAGGTTTACTGTCACTGCTTGCCTCTATCTCCTCCTCACCTATCAATAATATTAACCAAGACCTTAACTGTCACTGCTTGCTTCTATCTCGTCCTCACCTATCAATAATATTAACCAAGACCTTAACTGTCACTGCTTGCCTCTATCTCGTCCTCGCCTATCAATAATATTAACCAAGACCTTAACTGTCACTGCTTGCTTCTATCTCGTCCTCACCTATCAATAATAATACCAAGACCTTAACTGTCACTGCTTGCCTCTATCGCGTCCTCACCTATCAATAATATTAACCAAGACCTTAACTGTCACTGCTTGCCTCTATCTCGTCCTCACCTATCAATAATATTAACCAAGACCTTAACTGTCACTGCTTGCTTCTATCTCGTCCTCACCTATCAACAATAATACCAAGACCTTAACTGTCACTGCTTGCCTCTATCTCGTCCTCACCTATCAACAATATTAACCAAGACCTTAACTGTCACTGCTTGCTTCTATCTCGTCCTCACCTATCAACAATAATACCAAGACCTTAACTGTCACTGCTTCCCTCTATCTCGTCCCCACCTATCAACAATATTAACCAACACCTTAACTGTCACTGCTTGCCTCTATCTCGTCCTCACCTATCAACAATATTAACCAACACCTTAACTGTCACTGCTTGCCTCTATCACGTCCTCAATTATCAATAATATTAACCAAGACCTTAACTGTCACTGCTTGCCTCTGTCTCGTCCTCACCTATCAATAATATTAATCAAGACCTTAACTGTCACTGCTTGCCTCTAGCTCGTCCTCACTTATCAATAATATTAACCAAGACGTTAACTGTCACTGCTTGCCTCTATCTCGTCCTCACCTATCAACAATATTAACCAAGACCTTAACTATCACTGCTTGCCTCTATCTCGTCCTCACCTATCAACAATATTAACCAAGACCTTAACTGTCACTGCTTGCCTCTATCTCGTTCTCACCTATCAATAATATTATCCAAGAACTTAACTGTCACTGCTTGCCTCTATCTCGTCCTCACCTATCAACAATATTAACCAAGACCTTAACTGTCACTGCTTGCCTCTATCTCGTCTTCACCTATCAATAATATTAACCAAGACCTTAACTGTCACTGCTTGCCTCTATCTCGTCCTCACCTATCAATAATATTAACCAAGACCTTAACTGTCACTGCTTGCCTCTAGCTCGTCCTCACCTATCAACAATATTAACCAAGACATTAACTGTCACTGCTTGCCTCTATCTCGTCCTCACCTATCAATAATATTAACCAAGACCTTAACTGTCACTGCTTACCTCTATCTCGTCCTCACCTATCAATAATAATACCAAGATCTTAACTGTCACTGCTTGCCTCTATCTCGTCCTCACATATCAATAATATTAACGAAGACCTTAACTGTCATTGCTTGCCTCTATCTCGTCCCCACCTATCAATAATATTAACCAAGACCAATATTAACCAAGACCTTAACTGTCACTGCTTGCCTCTAGCTCGTCCTCACTTATCAATAATATTAACCAAGACCTTAACTGTCACTGCTTGCCTCTATCTTGTCCTCACCTATCAATAATATTATCCAAGACCTTAACTGTCACTGCTTACCTCTATCTCGTCCTCACCTATCAACAATATTAACGAAGACCTTAACTGTCACTGCTTGCCTCTATCTCATCCTCACCTATCAACAATATTAACCAAGACCTTAACTGTCACTTCTTGCTTCTATCTCGTCCTCACCTATCAATAATATTAACCAAGACCTTAACTGTCACTGCTTGCCTCTATCTCGTCCTCACCTATCAATAATATTAACCAAGACCTTAACTGTCACTGCTTGCCTCTATCTCGTCCTCACCTATCAATAATTTTAAACAAGACCTTAACTGTCACTGCTTACCTCTATCTCGTCCTCACCTATCAACAATATTAACCAAGACCTTAACTGTCACTGCTTGCCTCTATCTCGTCCTCACCTATCAATAATATTAACCAAGACCTTAACTGTCACTGCTTGCCTCTATCTCGTCCTCACCTATCAATAATTTTAACCAAGACCTTAACTGTCACTGCTTGCCTCTATCTCGTCCTCACCTATCAATAATTTTAACCAAGACCTTAACTGTCACTGCTTGCCTCTATCTCGTCCTCACCTATCAATAATATTAACCAAGACCTTAACTGTCACTGCTAGCCTCTATCTCGTCCTCACCTATCAATAATTTTAACCAAGACCTTAACTGTCACTGCTTACCCCTATCTCGTCCTCACCTATCAACAATATTAACCAAGACCTTAACTGTCACTGCTTGCCTCTATCTCGTCCTCACCTATCAATAATTTTAACCAAGACCTTAACTGTCACTGCTTACCTCTATCTCGTCCTCACCTATCAATAATTTTAACCAAGACCTTAACTGTCACTGCTTACCCCAATCTCGTCCTCACCTATCAACAATATTAACCAAGACCTTAACTGTCACTGCTTACCTCTATCTCGTCCTCACCTATCAACAATATTAACCAAGACCTTAACTGTCACTGCTTGCCTCTATCTCGTCCTCACATATCAACAATATTAACCAAGACCTTAACTGTCACTGCTTGCTTCTATCTCGTCCTCACCTATCAACAATATTAATGAAGACCTTAACTGTCACTGCTTGCCTCTATCTCGTCGTCACCTATCAGCAATATTAACCAAGACCTTAACTGTCACTGCTTGCCTCTATCTCGTCCTCACCTATCAACAATATTAACCAAGACCTTAACTGTCACTGCTTGCCTCTATCTCGTCCTCACCTATCAACAATATTAACCAAGACCTTAACTGTCACTGCTTGCCTCTATCTCGTCCTCACCTATCAACAATATTAATCAAGAGGTTAACTGTCACTGCTTGCCTCTAGCTCGTCCTCACTTATCAATAATATTAACCAAGACCTTAACTGTCACTGCTTGCCTCTATCTCGTCCCCACCTATCAACAATATTAACCAAGACCTTAACTATCACTGCTTGCCTCTATCTCGACCTCACCTATCAACAATATTAACCAAGACCTTAACTGTCACTGCTTGCCTCTATCTTGTCCTCACCTATCAATAATAATACCAAGACCTTAACTGTCACTGCTTGCCTCTATCTCGTCCTCACCTATCAATAATATTAACCAAGCCCTTAACTGTCACTGATTGCCTCTATCTCGTCCCCACCTATCAATAATATTAACCAAGACCTTAACTGTCAATGCTTGCCTCTATCTCGTCCTCACCTATCATTAATATTAACCAAGACCTTAACTGTCACTGCTTGCCTCTATCTCGTCCCCACCTATCAATAATATTAACCAAGACCTTAACTGTCACTGCTTGCCTCTAGCTCGTCCTCACTTATCAATAATATTAACCAAGACCTTAACTGTCACTGCTTGCCTCTATCTCGTCCCAACCTATCAACAATATTAACCAAGACCTTAACTGTCACTGCTTGCCTCTATCTCGTCCTCACCTATCAACAATATTAACCAAGACCTTAACTATCACTGCTTGCTTCTATCTCGTCCTCACCTATCAATAATAATACCAAGACCTTAACTGTCACTGCTTACCTCTATCTCGTCCTCACCTATCAACAATATTAACCAAGACCTTAACTGTCACTGCTTGCCTCTATCTCGTCCTCACATATCAACAATATTAACCAAGACCTTAACTGTCACTGCTTGCTTCTATCTCGTCCTCACCTATCAACAATATTAATGAAGACCTTAACTGTCACTGCTTGCCTCTATCTCGTCGTCACCTATCAGCAATATTAACCAAGACCTTAACTGTCACTGCTTGCCTCTATCTCGTCCTCACCTATCAACAATATTAACCAAGACCTTAACTGTCACTGCTTGCCTCTATCTCGTCCTCACCTATCAACAATATTAACCAAGACCTTAACTGTCACTGCTTGCCTCTATCTCGTCCTCACCTATCAACAATATTAATCAAGAGGTTAACTGTCACTGCTTGCCTCTATCTCCTCCTCACCTATCAATAATATTAACCAAGACCTTAACTGTCACTGCTTGCTTCTATCTCGTCCTGACCTATCAATAATATTAACCAAGACCTTAACTGTCACTGCTTACCTCTATCTCTTCCTCACCTATCAACAATATTAATCAAGAGGTTAACTGTCACTGCTTGCCTCTATCTCCTCCTCACCTATCAATAATATTAACCAAGACCTTAACTGTCACTGCTTGCTTCTATCTCGTCCTCACCTATCAATAATATTAACCAAGACCTTAACTGTCACTGCTTGCCTCTATCTCGTCCTCGCCTATCAATAATATTAACCAAGACCTTAACTGTCACTGCTTGATTCTATCTCGTCCTCACCTATCAATAATATTAACCAAGACCTTAACTATCACTGCTTGCCTCTATCTCGTCCTCACCTATCAATAATATTAACCAAGACCTTAACTGTCACTGCTTGCCTCTATCTCGTCCTCACCTATCACCAATAATACCAAGACCTTAACTGTCACTGCTTGCCTCTATCTCGTCCCCCCCTATCAACAATATTAACCAAGACCTTAACTGTCACTGCTTACCTCTATCTCTTCCTCACCTATCAACAATATTAACCAAGAGGTTAACTGTCACTGCTTGCCTCTATCTCCTCCTCACCTATCAATAATATTAACCAAGACCTTAACTGTCACTGCTTCCCTCTATCTCGTCCTCACCTATCAACAATATTAACCAAGACCTTAACTGTCACTGCTTGCCTCTATCTCGTCCCCACCTATCAACAATATTAACCAAGACCAATATTATACAAGACCTTAACTGTCACTGCTTGCCTCTATGTCGTCCTCACCTATCAATAATATTAACCAAGACCTTAACTATCACTGCTTGCCTCTAGCTCGTCCTCACTTATCAATAATATTAACCAAGACCTTAACTGTCACTGCTTGCCTCTATTTAGTCTCCACCTATCAATAATATTAACCAAGACCTTAACTGTCACTGCTGGCCTCTATGTCGTCCTCACTTATCTATAATATTAACCAAGACCTTAACTGTCACTGCTTGCCTCTAGCTCGTCCTCACTTATCAATAATATTAACCAAGACCTTAACTGTCACTGCTTGCCTCTATCTCGTCCCCACCTATCAACAATATTAACCAAGACCTTAACTGTCATTGCTTGCCTCTATCTCGTCCTCACCTATCAATAATATTAACCAAGACCTTAACTGTCACTGCTTGCCTCTATCTCGTCCTCACCTATCAATAATATTAACCAAGACCTTAACTGTCACTGCTGGCCTCTATCTCGTCCCCAACTATCAACAATATTAACCAAGAACTTAGCTGTCACTGCTTGCGTCTATCTCGTCCTCACCTATCAACAATATTAACCAAGACCTTAACTGTCACTGCTTACCTCTATCTCTTCCTCACCTATCAACAATATTAACCAAGAGGTTTACTGTCACTGCTTGCCTCTATCTCCTCCTCACCTATCAATAATATTAACCAAGACCTTAACTGTCACTGCTTGCTTCTATCTCGTCCTCACCTATCAATAATATTAACCAAGACCTTAACTGTCACTGCTTGCCTCTATCTCGTCCTCGCCTATCAATAATATTAACCAAGACCTTAACTGTCACTGCTTGCTTCTATCTCGTCCTCA
Source organism: Eledone cirrhosa (assembly GCA_964016885.1). Classification (NCBI taxonomy): domain Eukaryota; kingdom Metazoa; phylum Mollusca; class Cephalopoda; order Octopoda; family Eledonidae; genus Eledone; species Eledone cirrhosa. The sequence goes on along the minus strand of OZ024740.1, from coordinate 36,161,754 downwards.
CCTATCAATAATAATACCAAGACCTTAACTGTCACTGCTTGCCTCTATCGCGTCCTCACCTATCAATAATATTAACCAAGACCTTAACTGTCACTGCTTGCCTCTATCTCGTCCTCACCTATCAATAATATTAACCAAGACCTTAACTGTCACTGCTTGCTTCTATCTCGTCCTCACCTATCAACAATAATACCAAGACCTTAACTGTCACTGCTTGCCTCTATCTCGTCCTCACCTATCAACAATATTAACCAAGACCTTAACTGTCACTGCTTGCTTCTATCTCGTCCTCACCTATCAACAATAATACCAAGACCTTAACTGTCACTGCTTCCCTCTATCTCGTCCCCACCTATCAACAATATTAACCAACACCTTAACTGTCACTGCTTGCCTCTATCTCGTCCTCACCTATCAACAATATTAACCAACACCTTAACTGTCACTGCTTGCCTCTATCACGTCCTCAATTATCAATAATATTAACCAAGACCTTAACTGTCACTGCTTGCCTCTGTCTCGTCCTCACCTATCAATAATATTAATCAAGACCTTAACTGTCACTGCTTGCCTCTAGCTCGTCCTCACTTATCAATAATATTAACCAAGACCTTAACTGTCACTGCTTGCCTCTATCTCGTCCTCACCTATCAACAATATTAACCAAGACCTTAACTGTCACTGCTTGCCTCTATCTCGTCCTCACCTATCAACAATATTAACCAAGACCTTAACTGTCACTGCTTGCCTCTATCTCGTCCTCACCTATCAACAATATTAATCAAGAGGTTAACTGTCACTGCTTGCCTCTAGCTCGTCCTCACTTATCAATAATATTAACCAAGACCTTAACTGTCACTGCTTGCCTCTATCTCGTCCCCACCTATCAACAATATTAACCAAGACCTAACTATCACTGCTTGCCTCTATCTCGACCTCACCTATCAACAATATTAACCAAGACCTTAACTGTCACTGCTTGCCTCTATCTTGTCCTCACCTATCAATAATAATACCAAGACCTTAACTGTCACTGCTTGCCTCTATCTCGTCCTCACCTATCAATAATATTAACCAAGCCCTTAACTGTCACTGATTGCCTCTATCTCGTCCCCACCTATCAATAATATTAACCAAGACCTTAACTGTCAATGCTTGCCTCTATCTCGTCCTCACCTATCATTAATATTAACCAAGACCTTAACTGTCACTGCTTGCCTCTATCTCGTCCCCACCTATCAATAATATTAACCAAGACCTTAACTGTCACTGCTTGCCTCTAGCTCGTCCTCACTTATCAATAATATTAACCAAGACCTTAACTGTCACTGCTTGCCTCTATCTCGTCCCAACCTATCAACAATATTAACCAAGACCTTAACTGTCACTGCTTGCCTCTATCTCGTCCTCACCTATCAACAATATTAACCAAGACCTTAACTATCACTGCTTGCTTCTATCTCGTCCTCACCTATCAATAATAATACCAAGACCTTAACTGTCACTGCTTACCTCTATCTCGTCCTCACCTATCAACAATATTAACCAAGACCTTAACTGTCACTGCTTGCCTCTATCTCGTCCTCACATATCAACAATATTAACCAAGACCTTAACTGTCACTGCTTGCTTCTATCTCGTCCTCACCTATCAACAATATTAATGAAGACCTTAACTGTCACTGCTTGCCTCTATCTCGTCGTCACCTATCAGCAATATTAACCAAGACCTTAACTGTCACTGCTTGCCTCTATCTCGTCCTCACCTATCAACAATATTAACCAAGACCTTAACTGTCACTGCTTGCCTCTATCTCGTCCTCACCTATCAACAATATTAACCAAGACCTTAACTGTCACTGCTTACCTCTATCTCTTCCTCACCTATCAACAATATTAATCAAGAGGTTAACTGTCACTGCTTGCCTCTATCTCCTCCTCACCTATCAATAATATTAACCAAGACCTTAACTGTCACTGCTTGCTTCTATCTCGTCCTCACCTATCAATAATATTAACCAAGACCTTAACTGTCACTGCTTGCCTCTATCTCGTCCTCGCCTATCAATAATATTAACCAAGACCTTAACTGTCACTGCTTGATTCTATCTCGTCCTCACCTATCAACAATATTAACCAAGACCTTAACTGTCACTGCTTGCCTCTATCTCGTCCTCACCTATCAACAATATTAATCAAGAGGTTAACTGTCACTGCTTGCCTCTATCTCCTCCTCACCTATCAATAATATTAACCAAGACCTTAACTGTCACTGCTTGCTTCTATCTCGTCCTGACCTATCAATAATATTAACCAAGACCTTAACTGTCACTGCTTACCTCTATCTCTTCCTCACCTATCAACAATATTAATCAAGAGGTTAACTGTCACTGCTTGCCTCTATCTCCTCCTCACCTATCAATAATATTAACCAAGACCTTAACTGTCACTGCTTGCTTCTATCTCGTCCTCACCTATCAATAATATTAACCAAGACCTTAACTGTCACTGCTTGCCTCTATCTCGTCCTCGCCTATCAATAATATTAACCAAGACCTTAACTGTCACTGCTTGATTCTATCTCGTCCTCACCTATCAATAATATTAACCAAGACCTTAACTATCACTGCTTGCCTCTATCTCGTCCTCACCTATCAATAATATTAACCAAGACCTTAACTGTCACTGCTTGCCTCTATCTCGTCCTCACCTATCACCAATAATACCAAGACCTTAACTGTCACTGCTTGCCTCTATCTCGTCCCCCCCTATCAACAATATTAACCAAGACCTTAACTGTCACTGCTTACCTCTATCTCTTCCTCACCTATCAACAATATTAACCAAGAGGTTAACTGTCACTGCTTGCCTCTATCTCCTCCTCACCTATCAATAATATTAACCAAGACCTTAACTGTCACTGCTTCCCTCTATCTCGTCCTCACCTATCAACAATATTAACCAAGACCTTAACTGTCACTGCTTGCCTCTATCTCGTCCCCACCTATCAACAATATTAACCAAGACCAATATTATACAAGACCTTAACTGTCACTGCTTGCCTCTATGTCGTCCTCACCTATCAATAATATTAACCAAGACCTTAACTATCACTGCTTGCCTCTAGCTCGTCCTCACTTATCAATAATATTAACCAAGACCTTAACTGTCACTGCTTGCCTCTATTTAGTCTCCACCTATCAATAATATTAACCAAGACCTTAACTGTCACTGCTGGCCTCTATGTCGTCCTCACTTATCTATAATATTAACCAAGACCTTAACTGTCACTGCTTGCCTCTAGCTCGTCCTCACTTATCAATAATATTAACCAAGACCTTAACTGTCACTGCTTGCCTCTATCTCGTCCCCACCTATCAACAATATTAACCAAGACCTTAACTGTCATTGCTTGCCTCTATCTCGTCCTCACCTATCAATAATATTAACCAAGACCTTAACTGTCACTGCTTGCCTCTATCTCGTCCTCACCTATCAATAATATTAACCAAGACCTTAACTGTCACTGCTGGCCTCTATCTCGTCCCCAACTATCAACAATATTAACCAAGAACTTAGCTGTCACTGCTTGCGTCTATCTCGTCCTCACCTATCAACAATATTAACCAAGACCTTAACTGTCACTGCTTACCTCTATCTCTTCCTCACCTATCAACAATATTAACCAAGAGGTTTACTGTCACTGCTTGCCTCTATCTCCTCCTCACCTATCAATAATATTAACCAAGACCTTAACTGTCACTGCTTGCTTCTATCTCGTCCTCACCTATCAATAATATTAACCAAGACCTTAACTGTCACTGCTTGCCTCTATCTCGTCCTCGCCTATCAATAATATTAACCAAGACCTTAACTGTCACTGCTTGCTTCTATCTCGTCCTCACCTATCAATAATAATACCAAGACCTTAACTGTCACTGCTTGCCTCTATCGCGTCCTCACCTATCAATAATATTAACCAAGACCTTAACTGTCACTGCTTGCCTCTATCTCGTCCTCACCTATCAATAATATTAACCAAGACCTTAACTGTCACTGCTTGCTTCTATCTCGTCCTCACCTATCAACAATAATACCAAGACCTTAACTGTCACTGCTTGCCTCTATCTCGTCCTCACCTATCAACAATATTAACCAAGACCTTAACTGTCACTGCTTGCTTCTATCTCGTCCTCACCTATCAACAATAATACCAAGACCTTAACTGTCACTGCTTCCCTCTATCTCGTCCCCACCTATCAACAATATTAACCAACACCTTAACTGTCACTGCTTGCCTCTATCTCGTCCTCACCTATCAACAATATTAACCAACACCTTAACTGTCACTGCTTGCCTCTATCACGTCCTCAATTATCAATAATATTAACCAAGACCTTAACTGTCACTGCTTGCCTCTGTCTCGTCCTCACCTATCAATAATATTAATCAAGACCTTAACTGTCACTGCTTGCCTCTAGCTCGTCCTCACTTATCAATAATATTAACCAAGACCTTAACTGTCACTGCTTGCCTCTATCTCGTCCTCACCTATCAACAATATTAACCAAGACCTTAACTGTCACTGCTTGCCTCTATCTCGTCCTCACCTATCAACAATATTAACCAAGACCTTAACTGTCACTGCTTGCCTCTATCTCGTCCTCACCTATCAACAATATTAATCAAGAGGTTAACTGTCACTGCTTGCCTCTAGCTCGTCCTCACTTATCAATAATATTAACCAAGACCTTAACTGTCACTGCTTGCCTCTATCTCGTCCCCACCTATCAACAATATTAACCAAGACCTAACTATCACTGCTTGCCTCTATCTCGACCTCACCTATCAACAATATTAACCAAGACCTTAACTGTCACTGCTTGCCTCTATCTTGTCCTCACCTATCAATAATAATACCAAGACCTTAACTGTCACTGCTTGCCTCTATCTCGTCCTCACCTATCAATAATATTAACCAAGCCCTTAACTGTCACTGATTGCCTCTATCTCGTCCCCACCTATCAATAATATTAACCAAGACCTTAACTGTCAATGCTTGCCTCTATCTCGTCCTCACCTATCATTAATATTAACCAAGACCTTAACTGTCACTGCTTGCCTCTATCTCGTCCCCACCTATCAATAATATTAACCAAGACCTTAACTGTCACTGCTTGCCTCTAGCTCGTCCTCACTTATCAATAATATTAACCAAGACCTTAACTGTCACTGCTTGCCTCTATCTCGTCCCAACCTATCAACAATATTAACCAAGACCTTAACTGTCACTGCTTGCCTCTATCTCGTCCTCACCTATCAACAATATTAACCAAGACCTTAACTATCACTGCTTGCTTCTATCTCGTCCTCACCTATCAATAATAATACCAAGACCTTAACTGTCACTGCTTACCTCTATCTCGTCCTCACCTATCAACAATATTAACCAAGACCTTAACTGTCACTGCTTGCCTCTATCTCGTCCTCACATATCAACAATATTAACCAAGACCTTAACTGTCACTGCTTGCTTCTATCTCGTCCTCACCTATCAACAATATTAATGAAGACCTTAACTGTCACTGCTTGCCTCTATCTCGTCGTCACCTATCAGCAATATTAACCAAGACCTTAACTGTCACTGCTTGCCTCTATCTCGTCCTCACCTATCAACAATATTAACCAAGACCTTAACTGTCACTGCTTGCCTCTATCTCGTCCTCACCTATCAACAATATTAACCAAGACCTTAACTGTCACTGCTTACCTCTATCTCTTCCTCACCTATCAACAATATTAATCAAGAGGTTAACTGTCACTGCTTGCCTCTATCTCCTCCTCACCTATCAATAATATTAACCAAGACCTTAACTGTCACTGCTTGCTTCTATCTCGTCCTCACCTATCAATAATATTAACCAAGACCTTAACTGTCACTGCTTGCCTCTATCTCGTCCTCGCCTATCAATAATATTAACCAAGACCTTAACTGTCACTGCTTGATTCTATCTCGTCCTCACCTATCAATAATATTAACCAAGACCTTAACTATCACTGCTTGCCTCTATCTCGTCCTCACCTATCAATAATATTAACCAAGACCTTAACTGTCACTGCTTGCCTCTATCTCGTCCTCACCTATCACCAATAATACCAAGACCTTAACTGTCACTGCTTGCCTCTATCTCGTCCCCACCTATCAACAATATTAACCAAGACCTTAACTGTCACTGCTTACCTCTATCTCTTCCTCACCTATCAACAATATTAACGAAGAGGTTAACTGTCACTGCTTGCCTCTATCTCCTCCTCACCTATCAATAATATTAACCAAGACCTTAACTGTCACTGCTTCCCTCTATCTCGTCCTCACCTATCAACAATATTAACCAAGACCTTAACTGTCACTGCTTGCCTCTATCTCGTCCCCACCTATCAACAATATTAACCAAGACCAATATTATACAAGACCTTAACTGTCACTGCTTGCCTCTATGTCGTCCTCACCTATCAATAATATTAACCAAGACCTTAACTGTCACTGCTTGCCTCTAGCTCGTCCTCACTTATCAATAATATTAACCAAGACCTTAACTGTCACTGCTTGCCTCTATTTAGTCTCCACCTATCAATAATATTAACCAAGACCTTAACTGTCACTGCTGGCCTCTATGTCGTCCTCACTTATCTATAATATTAACCAAGACCTTAACTGTCACTGCTTGCCTCTAGCTCGTCCTCACTTATCAATAATATTAACCAAGACCTTAACTGTCACTGCTTGCCTCTATCTCGTCCTCACCTATCACCAATAATACCAAGACCTTAACTGTCACTGCTTGCCTCTATCTCGTCCCCACCTATCAACAATATTAACCAAGACCTTAACTGTCACTGCTTACCTCTATCTCTTCCTCACCTATCAACAATATTAACGAAGAGGTTAACTGTCACTGCTTGCCTCTATCTCCTCCTCACCTATCAATAATATTAACCAAGACCTTAACTGTCACTGCTTCCCTCTATCTCGTCCTCACCTATCAACAATATTAACCAAGACCTTAACTGTCACTGCTTGCCTCTATCTCGTCCCCACCTATCAACAATATTAACCAAGACCAATATTATACAAGACCTTAACTGTCACTGCTTGCCTCTATGTCGTCCTCACCTATCAATAATATTAACCAAGACCTTAACTGTCACTGCTTGCCTCTAGCTCGTCCTCACTTATCAATAATATTAACCAAGACCTTAACTGTCACTGCTTGCCTCTATTTAGTCTCCACCTATCAATAATATTAACCAAGACCTTAACTGTCACTGCTGGCCTCTATGTCGTCCTCACTTATCTATAATATTAACCAAGACCTTAACTGTCACTGCTTGCCTCTAGCTCGTCCTCACTTATCAATAATATTAACCAAGACCTTAACTGTCACTGCTTGCCTCTATCTCGTCCCCACCTATCAACAATATTAACCAAGACCTTAACTGTCACTGCTTGCCTCTATCTCGTCCTCACCTATCAATAATATTAACCAAGACCTTAACTGTCACTGCTTGCCTCTATCTCGTCCTCACCTATCAATAATATTAACCAAGACCTTAACTGTCACTGCTGGCCTCTATCTCGTCCCCAACTATCAACAATATTAACCAAGAACTTAGCTGTCACTGCTTGCGTCTATCTCGTCCTCACCTATCAACAATATTAACCAAGACCTTAACTGTCACTGCTTACCTCTATCTCTTCCTCACCTATCAACAATATTAACCAAGAGGTTTACTGTCACTGCTTGCCTCTATCTCCTCCTCACCTATCAATAATATTAACCAAGACCTTAACTGTCACTGCTTGCTTCTATCTCGTCCTCACCTATCAATAATATTAACCAAGACCTTAACTGTCACTGCTTGCCTCTATCTCGTCCTCGCCTATCAATAATATTAACCAAGACCTTAACTGTCACTGCTTGCTTCTATCTCGTCCTCACCTATCAATAATAATACCAAGACCTTAACTGTCACTGCTTGCCTCTATCGCGTCCTCACCTATCAATAATATTAACCAAGACCTTAACTGTCACTGCTTGCCTCTATCTCGTCCTCACATATCAATAATATTAACCAAGACCTTAACTGTCACTGCTTGCTTCTATCTCGTCCTCACCTATCAACAATAATACCAAGACCTTAACTGTCACTGCTTGCCTCTATCTCGTCCTCACCTATCAACAATATTAACCAAGACCTTAACTGTCACTGCTTGCTTCTATCTCGTCCTCACCTATCAACAATAATACCAAGACCTTAACTGTCACTGCTTCCCTCTATCTCGTCCCCACCTATCAACAATATTAACCAACACCTTAACTGTCACTGCTTGCCTCTATCTCGTCCTCACCTATCAACAATATTAACCAACACCTTAACTGTCACTGCTTGCCTCTATCACGTCCTCAATTATCAATAATATTAACCAAGACCTTAACTGTCACTGCTTGCCTCTGTCTCGTCCTCACCTATCAATAATATTAATCAAGACCTTAACTGTCACTGCTTGCCTCTAGCTCGTCCTCACTTATCAATAATATTAACCAAGACGTTAACTGTCACTGCTTGCCTCTATCTCGTCCTCACCTATCAACAATATTAACCAAGACCTTAACTATCACTGCTTGCCTCTATCTCGTCCTCACCTATCAACAATATTAACCAAGACCTTAACTGTCACTGCTTGCCTCTATCTCGTTCTCACCTATCAATAATATTATCCAAGAACTTAACTGTCACTGCTTGCCTCTATCTCGTCCTCACCTATCAACAATATTAACCAAGACCTTAACTGTCACTGCTTGCCTCTATCTCGTCTTCACCTATCAATAATATTAACCAAGACCTTAACTGTCACTGCTTGCCTCTATCTCGTCCTCACCTATCAATAATATTAACCAAGACCTTAACTGTCACTGCTTGCCTCTAGCTCGTCCTCACCTATCAACAATATTAACCAAGACATTAACTGTCACTGCTTGCCTCTATCTCGTCCTCACCTATCAATAATATTAACCAAGACCTTAACTGTCACTGCTTACCTCTATCTCGTCCTCACCTATCAATAATAATACCAAGATCTTAACTGTCACTGCTTGCCTCTATCTCGTCCTCACATATCAATAATATTAACGAAGACCTTAACTGTCATTGCTTGCCTTTATCTCGTCCCCACCTATCAATAATATTAACCAAGACCAATATTAACCAAGACCTTAACTGTCACTGCTTGCCTCTAGCTCGTCCTCACTTATCAATAATATTAACCAAGACCTTAACTGTCACTGCTTGCCTCTATCTTGTCCTCACCTATCAATAATATTATCCAAGACCTTAACTGTCACTGCTTACCTCTATCTCGTCCTCACCTATCAACAATATTAACGAAGACCTTAACTGTCACTGCTTGCCTCTATCTCATCCTCACCTATCAACAATATTAACCAAGACCTTAACTGTCACTTCTTGCTTCTATCTCGTCCTCACCTATCAATAATATTAACCAAGACCTTAACTGTCACTGCTTGCCTCTATCTCGTCCTCACCTATCAATAATATTAACCAAGACCTTAACTGTCACTGCTTGCCTCTATCTCGTCCTCACCTATCAATAATTTTAAACAAGACCTTAACTGTCACTGCTTACCTCTATCTCGTCCTCACCTATCAACAATATTAACCAAGACCTTAACTGTCACTGCTTGCCTCTATCTCGTCCTCACCTATCAATAATATTAACCAAGACCTTAACTGTCACTGCTTGCCTCTATCTCGTCCTCACCTATCAATAATTTTAACCAAGACCTTAACTGTCACTGCTTGCCTCTATCTCGTCCTCACCTATCAATAATTTTAACCAAGACCTTAACTGTCACTGCTTGCCTCTATCTCGTCCTCACCTATCAATAATATTAACCAAGACCTTAACTGTCACTGCTAGCCTCTATCTCGTCCTCACCTATCAATAATTTTAACCAAGACCTTAACTGTCACTGCTTACCCCTATCTCGTCCTCACCTATCAACAATATTAACCAAGACCTTAACTGTCACTGCTTGCCTCTATCTCGTCCTCACCTATCAATAATTTTAACCAAGACCTTAACTGTCACTGCTTACCTCTATCTCGTCCTCACCTATCAATAATTTTAACCAAGACCTTAACTGTCACTGCTTACCCCTATCTCGTCCTCACCTATCAACAATATTAACCAAGACCTTAACTGTCACTGCTTACCTCTATCTCGTCCTCACCTATCAACAATATTAACCAAGACCTTAACTGTCACTGCTTACCTCTATCTCGTCCTCACCTATCAACAATATTATCCAAGGCCTTTACTGTCACTGCTTGCCTCTATCTCGTCCTCACCTATCAATAATTTTAACCAAGACCTTAACTGTCACTGCTTACCTCTATCTCGTCCTCACCTATCAACAATATTAACCAAGACCTTAACTGTCACTGCTTACCTCTATCTCGTCCTCACCTATCAATAATATTATCCAAGGCCTTAACTTTCTCATCTTTTTCCCTCCTTCCTTCCTACAGCTTCATAAATCCTATCCACCATGGATATAAAATATATCCTTATAAAACAACGTCTGTTTAGATTTTAACCATCTCTTTGTAGTCCCCTTTTCATTTGAACCCGGCACCACCACCACCATTATTCTTTTGAACTCGTCCTTTTGTATCTCCTACTCTAGTGAGTATAAGAGATATAATTTGTGTGAGTGAGCATTGATATATATGTGCTTTTTCTCCCCACAATTATTTTCCGTTTCTTCTTCTCACTCTTCTGTATCTTTCTATTTCCTCTTTTATTTCTTATTCTATCTTCTGATGAAGGACTATCATCCGAAAGGTTAAGACTTTTTCCTACTATATTAAGTGTTAAACTAATATATATCTTCATTATACTACATCGTTTGCTATGCGACGTGTTGAAACGAAGTATCTCCATAATTAATATGACCTTCTGGTTAATTTATAGAGAAATTAATTTTATCCACGCAAAGCATCTCTAATTGTGTCGTTTTCTACTCTTTAACTGAGCAATAACTATTAAGTGTTATTTTTAATAGAAATTAAAACTGAGTCAGGTTTGCCTCTGAAACTCAACTATATCAATCAATGAACTTTAATTTTACCAAAACAAGTGGATATGGTGATCCGAATTGTTATAGAGTTAGTGAATTGTTGCATGAAATTACAATAAAATACACAAAATTATTGAATCTTGTTCATCCTTTGCTCACAAAGAACAGTCCTGTAAAGAAATGTAGAAGACTTATATAGTTTGTATAATCTAATAGCATTTCTAAGAGAAAAATGATGGCAATCTTTTGAGGTGGCTTAACAAAGCTGGTGCAAATAAATATCTGAAGCTCGATATAGAAAGTTAGTTATGTTGTATATTGGTTGACTTCTCAGATATTTATTAGATTAAGTAAGCCCAAACTAGTTTTTAATTATTTCCAGTGCATCTAGCAAGGGACAATTTATGTTGTGTATTCGTTGGGTTGACCAACGCTTGGTAACCAATGCAAAATTTCTAGGTCTTAATTGCTTACCAGGCATAAAGTCTTCAACAATATCTTCAGTTATCATGGATATGAGTACCCTACTGCAGCTACATTTATGCAACCATAGAAGAGTATCTTTTGAGCAACATGTTTGGAAAAGTAAAACATGTTTCGGGAGAATTTCAATTGAACGTTTTAACAAGGCTTTAGCAAAATAGACCATAAACAATTAAGAGTTTAAACTTCGTTATCAGGTTCAGTATTGCCGTTAGAATGTATAGATTTCATGACGTTTCCATTAAATGCATCACATTTCCCGATTTTTTTTTTGGTTTTCATTTTTTTGGTTTTTGTTTTTTGTTTGTTTGTTTGTTTTATTTTTGCAGTAATCAGTTCTATTCACATTCATTGATTCAAAATAAATTTGTAAATAAGTTACTGGTTATTTTAATTGCTTATGAGAACAATTGTGTAGAAAATAATTACTTTCAACTTGCATAATAATTGTTTCTACTTTTGGTACAAGGCCAGCAATTACTCAGTGCATTACTGGTACTTTATTTTATCGACCCCGTAAGGATGAAGGGCAAAGTTAACCTCGACGGGATTTGAACTCAGACCGAAAAAGGATGTAACTATGCTGGAAAGCATGGCGTCCGACCCTCTACCGATACTGCCAATTCACCGCCTTTCACTTGGATAATAATGCATTGTACTGTTATAATAAATGATTCATTAAATGCTGTTGAATATATTAGGGGGATGCGTTAGATTTTATAAATATTGCCTTAAAATACCCCATCCTATTCCTATCAACCACCCTCTAGTCTGATAAACTTCAGCCTTACTTCCAATCTGTACCTACCTCCGTTCAAAGACCCTTCATTCGAATCCCAAACGTCCAGCTAAGTCAAAACAAACCTCTGTATTACTGGTACCACAATAAACTTCATTATTACTGAACCGGCAGTATCGGTAGAGGGTTAGACATTCTTTTCAGCATAGTTACATCCCCTTGCGATCTGAGTTCAAATCCCGCCGAGGTTAACTTTGCCTTTCATCCTTACGGGGTCGATAAAATAAAGTACCAGTAATGTACTGGGTAATTGCTGGCCTTGTGCCAAAAGTAGAAACAATTATTACTGAACCACAATAAACCACCGAATTACTGGTACATAATAAACCCAGGTTTGCAACAAGGTATGTCTAGCACTCTGTCTGCTTTGATTTGAGTGTCTTTAGCAGAGGTTATTCCGTTTGTAAATGTTCGGACTAGGATTAGAATTTAAGAATAGCTCAGGATCTTGATGTGTACCTGATTGTACTTTCCATGGTGTTGTACTGATATTTCTGAGAGGGAACAACTAGATAAAATCCTGCAACGAAGGCCTACCTACAAATAGACAGATAAATAGCTCATGGTTAAGGCCAAGGAATGCTTCTCTATCAGCTGGTATATATAACCTTATCAGCTGGTATATAATACCCTATCAGCTGGTATATATAACACTATCAGCTGGTATATATAAAACCCTATCAGCTGGTATATATAACCCTATCAGCGGGTATATATAACCCTATCAGCTGGTATATATAACCATATCAGCTGGTATATATATATATATATATATATATATATATATATACATATATATATACATATATATATATATATACATATATATATACATATATATATATATACATATATATATATATATACATATATATATATATATACATATATATATATATATACATATATATATATATACATATATATATACATATATATATAT
>OZ024740.1:36128368-36133368 GCA_964016885.1 Eledone cirrhosa | reverse complement strand
ATATATATATATACATATATATATATATACATATATATATATATATATATATATATACATATATATATATATATATATACATATATATATATATATATATATATATATATACATATATATATATATATACATATATATATATATATACATATATATATATATATACATATATATATATACATATATATATATATACATATATATATATATATATATATATATATATACATATATATATATATATATATATATATATACATATATATATATATATATATATATATATATATACATATATATATATATATATATATATATATATACATATATATATATATATATATATATATATATATACATATATATATATATATATACATATATATATATATATATATACATATATATATATATATATATATATATATATATACATATATATATATATATATATATATATATATATACATATATATATATATATATATATATATATATACATATATATATATATATATATATACATATACATATATATATATATATATATATATACATATATATATATATATATATACATATATATATATATATACATATATATACATATATATACATATACATATATATATATATATATATATATATATACATATATATACATATATATACATATACATATATATATATATATATATATATAGTTATAGCTCTGATTCATCTGAATTATTGAGCCCTCTGCCGCTCATATCGGATTTCGTTTTTCGTTAACTCGTGCGCCGATTTTTCGATACTCGATCTTTCTAATATATTTAGCTCTGGACATAGCTATCCACCAGTTAATTTTATTGCTCATATTTTGTCGATTCTATTGAGTGATGAATAGCTTTTGTTTTATTTTAACATGTCTATTGAGCACTCTAATTCGATATGTGTATTTCCACATTCACTCGAATTATTTTCGCGGATATAGGGGTCATCTCCCTTGTCTAATGCCATGTGCGTTTTTCACCGCTAGTTGACTCCTTTGCCGCCAGGATAAAACTCGTTGACAACGTAAACTCCATTCCACTTATTCTAGTAGGCTTTTATATTTATATGTGAGCTGATAGAGTACTGTCTAAGGATTTACAGAAACCCATGAAGCTAGATTTAACACCTTTCTAGTGGGTCCGGGTATGATTTTACATTCATTTAAATTATGACGTATTGTTTTATTGATATTTTTTATCTGTTTGGCCCGAATCTTCCTTTATCGATTTTAAATCGTATGGTTGATTGTAGACTTGTTCTATATGTGACGGTATTTTAACGATAGTTATAGCTCTGATTCATCTGAATTATTGAGCCCTCTGCCGCTCATATCGGATTTCGTTTTTCGTTAACTCGTGCGCCGATTTTTCGATACTCGATCTTTCTAATATATTTAGCTCTGGACATAGCTATCCACCAGTTAATTTTATTGCTCATATTTTGTCGATTCTATTGAGTGATGAATAGCTTTTGTTTTATTTTAACATGTCTATTGAGCACTCTAATTCGATATGTGTATTTCCACATTCACTCGAATTATTTTCGCGGATATAGGGGTCATCTCCCTTGTCTAATGCCATGTGCGTTTTTCACCGCTAGTTGACTCCTTTGCCGCCAGGATAAAACTCGTTGACAACGTAAACTCCATTCCACTTATTCTAGTAGGCTTTTATATTTATATGTGAGCTGATAGAGTACTGTCTAAGGATTTACAGAAACCCATGAAGCTAGATTTAACACCTTTCTAGTGGGTCCGGGTATGATTTTACATTCATTTAAATTATTGACGTATTGTTTTATTGATATTTTTTATCTGTTTGGCCCGAATCTTCCTTTATCGATTTTAAATCGTATGGTTGATTGTAGACTTGTTCTATATGTGACGGTATTTTAACGATAGTTATAGCTCTGATTCATCTGAATTATTGAGCCCTCTGCCGCTCATATCGGATTTCGTTTTTCGTTAACTCGTGCGCCGATTTTTCGATACTCGATCTTTCTAATATATTTAGCTCTGGACATAGCTATCCACCAGTTAATTTTATTGCTCATATTTTGTCGATTCTATTGAGTGATGAATAGCTTTTGTTTTATTTTAACATGTCTATTGAGCACTCTAATTCGATATGTGTATTTCCACATTCACTCGAATTATTTTCGCGGATATAGGGGTCATCTCCCTTGTCTAATGCCATGTGCGTTTTTCACCGCTAGTTGACTCCTTTGCCGCCAGGATAAAACTCGTTGACAACGTAAACTCCATTCCACTTATTCTAGTAGGCTTTTATATTTATATGTGAGCTGATAGAGTACTGTCTAAGGATTTACAGAAACCCATGAAGCTAGATTTAACACCTTTCTAGTGGGTCCGGGTATGATTTTACATTCATTTAAATTATTGACGTATTGTTTTATTGATATTTTTTATCTGTTTGGCCCGAATCTTCCTTTATCGATTTTAAATCGTATGGTTGATTGTAGACTTGTTCTATATGTGACGGTATTTTAACGATAGTTATAGCTCTGATTCATCTGAATTATTGAGCCCTCTGCCGCTCATATCGGATTTCGTTTTTCGTTAACTCGTGCGCCGATTTTTCGATACTCGATCTTTCTAATATATTTAGCTCTGGACATAGCTATCCACCAGTTAATTTTATTGCTCATATTTTGTCGATTCTATTGAGTGATGAATAGCTTTTGTTTTATTTTAACATGTCTATTGAGCACTCTAATTCGATATGTGTATTTCCACATTCACTCGAATTATTTTCGCGGATATAGGGGTCATCTCCCTTGTCTAATGCCATGTGCGTTTTTCACCGCTAGTTGACTCCTTTGCCGCCAGGATAAAACTCGTTGACAACGTAAACTCCATTCCACTTATTCTAGTAGGCTTTTATATTTATATGTGAGCTGATAGAGTACTGTCTAAGGATTTACAGAAACCCATGAAGCTAGATTTAACACCTTTCTAGTGGGTCCGGGTATGATTTTACATTCATTTAAATTATTGACGTATTGTTTTATTGATATTTTTTATCTGTTTGGCCCGAATCTTCCTTTATCGATTTTAAATCGTATGGTTGATTGTAGACTTGTTCTATATGTGACGGTATTTTAACGATAGTTATAGCTCTGATTCATCTGAATTATTGAGCCCTCTGCCGCTCATATCGGATTTCGTTTTTCGTTAACTCGTGCGCCGATTTTTCGATACTCGATCTTTCTAATATATTTAGCTCTGGACATAGCTATCCACCAGTTAATTTTATTGCTCATATTTTGTCGATTCTATTGAGTGATGAATAGCTTTTGTTTTATTTTAACATGTCTATTGAGCACTCTAATTCGATATGTGTATTTCCACATTCACTCGAATTATTTTCGCGGATATAGGGGTCATCTCCCTTGTCTAATGCCATGTGCGTTTTTCACCGCTAGTTGACTCCTTTGCCGCCAGGATAAAACTCGTTGACAACGTAAACTCCATTCCACTTATTCTAGTAGGCTTTTATATTTATATGTGAGCTGATAGAGTACTGTCTAAGGATTTACAGAAACCCATGAAGCTAGATTTAACACCTTTCTAGTGGGTCCGGGTATGATTTTACATTCATTTAAATTATTGACGTATTGTTTTATTGATATTTTTTATCTGTTTGGCCCGAATCTTCCTTTATCGATTTTAAATCGTATGGTTGATTGTAGACTTGTTCTATATGTGACGGTATTTTAACGATAGTTATAGCTCTGATTCATCTGAATTATTGAGCCCTCTGCCGCTCATATCGGATTTCGTTTTTCGTTAACTCGTGCGCCGATTTTTCGATACTCGATCTTTCTAATATATTTAGCTCTGGACATAGCTATCCACCAGTTAATTTTATTGCTCATATTTTGTCGATTCTATTGAGTGATGAATAGCTTTTGTTTTATTTTAACATGTCTATTGAGCACTCTAATTCGATATGTGTATTTCCACATTCACTCGAATTATTTTCGCGGATATAGGGGTCATCTCCCTTGTCTAATGCCATGTGCGTTTTTCACCGCTAGTTGACTCCTTTGCCGCCAGGATAAAACTCGTTGACAACGTAAACTCCATTCCACTTATTCTAGTAGGCTTTTATATTTATATGTGAGCTGATAGAGTACTGTCTAAGGATTTACAGAAACCCATGAAGCTAGATTTAACACCTTTCTAGTGGGTCCGGGTATGATTTTACATTCATTTAAATTATTGACGTATTGTTTTATTGATATTTTTTATCTGTTTGGCCCGAATCTTCCTTTATCGATTTTAAATCGTATGGTTGATTGTAGACTTGTTCTATATGTGACGGTATTTTAACGATAGTTATAGCTCTGATTCATCTGAATTATTGAGCCCTCTGCCGCTCATATCGGATTTCGTTTTTCGTTAACTCGTGCGCCGATTTTTCGATACTCGATCTTTCTAATATATTTAGCTCTGGACATAGCTATCCACCAGTTAATTTTATTGCTCATATTTTGTCGATTCTATTGAGTGATGAATAGCTTTTGTTTTATTTTAACATGTCTATTGAGCACTCTAATTCGATATGTGTATTTCCACATTCACTCGAATTATTTTCGCGGATATAGGGGTCATCTCCCTTGTCTAATGCCATGTGCGTTTTTCACCGCTAGTTGACTCCTTTGCCGCCAGGATAAAACTCGTTGACAACGTAAACTCCATTCCACTTATTCTAGTAGGCTTTTATATTTATATGTGAGCTGATAGAGTACTGTCTAAGGATTTACAGAAACCCATGAAGCTAGATTTAACACCTTTCTAGTGGGTCCGGGTATGATTTTACATTCATTTAAATTATTGACGTATTGTTTTATTGATATTTTTTATCTGTTTGGCCCGAATCTTCCTTTATCGATTTTAAATCGTATGGTTGATTGTAGACTTGTGAGGGTTGGTCCGCAGCTTT
>OZ024740.1:36101241-36126241 GCA_964016885.1 Eledone cirrhosa | reverse complement strand
AGTACTGTGGTAGTGTCCTGTCTGTCTCTCTCTCTCTCTCTCTAGATAAAGTACTGTGGTAGTGTCCACTCTCTCTCTCTCTCTCTAGATAAAGTACTGTGGTAGTGTCTGTCTGTCTCTCTCTCTCTCTCTCTCTCTAGATAATGTACTGTGGTAGTGTCTCCCTCTCTCTCTCTCTCTAGATAAAGTACTGTGGTAGTTTCTGCCTGTCTCTCTCTCTCTCTCTCACACTCTCTCTCTCTCTCTCTGTCTCTCTCTCTCTCTCTCTCTAGATAAAGTACTGTGGTAGTGTTTGTCTCTCACTCTCTCTCTCTTTCTCTCTCTCTCTCTCACTCTAAATGAAGTACCGTGGTGTTGTATGTCTGTCTCTCTCTCTCTCTCTCTCTCTCTAGATAAAGTATTGTGGTCGTGTCTGTCTGTCTCTCTCTCTCTCTCTCTCTCTTCTCTCTCTCTCTCTCTCTCTCTCTAAATAAAGTACTGTGGTAATGTCAGTCTGTCTGTCTCTGTCTCTCTAGATAAAGTACTGTGGTAGTGTATGACTGTATTTCTCTCTAGATAAAAGTACTGTGGTAGTGTCTGTCTGTCTCTCTCTCTCTCTCTCTAGATAAAGAAATGTGGTAGTGTCAGTCTGTCTCTCTCTCTCTCTCTAGATAATGTACTGTGGTAGTATCTGCCTGTGTCTCTCACTCTCACTTTCTCTAGATAAAGTACTGTGGTAGGGTCTGTCTGTGTGTCTCCCTCTCTCTCTCTAGTTAAGGTACTGTGGTAGTGAAACTCTCTCTCTCTCTCTCTCTCTCTAGATAAAGTACTGTGGTAGTATCTGCCTGTGTCTCTCTCTCTCACTTTCTCTAGATAAAGTACTGTGGTAGTATCTGTCCCGTCTGTCTCCTCTAGATAAAGTAATGTCGTAGTGTCTGTCTCTCTCTCTCTCTATCTATCTAAAGTACTGTGGTAGTGTCTCTCTCTCTCTCTCTCTCTCTCTCTCTCTCTCTCTCTCTAGATAAAGTACTGTGGTAGTGTATGTCTGTCCTCTCTCTTTCTCTCTCTCTCTAGATAAAGTACTGTTTGTAGTGTCTGTCTCTCTCTCTGTCTCTCTAGATAAAGTACTGTAGGCAGTGTCTGTCTGTCTCTCTCTCTCTCTCTAGATAAAGTACTGTGGTAGTGTCAGTCTCTCTCTCTCTCTATCTCTCTCTCTCTCACTCTCTCTCTCTCTCTAGATAAAGTATTGTGGTCGTTTCTGTCTGTCTCTCTCTCTCTCTCTAGATAATTTACTGTGGTAGTGTCTCTCTCTCTCTCTCTCTCTCTCTTTCTCTCTCTCTAGATAAAGTTCTGTGTAGTGTTTGTCTCACACTCTCTCTCTCTCTTTCTCTCTCTCTCTCTCTCTCTCACTCTAAATGAAGTACTGTGGTAGTGTATGTCTGACTCTCTCTCTCTCTCTCTCTCTCTCTCTCTAGATAAAGTATTGTGGTCGTGTCTGTTCTGTCTCTCTCTCTCACTCTCTCTCTCTCTCTCTCTCTCTCTATCTCTCTATCTCTCTCCAGATAAAGTAATGTCGTAGTGTCTGTTTGTCTCTCTCTCTCTCTCTCTCTTCTCTCTCTCTCTCTCTCTCTCTCTCTCTCTCCTCTCTCTCTCTCTTTAGATAAAGTACTGCGGTAGTGTCTCTCTCTCTCTCTAGATAATGTACTGTGTATTGTCTGTCTGTCTCTCTCTCTCTCTCTCTCTCCAGATAAAGTACTGTCGTAGTGTCTGTTTGTCTCTCTCTCTAGATAAAGTACTGTGGTAGTGTGTAGTGTCTGTCTGTCTCTCTCTCTCTCTCTCTAGATAAAGTACTGTGGTAGTGTCTCTCTCTCTCTCTCTCTCTAGATAAAGTACTGTGGTAGTTTCTGCCTGTCTCTCTCTCTCTCTCTCTCACTCTCTCTCTCTCTCTCTCTCTCTCTCTAGATAAAGTACTGTGGTAGTGTTTGTCTCTCACTCTCTCTATCTTTCTCTCTCTCTCTCTCTCACTCTAAATGAAGTACCGTGGTAGTGTATGTCTGTCTCTCTCTCTCTCTCTCTCTCTAGATAAAGTATTGTGGTCGTGTCTGTCTGTCTCTCTCTCTCTCTCTCTAAATAAAGTACTGTGGTAATGTCTGTCTGTCTGTCTCTCTCTCTCTCTCTAGATAAAGTACTGTGGTAGTATCTGCCTGGTGTCTCTCTCTCTCACTTTCTCTAGATAAAGTACTGTGGTAGTGTCTGTCTGTGTGTCTCCCTCTCTCTCTCTCTCTAGTTAAGGTACTGTGGTAGTGAAACTCTCTCTCTCTCTCTCTCTCTCTAGATAAAGTACTGTGGTAGTATCTGCCTGTGTCTCTCTCTCTCACTTTCTCTAGATAAAGTACTGTGGTAGTATCTGTCTGTCTGTCTCCCTCTAGATAAAGTACTGTCGTAGTGTCTGTCTCTCTCTCTCTCTATCTATCTAAAGTACTGTGGTAGTGTCTCTCTCTCTCTCTCTCTCTCTAGATAAAGTACTGTGGTAGTGTATGTCTGTCTCTCTCTCTCTCTCTCTCTAGATAAAGTACTGTTGTAGTGTCTGTCTCTCTCTCTGTCAGATAAAGTACTGTGGCAGTGTCTGTCTGTCTCTCTCTCTCTCTCTAGATAAAGTACTGTGGTAGTGTGTCTCTCTCTCTCTCTAGATAAAGTACTGTGGTAGTGTCTCTCTCTCTCTGTCTCTCTAGATAAAGTACTGTGGTAGTGTCTGTCTGTCTGACTCTCTCTCTCTCTCTCTCTTTAGATAAAGTACTGTGGTAGTGTCTGTCCTTCTGTCTCTCTCTCTCTCTATCTATCTAAAGTACTGTGGTAGTGTAAGTCTCTCTCTCTCTCTCTCTCTCTCTCTCTCTCTAGATAAAGTAGTGTGATAGTGTATGTCTGTCTCTCTCTCTCTCTTTAGATAAAGTACTGCGGTAGTGTCTCTCTCTCTAGATAAAGTACTGTGGTAGTGTCAGTTTGTCTCACTCTCTAGATTATGTACTGTGGTAGTGTCTGCCTGTCTCTCTCTCTCACTCTAAATGAAGTACTGTGGTAGTGTCCCTCTCTCCCTCAATAGATAAAGTACTGTGGTAGTGTCAGTCTCTCTCTCTCTCTATCTCTCTCTCTCTCACTCTCTCTCTCTGTCTAGATAAAGTATTGTGGTCGTTTCTGTCTGTCTCTCTCTCTCTCTCTAGATAATGTACTGTGGTAGTGTCTCTCTCTCTCTCTCTCTCTCTCTCTCTCTCTCTCTCTCTCTCTCTAGATAAAGTTCTGTGGTAGTGTTTGTCTCACACTCTCTCTCGCTTTCCTCTCTCTCTCTCTCTCTCACTCTAAATGAAGTACTGTGGTAGTGTATGTCTGTCTCTCTCTCTCTCTCTCTCTCTCTCTCTAGATAAAGTATTGTGGTCGTGTCTGTCTGTCTCTCTCTCTCACTCTCTCTCTCTCTCTCACTCTATCTCTCTATCTCTCTCCAGATAAAGTACTGTCGTAGTGTCTGTTTGTCTCTCTCTCTCCTTCTCTAGATAAAATACTGTGGTAGTGTCTGTCTGTCTGTCTCTCTCTCTCTCTCTCTCTCTCTCTCTCTCTCTCTCTTTAGATAAAGTACTGCGGTAGTGTCTCTCTCTCTCTCTAGATAATGTACTGTGGTATTGTCTGTCTCTCTCTCTCTCTCTCTCTGCAGATAAAGTACTGTCGTAGTGTCTGTTTGTCTCTCTCTCTAGATAAAGTACTGTGGTAGTGTCTGTCTGTCTCTCTCTCTCTCTCTCTAGATAAAGTACTGTGGTAGTGTCTCTCTCTCTCTCTCTCTCTCTCTAGATAAAGTACTGTGGTAGTTTCTGCCTGTCTCTCTCTCTCTCACTCTCTCTCTCTCTCTCTCTCTCTCTCTAGATAAAGTACTGTGGTAGTGTTTGTCTCTCACTCTCTCTCACTCTCTCTCTCTCTCTCTCTCTATCTCTCTATCTCTCTCCAGATAAAGTACTGTCGTAGTGTCTGTTTGTCTCTCTCTCTCCTTCTCTAGATAAAGTACTGTGGTAGTGTCTGTCTGTCTGTCTCTCTCTCTCTCTCTCTCTCTCTTTAGATAAAGTACTGTGGTAGTGTTTGTCTCTCACTCTCTCTCTCTTTCTCCCTCTCTCTCTCTCACTCTAAATGAAGTACCGTGGTAGTGTATGTCTGTCTGTCTGTCTCTCTCTCTCTCTAGATAAAGTATTGTGGTCGTGTCTGTCTGTCTCTCTCTCTCTCTCTCTCTCTCTCTCTCTCTCTAAATAATGTACTGTGGTAATGTCTGTCTGTCTGTCTCTCTCTCTCTCTCTAGATAAAGTACTGTGGTAGTGTATGTCTGTCTCTCTCTGTCTCTCTAGATAAAGTACTGTGGTAGTGTATGACTGTATTTCTCTCTAGATAAAGTACTGTGGTAGTGTCTGTCTGTCTCTCTCTCTCTCTAGATAAAGAACTGTGGTAGTGTCAGTCTGTCTCTCTCTCTCTCTAGATAAAGTACGGTGGTAGTGAAACTCTCTCTCTCTCTCTCTCTCTCTCTCTCTCTCTCTAGATAAAGTACTGTGGTAGTATCTGCCTGTGTCTCTCTCTCTCACTTTCTCTAGATAAAGTACTGTGGTAGTGTCTGTCTGTGTGTCTCTCTCTCTCTCTCTCTCTAGTTAAGGTACTGTGGTAGTGTCTGTCTGTGTCTCTCTCTCTCTAGATAAAGTACTGTAGTAGTGATTGTCTGTCTCTCTCTTCTCTCTCTAGATAAAGTACGGTGGTAGTGAAAACTCTCTCTCTCTCTCTCTCTCTCTCTAGATAAAGTACTGTGGTAGTGTATGTCTGTCTCTCTGTCTCTCTCTCTCTCTCTAGATAAAGTACTGTGGTAGTGTCTGTCTCTCTCTCTGTCTCTCTAGATAAAGTACTGTGGCAGTGTCTGTCTGTCTCTCTCTCTCTCTAGATAAAGTACTGTGGTAGTGTGTCTCTCTCTCTCTCTAGATAAAGTACTGTGGTAGTGTCTCTCTCTCTCTCTCTCTCTCTCTCTCTCTCTCTCTCTCTCTCTCTTTAGATAAAGTACTGCGGTAGTGTCTCTCTCTCTCTCTAGATAATGTACTGTGGTATTGTCTGTCTGTCTCTCTCTCTCTCTCTCTCCAGATAAAGTACTGTCGTAGTGTCTGTTTGTCTCTCTCTCTAGATAAAGTACTGTGGTAGTGTCTGTCTGTCTCTCTCTCTCTCTAGATAAAGTACTGTGGTAGTGTCTCTCTCTCTCTCTCTCTCTAGATAAAGTACTGTGGTAGTTTCTGCCTGTCTCTCTCTCTCTCACTCTCTCTCTCTCTCTCTCTCTCTCTCTAGATAAAGTACTGTGGTAGTGTTTGTCTCTCACTCTCTCTCTCTTTCTCTCTCTCTCTCTCTCACTCTAAATGAAGTACCGTGGTAGTGTATGTCTGTCTCTCTCTCTCTCTCTCTCTCTAGATAAAGTATTGTGGTCGTGTCTGTCTGTCTCTCTCTCTCTCTCTCTCTCTCTCTCTCTCTCTCTAAATAAAGTACTGTGGTAATGTCTGTCTGTCTGTCTCTCTCTCTCTCTCTAGAAAAAGTACTGTGGTAGTGTCTGTCTGTCTCTCTCTGTCTCTCTAGATAAAGTACTGTGGTAGTGTATGACTGTATTTCTCTCTAGATAAAGTACTGTGGTAGTGTCTGTCTGTCTCTCTCTCTCTCTAGATAAAGAACTGTGGTAGTGTCAGTCTGTCTCTCTCTCTCTCTAGATAAAGTACGGTGGTAGTGAAACTCTCTCTCTCTCTCTCTCTCTCTCTCTCTAGATAAAGTACTGTGGTAGTATCTGCCTGTGTCTCTCTCTCTCACTTTCTCTAGATAAAGTACTGTGGTAGTGTCTGTCTGTGTGTCTCTCTCTCTCTCTCTCTAGTTAAGGTACTGTGGTAGTGTCTGTCTGTGTCTCTCTCTCTCTAGATAAAGTACTGTAGTAGTGATTGTCTGTCTCTCTCTTCTCTCTCTAGATAAAGTACGGTGGTAGTGAAACTCTCTCTCTCTCTCTCTCTCTCTCTAGATAACGTACTGTGGTAGTGTCTGCCTGTGTCTCTCTCTCTCACTTTCTCAAGATAAAGTACTGTGGTAGTATCTGTCTGTCTGTCTCCCTCTAGATAAAGTACTGTCGTAGTGTCTGTCTCTCTCTCTCTCTATCTATCTAAAGTACTGTGGTAGTGTCTCTCTCTCTCTCTCTCTCTCTCTCTCTCTCTCTAGATAAAGTACTGTGGTAGTGTATGTCTGTCTCTCTGTCTCTCTCTCTCTCTCTAGATAAAGTACTGTGGTAGTGTCTGTCTCTCTCTCTGTCTCTCTAGATAAAGTACTGTGGCAGTGTCTGTCTGTCTCTCTCTCTCTCTAGATAAAGTACTGTGGTAGTGTGTGTCTCTCTCTCTCTAGATAAAGTACTGTGGTAGTGTCTCTCTCTCTCTGTCTCTCTAGATAAAGTACTGTGGTAGTGTCTGTCTGTCTGTCTGTTTCAAAAGTAGAAACAATTAATTGTTTTTGTATCTCTGTGTGTTTGTAATTACATATAATTGTTTCTACTTTAGGCACAAGGCCAACAATTACCCAGTACATTACTGGTACTTTATTTCATCCTTACGTGGTCGATAAAATAAAGTACCAGTAATGCACTGGGTAATTGCTGGCCTTGTGCCTAAAGTACAAACAATTATATATATATATATATATATATATATATATATATATATATATATATATATATATATATATATATATATATATATATATATAATATAGAAATGGCTTCTACAGGACTAGAACTGTTTCATTCGAAGGAAATCATCAGAGCTTTCCTGATGATTTCCTTCGAATAAAACAGTTCTAGTCCTGTAGAAGCCATTTCTATATTAAATATTTTATATATACTACTGTGTATTCAGGTACCTTACAGTGGTTACCCCCAATTGAACCCAGGACACACACACACACACACACACACACACACACACACACACACACACACACACACATATATATATATATATATACACACACAGACACACTCACGAAGCATTATGATAATAACGAAAAGTCAATGAAAAGGAATTGCTCATTGCTTTACGAATTATATATCTTTAAATTTGTTAATTTCAATATTTCATCTTTAGGGTTATAAAACTAAAGCTGGAGGGAAAGGATCACAGTTAAGCGGTGGACAGAAACAACGAATTGCTATTGCTCGAGCATTGATACGAAATCCAAAAATATTGCTTTTGGACGAGGCGACGTCTGCTCTTGATAGTGAAAGTGAAAAGGTATTATATTCTTCTTTCTAGCTCTTTTCTTATTTGTTTTCATCTGCACACTTCTTACAAATAGTTACAATTCATTGTAGAGTTTTGTTTTAACCCTTTAACATTCAAACCAGCCATATCCAGCCAAAATTCTCTCACCTTTTTCTGTTGAAACCGGCTGTAACCAGCCCCTCATACTGATGTTAAGCTATTGTTCTCAAAATAAATAATATCAAAATTTCATAGATTCAATATTATGTGAAATAATATGCGAGATATTATGTGAGATAAAGCCTTTACTGTGAAAATATAATAGTAAATATAGAGTAATATGAATGCTAAAGGGTTAAAATTGGAATGAATGACATCTTCCTTATCATATTTTACAGTTGTGTTCTCTTCAAATGAAGCGCCTTCCTTCCAATAAAACATGTACATTGAACATCAAATTAGTTTACAGAGGAAATGCAAGACATCTTCTAAAATCAAGTTATAATGTTTCCAAAAGTTGGAGAAAATATCTTTGATATGTGCAATACATAATTCATAGAGCATTACATAGCGGTTTTAGGTAATTTGAAATGTAAGACATATCTTTTTAAAAAAACATACAGGAATATGCATCTTTGCAAGTATGGCAAAATGACCCTTAAAATAAATTTTATTGTGATGGTTCTTTGGGCGTTTTGCTTCACAAAACCCTTGATAAACCATGTGTATCTATTAGTCCACTCTCTACCCCCTTATCTACCTTATGATACCATAGGAGGACACTTGATTTTCCATTCACCAGCACTGTTTATCACACCTGTTATCATTACCACCCACTTCATTCTTATACTCACCTTGTGTAACAAGGGTTGATGTTGGACCTACCCATATTCACCACTACCACCTTCTAACTAGCTGATATACTTCTCTGTTGCTAGTCACCACTCAATATTATTGACCAAAGGGGTCAGTAGTCATATTTCACAAAGAAGAGAGTTTAGGAGAATGATTTGCATAACAGAATTTCATTGCCATTATTACATAAGGGCAATGGATTGGCAGTATCGGTAGAGCGTCAAACATGGTGGAAAGAGAAAACACGCGTGCTATATAGTCCATGGTGTGAATGGACCAAAAGACCTCTAAAAACAGCACGTTTTCTCTTTCCACCATGTGTATATACTAATTATCTGATATATATTTAGAAGTGTGGACCATATTGTTGGTCCACCTGTTGATAAGCTATCAACTGTATCAATTTACACTTTATTTGTGGCGAAACATGCTATAGAGCATGTCCAGGTAATAGTTATTATCGGATGGTTTGTACATTTTAATTTATTCTTTTAATTGATATGTATTCTCCATTCCTTTCGTAGACAATATATTTTTCATTCTGGAGGTATTCTATCCCCTATAATTGAACACATACCTCTTTGTGTATTTTTTTCTATATTTTTATCTTATATATATATATGTAAGTAGTTCCACAACAGTTAATAACCATTTCCGAGAACAATTTGTTTCACCTCAAACGGATCATCAGCTCGTTTTAAATGAGATAACACTTAAATGAGTGCTCTACTACTGCGGATATAACCACTATATATATACATGTATGTGTGTGTGTATATATATATATATATATATATATATATATATATATATATATATATGTGTAAACAGAAATAACAACTCAATCGGTACAGTATATGGAACGGATATATTAGGTTAATGCTTGATATATCAGGAAGAGGGTCTTAACGTTTCAGACACTAGTCCTTCATCAGAAGAAAGAATGAGAAATAAGATGGATAGAGGGGACGGGCAGGTTTGAATTGGAAAAAATGTCTTTAGATAAAAATAACAGGTCCATTCATATTGACATCTCATATATATATATATATATATATCATCATTTCATCATCATTTCATTTTACGTTCGCTTTTCCCTGCTTGCAAGGGAGGGATGGGAACTGATTCTGGCTTGATTTCTACAGCTGGATGCCCTTCCTAACACCAACCTCATTTACAGTGTGGGCTGGGTGCTTTTTTGCAGTGGCACCTCCATGTCCACTCTACAGTGCAATGATATGGACCCCAGTCATTATCATCTCATTGCCACAGCTGAGTAAACTGGAGCAATGCGAAATAAAGTGTCTTGCTCAAGGAAACAACACATCATCCGGTCTGAGAATTGAACTCACAACCTTTCGATTACAAGGCCAATGCTCTAATCACTAAGCCATGTGATATATACACACACACACACACACACACACACACACACACACACATATATATATGGAGGCACATGGCTTAGTGGTTAGAGCATTGGCTTTGCAATCGAAAGGTTGTGAGTTCAATTGTCAGACAGGGTGATGTGTTGTTTCTTTGAGCAAGACACTTTATTTCACATTGCTCCAGTTTACTCAGCTGTAGAAATGAGATGATAGAGACTGGGGTCCATATCATTCCATTGCAAAGTGGTCGTGTAGGCGCCACAGAAAAAAGCACCCAGCACTCACTGTAAATGAGGTTGGTGTTAGGAAGGACATCCAGCTGTAGAAATCAAGCCAGAATCAGTTCCCATCCCACCCTTGCAAGTAGGGAAAAGCGGACGTAAAAATTGATGATGATGATGATGATATATATAAAGGTGGATATTGTGGTAAAAAATGACAAATAAACAAAAGAAAATATTTCTTTTTACCCACTATATTTTATCATAATATTTAATTGTAAAAACCTTTTCAAATGAAAACGAAAAAGATGTATCCTCCTCTACCTGATCTTTCCTATGTTGTATGTGTGGATTGTGCATGTATGGAGCAGTCATAAAAGCCACTCTCCTACATGTTGAACTGTTCTATTGTTCATTGGTGGTTTCTGTGTGTTTATAATTAAGGCTACCTTAATTATGAAAGTACCAGTCAAATATTGGGGTTGATTCTTCCTCAACTTCTATTCTCTCACTCTATATATTTCTCTGGAAGAAATCTGCTGTATTCAGACCTGGAGAGGAGACGACATCTGCCAAGTTTAAAAAGGCCCTAGAAATGCTGTATATCAATACAGTGCCTCTACGACTCCCACATGAATTACGGAACCATGTATGCAATTATGAATATATTAGGTCTTTAAGAATTTTAGAATTAATAATAATAATAATGAAAATTATTGTGTACAATGCTCAGGTGCACTACAACTCATCAAAGTTGCATGTATAGTACATAGAATAATGTACAAATGTCAGGAAAGTGGACAGTGTATGAGTCATGATAGACACACAGACATGCATGAGTGTGTATGGAGGGGGAATATCAGGTGTAGTGTTGGCAAATTTCGGGAAACATGGAAGTTTTAAAGGACAGCTAACAACTGATGCAGGTAGTTTGTTCCCTGCTTCAGCAACTTCAGAATGAAAAAATGTTTCTGAAAGTCATGGGAGCTGTAGTGTTTTCTGATTTTGTAGACATGTCCACGGGTGTTAGACACATGGAATTAAAAATGGTGCTCAGGGTTGTTGGAAAGATATTTAATAATCAATATTTTCAATTTAAATCATTTATGATTATATCATTGGTGAATAACTTCTAATATAAGTAATTTTGGTGTTTAACCCTTTAGCATTCACTGTTACTCTATATTTACTATTGTATTTTCACAGTAAAGGCTTTATATCACATAATATCTCACATAGTATCGAATCTATGAGATTTTGATATTATTTATTTTGAGATCAATACCTTCACATAGGTATGAGTGACCGGTTTGAACATAAAGAGGTGAGAGAATTCTTGCCGGATATGGCTGGTTTAAATTCTAAAGGGTTTTAAATCTATTCTAGTTGTTTACTTGTATTCTTTTTGTCAATCAATAATTTGAGAATATATTTTCAGATTTTACAGAAAGTAATTTTCTTATTTCTATTTGTAATCCATTCCAGACTGTTCAAGAAGCTCTTGATAAAGCCAGAGAAGGCCGTACCTGTTTAGTTGTTGCCCATAGACTTTCAACAATTAAGAATGCTGACAAAATAGCTGTCATAGTTGATGGCAAGGTACATGAAATAGGAACACATACTGAATTAGAGGAGAACAGGGATGTTTACTTTGATTTACTTAACAATCAAAATCTTTAAATTTTATATACAAAATATTAAATAGTGCAATTTTTTAAATTAAAAATATTATTATATTATAAACATAATTTTGTTGTTTACTTAATTAATGTGTTTATATTTACCGTGCTGTTTATTTTTGTAAACTTAACCGAATAAGCTTACTTATTTTATATATTTCTATAAAAATAATAGTTAAGGTACTTGATAAACATCTAAACAGTACAGTAGTTTTACATACACATATACACACGGACATACACACATGCACACACACAAAGACAGACATACACAGACTGACATGCGCATACACATACACACACAAAGACAAACATACACAGACTGACATGAACATACACACAAACACACACATAGGTAATTAACTCTGAACAACAACTATGTATGCACTGAAAACTATGTATGAACTGAACAACTGTGTATGTATTCAATTACTATGTACGTACTCAATAATAATGTACACAACAACCATCTATGTACTCAAGTATTTAAAGATATCCTTTTTATCTATACATCAACTTTAACCCTTTCATGTCCATATTTCTAATAATAGATACTGCTTATGATTTTCAAATAATTTTGAAAATAACTCAGAATTTGGATCATATATAACCAACTTTTTCATTTATTAGCTAGTATTTTTAACATAAAAATGTTTACATAAATTTATGTAAGGTTTTAAGATAAATAAATACACTTTAAAACAATCAGTTTTATATCCTAGAAACAGGGCTTGTTTCAGGTGGTTTGGTATCAAAAGGGTTAAAATAACTTTCAGTTGTCAATAATTACACCTTGAGGAATACGCATTTACTACACTACTGATATATTTAATATTGCTATTGTTTGCTGAATATGAATAAGGAATCAAATGTTTCCTGCCCGGCTAAGCTCATTTTCCCACCACTTAGTATATCATAGTGTATTTATAAATTTCTGCGATTCTGTCACAACATGTAAAAAGAGAGGAGTAGTTTGACTACCTCATACTACTCCCCTCTCTTTACTTCTGCTGCCTGCATGAATGTATGTGCGTGTAAAAGGAATGAAGGCGAAGCGTGTCTGTGTTTGCACCTTTATATTTATATACTTTTAGCAGCGTAGTATATAAATGTTATTGAGACACGAGTAACATAATAATGATGTCAACAGCAAAAATTAGAGATGAAATCTATGTTTATTTTTGTTGTAGCACAAATAATGTTTGTTAACTTGTATGGTTGAAGTTACACATAAAATGAGGTTACAAAAGGGAATGCGCCATTGTGCCAGGCCCAAGGAAAGCCGACAGGCCAAAGTGCAAAATCTCACCGTCACATATTGTACGTGTTGCTGATTCGAAGTTCCGGGTGCGAGAGAGAGAGATTCTTCAAATCTTCGCGGGGAATCTCTCCCTCCGGGCGCGTAGGGATACATCCTCTTCTACTGGCGTTGATTGGCTGAGCTGAGCCAAATCACGCACAGAGAATGTATGTGAGCCCGCGGAATGTAGGTCACTACAATACTCCCCCTCTAGACGAAAGACGATACAGATTATTGAATCAGCAAGAAAAAATGCTGAAAGAGCACATCAATGAAAAAATAATTGAGCAGAAGGATGCATGCAAGAAAAAAAATGAGGTGCTAAGGGCCGTGTTGAGCCGCTGTGTCAAATGACTAACTGTTTTGTAGTTTATACGTGACCACCAAAGGTCTAACAGAAAACGGATAAAGTCTGACATGGGCGAAGTTGCTGTTCTTGCATTAAATGTTAATGGTAAGTGTTGTACCAGTAGCTGTGGATGAAGCTATTATGGTAGTTTACCAGTGCTGGCAAGAAGATCATGGGTAGGGGAGAAAATGTCTGCCTCCCAGATGTATTGCCGAAAGTGCTGGGCAGCCAGGAGAAAATGGCTGGTTGCTTTGAAAAGAAAAAAGCAAGTTGAATCTGTAGGTGGGTAGTAGTTGCAGTGTAAATTTCATAATTCCGGCGAATCCACAGAAGTGGTGGAAATGCAGACAAGTCCAGTTCTATTTGTTGTTTTCCCAGTGAGTCGGGTAAGGTAACAAGATGGAGGTTGCTATGGACGATGAGTGTGCAACGAGATGCGAAACTGTTTGAGTTCAGCTGCAATTAGCATTCTCGTGTTGTGGTGCCTGTTTGAATCCAGGTGAATTAAGCTCTATGAATCGCTAGCATGTGACGGCATCTCAACCAGGTGAAAAGGGATCTCGCAGAATATTACGTTTGAAGAACATATACTAAGAACAGCATGTTGGTTGGTGACAAAGAAATGTGTGCATATGCAGACATGTAAAACAGCAAATAAATGTGTGGGTGCAGTCATATATACAATGATAAAGAAAATGATGCAGTCATATATACAATGATAGAAAAAAAATGAATTTCCATATAATACAATTTAAAAAAAAAAATGTCCAAGATAAATGCCTGAAAAAAAAAGGAAGAAAGAAAGAATTGTTTCTTTTCTTTGAAATTTCTTTGGGATCGCTCTTACTAGGGAGCTAGTAGAGTTGTTGTTGTTGTTAAAGCAAAGTCACAATGAATCTTCTGTAGAGTCGAAGTCGAACGTTGAAGAACCTAGAGTCACCAATATGGCAGCCACGTCTGACGCCATAGTGGTGAGAAGACTGATGTCTTAATTTCTCGAGTCCTTGTGGTAACGAGACAGAAGGTATGGTGGTTGCATCGGTAAAGTTACAAGCTGCCACATCGCCATTCCCTGGTGTTGGTTAATAGTTAGCCATGTGTTGCTGCTGATGGCTGTAACTTGGTGGTAGCCGTTTTGAAATTTCCTCGTGGCGTAAATTTTTTTTTTTTATACATACACTGCCAATTTTAATCTTATTTCAAAAGGAATATTTTGAACTAAAAATATTCATCACGTCGGGGTCACCACTTTTAGCAGCGTAGTATATAAATGTTATTGAGACACGAGTAACATAATAATGATGTCAACAGCAGAAATTAGAGATGAAATGTATGTTTATTTTTGTTGTAGCACAAATAATGTTTGTTAACTTGTATGGTTGAAGTTACACATAAAATGAGTTACAAAAGGGAATGTGCCATTGTGCCAGGCCCAAGGAAAGCCGACAGGCCAAAGTGCAAAATCTCACCGTCACATGTTGTACGTGTTGCTGATTCGAAGTTCCGTGCGAGAGAGAGATTCTTCAAATCTTCGCGGGGAATCTCTCCCTCCGGGCGCGTAGGGATACATCCTCTTCTACTGGCGTTGATTGGCTGAGCTGAGCCAAATCACGCACAGAGAATGTATGTGAGCCCGCGGAATGTAGGTCACTACATACTCATACATATAAATGTATGCATATGCACATATACACACGCACACACATATACACATATGCTGATGTGTATGGAGAAATTTCTAGTATTTAATATTGTTACTGTTTGCTAAATCTAAATAAGAAATCAAATATTTCCTGCCTGGCTAAGCTGATTTTCCCACCATTTAGTATATCATAATACATTATATTAATACAATTAATGAGTTCCAATTGTGTATTGATACATGTATCTGACACTACTTGTCAAAGAATGCTGCAATCTTTCACTTAATGAAATCTTTTGATCCTAACACGACATTCTTCCACTCAGCATCTAGTATGAACCATCATTGACTTAATTCTATTTCCTCTGCTGATGTCACATCGCCTGTCACACCGCCACCCCATGGTTGGATTCTTTAAAATTGTATATGTACCAACATATATACACATTATTGGATGGCCGTTGACTGTACCTTTTGACAAGTTTCATTTTTCATTCCACAGTGTTAAAAAGATCACCCTCTTCACCAAGCAGGTTTGGTGCACACAGGTTTTACTGGGTTATAATGCTACTGGTAGCATTCAAGAGTTATCTGGGAGTCAGGATAGATAGATAGATAAATAGATAGATACAGAGATAGATAGATAGATAATATAACTATAATGTAAAATTAGTACAATTTATTGCACTGGGGCAAACGTTCTGATAATACTGGTAATAGACTGCAAGTTAACACAGGAGAGCTGGGCAGCAGAAGGTCTTCATGCTTAAATCTCTTTAGATATGATCTTAGTGCCTACGTAGAGTGACTCTAAGACTCTAAGACAACCTGCTTATAAACATCACAGTGTAAACAGTGTGTAATACTTCTTGTTTATATATAACTCAGATGATTTGTTATCCTGCAGAACTTATGTTTTATAGAGATTTTAATTAGGTAATTGAGACACTTTGTCATGCACATAACGTGGATGACGGCAATAGGGATTTGGTTTTAGAAAGGTTCAATATCAGAAATCATCATCATCGTCGTTTAATGTCTATCTTCCACGCTAGTATGGGTTAGACGGGAATTGTCCCACTTGTGGCAAGATTGGTCGGGTGACTGTGTCTCGCTCATATAGGACTATCTGGCAGGTTTTCTATGGCTGGATGCCCTTCCTAACACCAACCACATTTACAGTGTGGACTGGGAACTTTTTAGCATGTTACCTACACAGCCACATTACAGTTTGGACTGTGTTTTTTTGTCGTGACACCTACATGACCTTATTACTTAGGACTGGATGTTGTGGTATCAACATAACTTTATAGAGAAAGCGTGGTGTTGGTGGGAGTGGGAAGATGGAGTGGGGTTGGGGTGTATATTTGGAATATCTGTGGAGATCTGAAGGTTATGCTATGGTTGTCACTAGACCAGTAGGATTGTAGCTAGAACAGTACAGCAAGTACTGTTGTTGTTGTTTTATATGTGAGTAGAACAGTAGCGACAGAACTATTATGATCAAAAGCGTTGACTAGACAACAACCATATTTTGAACTGTTAACTTTGACTTTTAGAAAATATTCTTTCTTCTTTTGCACATCCAGCTTGGACTTTGGTAAAACTTTATTAAAACAATGAATATAGCATAAAGTGGATTCAAATACTTGAGAATTCCCCATGTAAATGATGCCAAGATTAAAGAAGGTAAATTTGTTGCACTGCAGATTAAAAAATTGTTGAAGGAGAGTAGAATAATTGTTTCTACTTTTGGCACAATGCCAGCAATTACCCCAGTGCATTACTGGTGTTTTATTTTATTGACCCAATAAGGATGAAAGGCAAAGCTAACCTCGACAGGATTTGAATCTCGAATGTAAAGAGCCATAACTCTATGCTGCAAAACATGGTGTCTGATGCAATACCAATACTGCCAATCTGTAGAATAATGATGAGAAAGATGCGTAGCAAAATCTTAAGAGTCCATGTAAACATTTTTGGAAATCACAAGGATGAACTCTATTCTAAAATAGATGGTGACTTACTAATTAGATGTAATAGGTTATTAAAATAGGTAATGGGAAGACTTATTAATTAGTTAGATGTAATAGGTTATCAAAATAGGTAATGGGAAGTCTTATTAATTAGTTAGATGTAATAGGTTATTAAAATAGGTAATGTGAAGTCTTATTAATTAGTTAGATGTAATAGGTTATTAAAATAGGTAATGGGAAGACTTATTAATTAGTTAGATGTAATAGGTTATTAAAATAGGTAATGGGAAGACTTATTAATTAGTTAGATGTAATAGGTTATTAAAATAGGTAATGGGAAGTCTTATTAATTAGTTAGATGTAATAGGTTATTAAAATAGGTAATGTGAAGTCTGATTAATTAGTTAGATGTAATAGGTTATTAAAATAGGTAATGGGAAGTCTTATTAATTAGTTAGATGTAATAGGTTATTAAAATAGGTAATGTGAAGTCTGATTAATTAGTTAGATGTAATAGGTTATTAAAATAGGTAATGTGAAGTCTTATTAATTAGTTAGATGTAATAGGTTATTAAAATAGGTAATGTGAAGTCTTATTAATTAGTTAGATGTAATAGGTTATTAAAATAGGTAATGGGAAGTCTTATTAATTAGTTAGATGTAATAGGTTATTAAAATAGGTAATGTGAAGTCTTATTAATTAGTTAGATGTAATAGGTTATTAAAATAGGTAATGTGAAGTCTTATTAATTAGTTAGATGTAATAGGTTATTAAAATAGGTAATGGGAAGTCTTATTAATTAGTTAGATGTAATAGGTTATTAAAATAGGTAATGTGAAGTCTTATTAATTAGTTAGATGTAATAGGTTATTAAAATAGGTAATGGGAAGACTTATTAATTAGTTAGATGTAATAGGTTATTAAAATAGGTAATGTGAAGTTTATTAATTAGTTAGATGTAATAGGTTATTAAAATAGGTAATGGGAAGTCTTATTAATTAGTTAGATGTAATAGGTTATTAAAATAGGTAATGGGAAGACTTATTAATTAGTTAGATGTAATAGGTTATTAAAATAGGTAATGTGAAGTCTTATTAATTACTTAGATGTAATAGGTTATTAAAATAGGTGATGTGAAGTCTTATTAATTAATTAGATGCAAAGTCTTACAAATTAATTAGATGCAACATGTCATTTAAATAGAATGTGATGTGAAGTCTTACTAATTAATTAGATGCAGTATATTGTTAAAATTGAAGATAATTATGACTCACATCTGGTGCTATATTAATTATGACTCACATCTGGTGCTATATCAATTATGACTCACATCTGGTGCTATATCAATTATGACTCACATCTGGTGCTATATCAATTATGACTCACATCTGGTGCTATATCAATTATGACTCACATCTGGTGCTATATCAATTATGACTCACATCTGGTGCTATATCAATTATGACTCACATTTGGTGCTATATTAATTATGATTCACATGTGGTGTTATAAAAATCTGACAATTCCCTGCTCTGGACTGCTACTAAGTTTATCAACCCTGCAATGATGAAAAAATAATTGGTCTCATCGGGATTTCAACTTAATGCAGAAAGCCGGAACAAATACCACAAAGCATTCTACCTGACAGTCTAATACCTTTGCTAATTGTTTACCTGATTACCTAATTATATAACAAAGTGCATGCAAATATACCCAATAGTGAGCAGAAAACTATATTAATTGAAATTATATTTTTGTTAACTCTAATGAATTTTGTCTTTCAATATAAACTGAAAGAAAAAAAAAAAAGTAAACACATTAGCGTTAACAAAAATTTCTTTCCGAGGAAAGCAAGGGAAATAACTCTGAAATTTAAATTGATTAAAGATTACATGTAAATATAAAGATGAACAGGGTATATTGTATATAAATCTAAAGACTGTCTGTAGGTCGATTCTAAATTATTTAGTTGATAGTTTAATATGAGCGACAGGAGACCCCGAATAAGATGGTTGGATAACATCCATCTTACTTGGGGAAACAACTGGATCATTTGGAAAGAATTGCTTTTGACAGGGCAAACTGGGAGAGGTGTGTTTGATGACTGTCTCCACGACCTTCTCAGAAATATGTGGGTGATGAACAAGTGGAAGAAGAAGAAGAGGAAGAAGAAGATGTATAATAATAAAAAGAAGAAGAAATATAAGAAGTTTAAGAAGAAGAAGAAAAAAGAAGTATAAGAAGAAAAAAGAAGAAACAAGGAGAAGAAGAAAAAGAAGAGGAAAAAAGAAGAAAAAGAAGAAGGAAAAGACGAAGAAGAAGGAAAAGAAGGAAAAGAAGAAGAAGAAGAAGAAGAAGAAGAAGAAGAAGAAGAAGAAGAAGAAGAAGAAGCAATATTTTAAAGGTTTAAATAGATCACCACCTGTATATTTTGGTGAATACCCGAAACCAATGAGAAAAATTAACTTATCACGTACAGCCCAGAAAAGAGGTGTTCAACACGGTTTGTGTCTACCCCAATTCACACAGAAAACATGAGACAATCGGAGATTATAGTAGAAAACACATACCACAATTGTAACGCAGAGAGTGTGTATCAGAGACCACATCCATTGTGAAGTGAACATTATAACAACGTATGGCCAGTTTTCACTTACAAAGAAAAATAATTTTCGGTCCAGCACAGGACTAGATTCAGCTACCTTAAAAATACAGCGCATCTCCATTACCATCATCCGGGGGAAACGCCTTCTCCATTCTGTCCGCCGGGGCTGTCGGGCGGCCAGCACGTGGGACCCCATTTGCTCACTATACAGAGAGATGGAGGCGATGACAGTGAGAGTTCAGCTCTTCCGTGTTCAGACACATTGCGACTGTCAAGAGTGTATTTTCACCACCTTGAATCTCTACTGTTGCTTGTGGTGGTTATAATGTTAAGTTCGGCCATGTGCCAGCCAAAAGCCGCCTTAAATCCAGGAAAAGTTTCCTAAAGAGCGACACGCCCCTTGGAACATCAAGCATAAATAGTGAAAGAGTCACTCGCTGGGAAGAAAAACTTAACAACCTCCCATCTGTAACAGCAATGGAACTAAAGGCTAGTGAGGCACTGCCCCCGTGGGGTAGATACAAACTATGCAGTGTGGAGATGCCTAAACAGACTAAGAACTAGTGTTGGATATGCATAAGTCACTCTTATAAAAGTATTAGACTTTGGTATCCTCCCAACAGTTTCTGAGTTAATAAGGGTTCCATGTTTGAAAAGGTTTGGGAAACCTTGGTCTACTGTATATAACAGAACAGACAGACTTCTTTTTCTAATTCTTACAGTTTACAACTCTGGCGTTTTAAAAACTAGTTAATATTTGTGCGTATGAGTGTGTGTATGTGTGTGTGTATGTGTGTGTGTATGTGCGTGTGTGTGTATATGTGTATGGTTTTGTGTGTATATGTGTCAAGACACCATGCTTTGCAGCATAGAGTTATGTCCCATTACGTTTTGAGTTCAAATCCCGCCGAGGTTAGCTTTGCCTTTCATCCTTACGGAGTCAATAAAGTAAAGTACTAGTAATGCACTGGGGTCAATTTAATCGAATTTCCCCTCCCCCCAAATTGCTGGCCTTGTGCCTAAAGAAGAAACAATTATTAACCCAGTCGTCTTAAGACTGCCACCTACCCTAATATGTCACCCACCACGTGACCTGGACGAGGATGATGATGGAGATGGAGACGGACTGGAACAGCCACTCCACCTTCTTGGGGCTCGCACGTGCGTGCAGCCAACACCACTCCGATAGCAGTGAGCAGGGATGTGCTCCTGCGGCCAAGAATGTCGAAAGTCTCCACTGCCACAGTCTTAACCACAGACCTATCAGCGAGCTGTCCATCTAGTTATAAACTTAAAGTTCTTCTTGTGACGCTAAACTCTGCCAGTTGCAGACTGCACATTAACATATGATATCTCTCTCCACAAAGTTCGATCACCAGTATCAGAGTTCAAAGAGCAAAGATCAAGTCCAGTCCATAAGTTGACATTGTCAAACCATCGTTTTGGCTGCCGGCCTCTGCTTCTCTTACCAGCCAACCTTCCTTCCAGGCATAACTTACTAACACCACGAGTTGATCATTTTATATGGCCGTATAGTTTGAGTACTCTTAAATTGACAATTGATGTAATTAGTCTAAGTTTGGTAATGTTGAGCAGCTCACTGATACAGATACGGTCGCTGAGCCGCTTGCCAGTCATAAGTCTCATGATGTGGTTCTGGAATGTAGAGAGCTTCTGAAGTCGTCCAATTAACACAGTCAAGACCATATAACACAACTGGTAGGATGTAAATATCAAAGATCTTAGTCTTCAAATGATAGGAAACTTGTTTTGATGTTAGTACTTCCTTGTTCTTGTTGAAAGCTGCCCAATCTAGAGCGATTCGATATTGCACAACAGCCATTCCATTGTTGTTTGATGATAGTTTGTGACTTAACACTATTTAGTTATCTAAATGAAACAAAGAAAGAAAGAGAAAGAAGAGAATATAAAAAAAAGAGAATTAAACAACGAAGGAAAGGGATAGAGAGAAAGAGAGGGAGGGACAGTTATTTAGTTATAAACTAGAAGTGTAAAACTGAGATAATTGTCAACAGTAAAACGATCAATAAGACATTCATGGAAAGTAACTTTTGCACACATTTTAAAGAGTTATTACCCTTTAAAATTAAACCTTGTATGGTTTTAAAAGTATTCTCATGTCTCGAATAATCGCCCCACCCTCGCTTATTTAATTTCTCAGATTTTTTTCCACCACCGCGCTTATTCCACCACATCGCTTCTTAAATTTTGCTTATCTATCTCCAGTGAAATTTCATTTGAGTGGTAGTATTCCTGCGACAATTAATTTTCTTTAGACATTAAAAAACCCCATTATACATGACAAAAAAGAACATTACAAGAAATCCCACATGTCGGGCTGGGATCTCAATATGTAAACTAAACCACTAATTCTGGTTTAAAAAAAAAATCAACGGAGACAACCTAAAAAAATTACTGATTTTCCACCCTCCCCGCTTGCCCTCCTTTTATTCCAAATCCTGCGCTTATTTCCCCCCCCCCCCCCCCCCACACACACACACTTACACCACCTTCCTATTATTTGGAACCCAAGAGTATCTTTTATTTGCAGTGAAAATGAAAATTATAATTAGAAATACAGTATTAAATTTTGACAGTTGTTTTTTTTTATTTTAATTCTTTTTTCTAAACAATAACTAACTTTATTTTTTTTTAAATTAATCAGTATATATATATACGTGTATCTGACTGATAAAATGACAAGTCAGTCAATCATATTGGTGGCCTCCCCACAGCCCCGGCGGACAGAATGGAGAAGTTGTTTCCCCGGAAGACGGCAAGGGAGACGCGCTGGAAAAGCCATTCCAACTCGCGCGGCTCACACCTGCGGCTGGCCTGCTCAGCGCCTATGGTGGTGTGTAGGGAGGTAGCCCTAGGGCCGAGGACACCACTGCCAAGGGTACAACCGCAAACCTGTCGGAGTAAGGTGTCGGATTAAAAATACCTCCCTATTTGTTCCGGCGCTCTGGGATAAATCTTGACAAAGTTAACATTGCCTTTCGTCCTTTCTAGGGACTTAGCAGTTAGGGAGTTTGATTCACAATCAATTCGCCGACTTTAGCTTTACCTTTCATCCTTACGGGGTCGACAAAATAAAGTACCAGTCACACACTGGAGTCGATTTAATCGACCTTCCCCTCCCCAAATTTGCTGACTATGCCTAAATCAGAAACAATTATTTTAATTATCACGGGGAATAACTCTGGTCTCCTCGAAAGCATAACCTTCCATGAAATACTCATGTCAATACTGTACATTAGTATACTGTAAAAATACCCATAAAATAAAACAACACACACACAAACAGACACATACAGACACAGACTCACAAACACACACACACTCAAACAGACATATACAGACACAGACTCACAGACACACACAAAAACAGACACATACAGACACAGACTCACAGACACACACACACAAACAGACACATACAGACACAGACTCATAGACACATACACACACAAACAGACACATACAGACGCAGACTAACAGACACACACACACACACAAACAGACACAGACTCACATACACACACACACATACAAATATCACCCAGAGACGCCCAAAAAGCAACAGTTAATTTAGTGTTGATATATTTAATGTAATGATTATCAACACTACACCTGATATTCCCCCTGACACACATGCACGAATGTATCTGTGTGTATATCATACACTGTTATATACTCACATATTGTTCACTTTCCTGACATTTTGTACATTATTCTAAGTACTATACATGCACCTTTGATGAGTAGTAGTGCACCTGAGCACTGTATACAATAGTTTTCATTATTATACGGGGTCGGATTGACAGTATCGGTAGAGAGTCGGATGCCATGCTTTCCAGCATAGTTACGTCCCTTTATGGTCTGAGTTCAAATCCCGCCGAGGTTCACTTTGCCTTTCATCCTTACGGGGTCGATAAAATAAAGTACCAGTAATGCACTGGGTTATTGCTGGCCTTGTGCAAAAGTAGAAACAAATATTATAAACTAATCAGAAATAATTACGTAATTGCATTTTTTCACGCCTAAGTGTGTACAATATTGTGTTTAATGATTAACTCATAATCAATGTATATTTAGTGATTCTCTCATCTCCCGTAAAATCTATGAATACCTAATGTGTCCCTTATGTACCGAGAAATCTATATATATTCAGTGATTCTCTCAACTCCTGAAATCCATGTGTACCCAGGGATTCTTTAAAGTACCGTGAAATCTATGTATATCTAGTGATTCCTCCAAGAACCATGAAATCTATGCATTACCAGGGATTCTTACAACTCCCATGAAATTTATGTTTAAAATCTATTCAATAAATCTCTCAAGTATCGTGAAATCTATGAACTTTCTTTGTTGAGTAACATAATCAATATATATTTGATATGTATAGATGTATAGATTTAATCTAATTATAGAATACATACATACATGGACACACTGGAAGAGGAAGACCGAGATTATTGATGCTCTAAGGACAGACACTGGTCTGTTGAAAACGCAGGACATGGCAGCGATAATGAGGGACAGAGACCTCGTACAGAGAGAACTCGTACATGGATCTCGGGAACTTTATTCCCCCTCGACATACATGCATATATATATATATATATATATATATATATATATATGTATATATATATATATATATATATATATATATATATGTTCTCCTAGACCTAATGATTAATTGATTAATTTAATTTGACAATTCCATTGATTGGTTAATTATTTATGTTTGTTTAATAACGATCTGGTTGCGTGCTTAATTGAGTTTGTGTATGGAACTTTTTCCATTGCTCATAATTTGATTTTGACCGCCACAAACTGGGTTTAGCTCCCTTTGGAGTAACATGTGCCATCACAACCGGATTTGTGTCAGAACGAAAACCTGTTGAGAAAGTAAATCCACTGTTCGATCTTCCAGAAACTTAACTTGTATATACTACAAGCGGATTTTGTTGATTTCGGATTTAATTCTACAGGACTCGAATTGGTTCATTCTTTAGAAATCATCAGGAATCTGGCTTCCCAAAAATAAATATTGTGGTAACAAAGCCAAAAACAATCTATGAGAATAGGTCATCGCAGTATTTAATTTTGCATATTACAATATAGTTTGGGAGGGTCATGCTGATAATAAACACACGCACCTGTAGGTGTTTGTTGTCTAAATCAGACACTAGAGAGCCGGGTCAAAATTGCAAATCTATAAAAACA
Source organism: Eledone cirrhosa (assembly GCA_964016885.1). NCBI lineage: Eukaryota > Metazoa > Mollusca > Cephalopoda > Octopoda > Eledonidae > Eledone > Eledone cirrhosa. Next base: position 36,101,707 of record OZ024740.1, on the reverse strand, counting down.
TCGGAAGTCACTATCATGAGAGTATGGGTGGCCCTTAAAATGACCGTTGTTTTGAAGCAGTAGTATATATATATATATATATATATATATATATATATATATATATATATATATATATATATATAGAAGTGGTTACACAACAGTTAGTTCACCATACCGAGAACAATTGTTTCACCTTAGCGGATCCTCAGCTCGTAATGGACAAGGTTATACGGTATATGATATAACCATGTCCATTACGAGCTGAGAATCCGCTAAGGTGAAACAATTGTTCTCGGTATGGTGAACTAACTGTTGTGTAACCACTTCTACCTAACTCGTCCCATGGACTGAGTGCTCTACCACTACGGATATTACCTTCCAGTGTTCTACCACTATATATATATACACACACACACACATATATATATATATAATATATATATATATATACACACACACACACATATATATATATATAATATAT
>OZ024740.1:36081241-36098741 GCA_964016885.1 Eledone cirrhosa | reverse complement strand
TTTAACTGCTCGGAAATGCCCCTTTCTTGGAGCTGATTTATTGTAAACGACTGAGAGTTTAATCTCAAATTATAATATAGTATATATATATATATACATGTGTGTACAAGCATACACATACACAAACATAGCCATACACACACACATATACATACATACATTCACACAATCATACATATATACACACGTACATACATACACATACATAAATGCACTCCTCTACATATTCACACACGCAAATAAATATAAGAAAAAAATATATATATATATTTTAAAAATGTTTGACACCGATACAGAAGGCAGCTAACTGGACAGACACGCGTGGTAAGTAATACACACAAATGCACGTATACATACGTACGAAATAGTAAATACATACACACACTCTCCCACATAAATATACATATACAAATACATAAACACATACATACACATACATGCACAAAGACGCACACGTATACAATATATACACACACATATGTATATGTAATTATATACACATACATATATATATATATATATATATATATATACATAAATATAAACATACACACACACACATATAAGTATACATACACACACATATACATACATAGCTGTACAATTATACACATACAAATACGTACATATCATAAACACGCACAACCAAATACAAACACACACACACACACACATATATATATACACATATATATATATACACATATATATATACATATATATATATATATATATACATATACATACACATACACACACACATACATGTGTGTGTGTGTAAAACTCAGTCTTAGATAATTCATATGAACCTTACATATACATATATATAGTAGTAAAGTAATAAAGCAACATAAGGCAATTATTCCATTCACCAGTGGTTTCTTAAAAGCAAAAAATGTTTTCCTTCAATCTTCAGAATGAAAAAAAAACAAAAAAAAACCTGGTCTATCCACATATACATACATATACACACACAAATATATATATATATATATATATATACACACACGCATATACACACACACACATATATATATATATATATATATATATATATATATATATATATATATATATATATATATATATATATATATATATATATAATCATAGTAAACAAATGGAAACTATATTTATAAAACCATATTTATTTCATTATACATATTTCGGGGATACCATATTAAAAATATGGCATGCCTTCTTCAGATAAAATACAATATATAAACAGTTTTATAAATAATTTTGACGTACCATAAATATTGATCAACTTTTATGTAAGAAGTTGGTTTTATGATGAATTATTATTATTCATCTGTTGCCTCAGCTGCCTCTCTTTTTTCACCTCCTCACTATTTCTCTCTCCCCTATCTCTCTCTATTTCTCTCTGTTTTTCTTTACATACATCTCTTCTTTTTCTCCGTCTTTCTTTTTAACTGTGCTTAACACTAAATATTTATAAACATTTCACTACCAAACCAACTTCTTACATAAAAGTTGATCAATATTTATGGTACGTCAACATTATTTATAAAACTGTTTATATATTGTATTTTATCTGAAGAAGGCATGCCATATTTTTAATATGGTATCCCCGAAATATGTATAATGAAATAAATATGGTTTTATAAATATAGTTTCCTTTTGTTTAATATCGTATATCTACTCCAAAACTTGTTGAGTGCTTTATATCAGTTATAAAATATTTACTTGTTGTAACCCAACAATTTTAAATAAAACTTTTGCATATATTTTTGCTCCAATACTGTTGAGCGCTTTATATTATAACTGAAAAAAATGGAATTCTTTAAGATATCTTCTTCTCTAAAAGACATACCTCTACCTAAGAACAAAGACTTTATTAAACAATTAATAGAAAAATCAGACTCTTTTATAAGAAGAATCAGGTGGCGTGCCTTCCACTTTGATAAAGGACGAACTGGAAAAAATGAATGTTGAGGCATCTTGTATAATGCATGAGTTGGACATTGAGAACAAAACACAACCCTTCTTGCCTAGGAAACCCAAGATCAATATGAAAGATCACAAAAGAAATTTTGAAAATGATTTGCCAGACAGATTGATTGCACCATCAAAATCTGACCTGGGTAAACTTAGCAAAAACATTCTAGACAGGGTGATACAGCAAATTAAAAACTTACATAATTTACCTAACTTAAACTTATGGAAGGAGACTGGTGAGGTTATTGAGTGGTTTAAAGAAATTAAATATAACAATAATAATAAATTTATTCAACTAGATATTGCTAACTACTATTCATCTATTACCCCTAATCTACTGAATAAGACACTAAATTACGCATTCAAACATACAGACCTAACTAGCAATGAAATGCACATTATATTATCGGCAAGGAAAACATTGATAGAATTTAATAACCAACTATGGACTAGGGCAGATAGAGATAATAATTTCGACATTACTATGGGATCACCTTGTGGGCCTATTTATAATTAATTCGCTGCATAGAAAAATACCTGGTGTAACCGGAGGATTATATCGTGATGACATGCTTTTACTTATTGAAAATAATAACTCTGAACTAAATAGAAAAAGAAAAAAAATTATACAATTTTTTAATTACCTTAATCTAAAAAATAGAAATAGAGAATAATCATAGAATAGTCAATTTCCTAGATGTAACACTAAATCTCAACACATGTCTTCACTATCCATTTCACAAACTAAATTAAAACTTGAATTATGTCAATTTTAACTCTAATCACCCCAGATCTGTTAAAAATACTATAGTGAACTCTGTTCAAGAACGTATCTCAAGAATTTCATCTAATAAAAATATTTTCGACGAAAAAGCGCAGTATTACAATGAAGCGTTAGCTAGAGCAGGATATAGTGATAAAATTAAGTACATCGATAATAATAGGCAAACTAACCAAAATAATAACAATTTTAATTACGGTAACAACTTTAACAACTATAATAGAAAACATTACAATAATTCCAAAAGCCAGAAAAGAAATAGAACTAGAAATATAATATGGTTTGCCCCCCCCCCCCACTTTCTCACTAAATATTAAAACCCACATTGCTAAACTATTTTTTAATGCTCTTGACAAACGCTTCCCTAGAACACATAAATATCACTCAATTTTTAATAGACACACTATAAAATTAACTTACTCGTCCACCAAAAATTTAGCACAAAATATTAACAGAATAAATAATAGGAATCTAAAACCTAGCCAAAATACCGATAATAGCCAAAACAATATTCAATTAAACAACTGTAACTGTAGAAATAAATCTAAATGTCCGTTAAATAACAATTGCTTAGTTAAAAATATAATATACAATTGTAATGTTAAAACTAACTTAAATTCTTTTAACTATGTTGGTTCCACCTCGACAGAATTTAAACTTCGCTACAATAATCATAAGAATTCTTTCACAGATCCAAACAAGAAATCTTCAACTTCACTATCAGGCTTACTCTGGCAACTTAAACATGATAACGTTGGGTATTCGATGTTTTGGAATATTGTCTCAAGAGGGATTCCTTTTAATTCCTCATCTGAGACATGTGACCTCTGTGTGGAGGAGATATTCTTTATATTAAAATCTAAAAATTCCCTTAATTTAAGGAGCAATTTATTCAGTTGCTGCAGACATAGATTGAACTCAACGTTTAAATATAAATATAAATTTAAAATGTAGTATAATTAGTTAAGATATTTAATTAATGTATGAAACCTGACGATAAATCTTTCGATTCCTTCAACATTTTCTTTTAAACCTTCTTCATAAATATATACTAATGATGTAATTAAACTACCCTAAAATGTAGATGCTCCCAATCTATTGAATAAATTTTACGCTAGATAAACTTCTATACTAAATATAAGAGCATCTGTAGAACAACAGGGTCTCCTAAATCTTTTAAATGATTTCTGCTAAATAAGTTTTGTTGAATAATTTTTGGTTTTTTGTTTGCTTTTTGATTCTGATTGCTTCTAATGAACTTGGCAATATATTGTCAGATAAATTGGAAGGGTAGATTTCTGTGGTTGATATGGGGTGCATACTGTGTTTTTTACGGCCCTAGATACTCTAGGGAGTGATGAAAATATTTTTAACGTTTTGATATCTCTGTGCTGATATATTAATATCTGGTTGTCTCTGTACAAAAGCCATATGTATTAATATGAATATGGAATGATTACAGAGTATATTTTATTTTATCTGCTTACTTTATCTGTCCATGTACACATATATGTGTGCATACATATATATATATATATATATATATATATATATATGTATGGGTATAGCTCTGGATATGTTACAGATATGCATAATATTCTATACATGAACGATAATCATGTATGTGAGGGCAGGAGTATTAATATATATTTTTTATGTATATATATATATATAGTAAAATCTTTTATAACACAAGGGAAACATTTTTTTTCTGTGAAACAAGAAATTACAGAGTTGATCACGTATGATCATGGGTATGTATATAGTATCAACTAGAACTTGAGATGACCTTCTCTTTTTCTCTTTCTTTCCTTTTCCGGAAAGTACATATATACTTATTTATTTCCGTATTTTTTGAAGTTTTATCTCAGTTTTTGGTACATCGACCTCAGAATTTTAAACTAAACATATGGTCATTATTTTTCCCACATTATATATCTATGTGTCATTCATGAATATTGATATTTACATTATAATACCCAATTCATATGAATTGATAATTCAAATTGATAGGACATAACGTAAAGATGTAAATCTATCATCCCTCTCTCTAGATATAGTTCTTTCTTCTCCTCCCTCTTTATATGTGATGAAGTCTAAGTATCGGTTATTTTAACTTTACCTCTCCAGTTTCTCTCTTGTTTTCTCTCTTACTTCTCTCCTATTTCTCTCACCTCCCCATATATAATAATTATTATTATTTGGTCTACCTCTTTTTCCCCCCACCTCTATCTTTCTCTCTCTCTCTGTTTTCTCTTCATTTTTTATTTCTCTCCGTCTCCTTAACACTATAACTAAATAAGTACAGTACTCCCTCCCTCCTAAATCTCTCAATTTGTATGATGAATTATTATTATTCATCTGTTGCCTCAGCTGCCTCTCTTTTTTCACCTCCTCACTATTTCTCTCTCCCCTATCTCTCTCTATTTCTCTCTGTTTTTCTTTACATACATCTCTTCTTTTTCTCCGTCTTTCTTTTTAACTGTGCTTAACACTAAATATTTATAAACATTTCACTACCAAACCAACTTCTTACATAAAAGTTGATCAATATTTATGGTACGTCAAAATTATTTATAAAACTGTTTATATATTGTATTTTATCTGAAGAAGGCATGCCATATTTTTAATATGATATCCCCGAAATATGTATAATGAAATAAATATGGTTTTATAAATATAGTTTCCATTTGTTTAATATCGTATATCTACTCCAAAACTTGTTGAGTGCTTTATATCAGTTATAAAATATTTACTTGTTGTAACCCAACAATTTTAAATAAAACTTTTGCATATATATATATATATATATATATATATATATATATATATATATATATATACACACATATATATATATATATACACAAATATACATACACATACACATACACATAGGTATGTGAAGGGCAAGGCAAAAAGAATATATGGGGGGGGGGGGGGACATAGGAAAAGGTGAAATATAAGGGGGTGGGGTAAGGGAGAAAAAAAATAAATATACAAGAGTACAGAACGTAGAATCAGCAAAATAAAAACCGTAGCAGAAGTAAAGAGCAGAGAATATATATAGAAAGGATAAAAAGGACGATTGATTATTCCTTCATTGCATTTATTGATAGGTGACGCGCGTTTCGCCACTGATCAGCTCAAGGTTCGATCTACATCGATCCTACCCGACTCAATAATCGGCAGCTCGACGGACCCTCTTAAAATGCTATAAGAAAATGAAATACATGCTATGTGGTAAAGTCAGAGTTTCAAGAGTTTAACAAAATGAGATGTTTTGATTGGTGAGAAGGATCAAGGCGATGTACTGGCCTGTAGTGTATATGGGGTGGGTGTGATGGTGAGATGTTGGTGAGGGTCTGTGGATGAGGTGGGCTGTGGTGTGGTGGTGGTGGGTTGGCCTTGGCGTGTAGAGAATGTGGGGGTGGATGTGAAGATATGGCGGTGGTTAAGGTTATTTAGTGGGATGGGCTGTGGTGTGAGGTTAGTGGATTGTCAGTAGATGGGTTGGCATGTGGGTGGGGGTGTGGTAGTGGTGCCTTTGTCTATGGTAGCGGCGTTTTTGGTGGTGTGGTGGATGTATTGGTGGCGTCAGGTCCTTACATAGATACATAGTTAGACGCTCTTCGTCTGACAGATACCTTGTATATACGTATACGCATATATGTATATATGTATATATGTGCACATATATTGTTGTATAAACACACACAACATAAGACACATACGCACATCCTTGCCCACACATATCGGCATACGCTCACACACAGCCATATGTATATGTACACACATGTATGTGCATGCGCGCATGCGGGCACGAATATGGAGAGTGGGGGAGTATCGGTGGGGGTGGCGAACGACAGAGATGGGGGGAAGGTGAGAGGCGATGTAGAAGGTGTTTTACATATATACATACACATACATACACATGGGTATGGGCACACGGACTCACACTCATGTATGCAATATATACACATACACACTCGCACACACGTATATTCACACATATATATACACACATATATATATATATACACACACATGTACCGACAACACACACATACACGCACATATACACATACATGCACATATATGAGCTCACCTACACATACAGTCAGATTTACCCATATACATATATGTAGGCGTACACATACACACACATACATACACATACATATATACACACACATACACATATGCATACACATACACATATATATATATATACAGATATATATATACACACACATAGACATATGTATATACATGTGTTCACATACACACACATACAGATAAATTTGCGTACACGCACGCACACTTAAAACGCCCGTATGAGTAAAATACTTACACACAGACACACACACTATTGTTGGTTGGGGAGTGGAGGTATGTTTTGTCGGTGTTGATGAAGTATGGAGTTGTGTTTTGTGGTGGTGGTGGTGGAGTGATACTTCGGGAGGGTCATGTTGCCAATAAGAAACACACGCACCAGTGTGCTTTCACTTCAATTTATTATAATAAATTTATAAATTTAGGAATTTATAAATTTCCGGTTGGTTGGTTGGTTCCACAACCAGATGGTTGTTTATATATTGTCAAAGTTCTTTCGTCACACATTCTGTGACCTCATCAGTTACTGGGGATTCTTTTCTTTGTTTTTGTGCCTCTCCTTTGTTCTGTCCTACGCCATCTTGTTTTTGTGTGTGCGTTGTGTGCTCAGTCTGCGCATGCGCCACATCCGGGTGTCTGTGTGTGTTTATATTCGTTTATTTATTTGTTTATTTACATGTTACGGGTTGGTTGTTTGTTCTATGTGCGTGTGTGTTTTCATTTTGTCCTTAATTGTAAGTTGTGATGTTGCTGTTCTAATCATGTTTTCTATTTAATTTTGGTTGTAATTCTTTTATGTTTATTGCCTCTGTGATTTGTCTAAACATTGCGTCTTTTCTGTGTGTAGATTCTATTTTTATTTCTATGTTCTCTAATTTACCCTTATGTTCTATTTTAGCATGTTGGTAGAGAACAGATGATTCTTTACTATCTTGAAGGTCTCGCCAGTGTTCATTTATCCGTTCCTCTATACTACGAGCTGGCTCACCTATGTACACTATATTTTTATCAATACATTGTCCTTCAGTACATCTGATGCTATATACTACATTTCTAGTTTTACAGTTAATATGGGGGCTTAATTTACAGGTTATACATTTCTTATCTAAATATGGGGGTCTTTGAAAAGGGTATGTCTTGCTAATAAGTGTTTTTATGGAGGTACCTGGTCTTTCTACTATCTTAATATTGAGTTTATGTTTATCTAAGGCCCTTCTAAATTTGTAAGCTAATTCACCTCTAGGGGTTGTATTGATGAACATTACACTCTAGTATTTATTGCTATCATACCATGAGTTTATTCTATTAACCTTATTCCTAGTTCTTTCTATTCTATTCCAAAATTTGCTCTTATACAAGGGGCAGGTCCCATTTGTGTCATTATTTACCATTTTTTCCCATTTGGTTCTGGCTCCTCTGTACACTCTGATTTTATCTCTCTGATTGTAACCAGAGAACTGCATACGGTGGATGAAGTGTTGTATGTGTCTCTCTAGTTCTTCGGGGTTGCACATGCGGGACACGTTTCTCATCACCCGTACCAAATCCGCAATCAGTATGTTGATTTTGGTATGGTCCGAAACAGCTGAGTTTCGGTGGATCAGATATTTGGAAGTCATGGAGGATTTGTTTTTTGTTATTAATGGTATCTAACCAGAACTCTGTGTCTAGTACAGGTAATCGATGGTTGGGGTGTTTACTTGGGTAGTCTATAGTAACTCTAATACTCTGGGGGATGGAGTTAGCTATTTGCTGGATGCTTTCCATTGTGTTTTTCTCTAATTCCTGACTGTTCTCTAGTGGGGGTGTTTTAACTACGATGTTTATATCATCAACGTAGCGGGAGTACATTATCAGGGTTAAGGGGTCGTCTAATTGTTCTTTAAGTTTAAGTTTAAGTCTACTGTCCCACCATACCATGAATAAGTTAGCTATGTCGCCTGCAATGCTAACCCCAATGGCTGCCACTTCCTCTTGGGCATATTTTTTTCCATTAAATTTGAACATATGTTCCTTAAGGGTTAATTTTATGCTGGCGCCCACCGCATGTGCAATCATTTTCTTTAGTTCATCGTGGTTTTGGGGGGTCCGTATGGCTCTGGTCCACCCATTCCATCTATCTCTGTGGGTTTTCTTGGCCATTGAGGTAATGGTAGGTGGTCTGCCTCTTGCTGGTCTTGTAGGGCACAGGCTGCTAAGGTCGTATGTGTCAAGGTAATTATTACTATAGGCAAGTTTAAGTAGGAGTCCCAGCTCACTGGTATCAATCCCACGGAACTCAACATTGCTCTCATTGATCATTTCTACGCATTTCTCGACAGCAAAATCCACGTCAATAGATGGATACAGGGACACAACATCCATACTACCTATTATGCAGTTTGTTAGGTCCCTAGATCGGTTACTCTCGCCGATTCTGCCGAGGAGGTCCTCCGTGCTGTCACATACATCTGGGGACATTTCAATGATGGGGCGTATGATCAGGGAGAGGAAGTAGGACAGTCTGTAGTTACTAGCAATGTTAGCTCCACAGACTGGCCGTGTTGGTGGTCCCGTGACAGGGTTACTGCCCGTTTTATGGTCTTTTCGAAGCCCATACAACGCTGGCACGTCATTGTTCCAGGCCTGGAAGTTGTTGGCAGTCCTTTTGTTGGGCTGCATTATATTTGTCCACATCACCATATGGGCATTGAGGGCTTTTTCTCTATCCTCATGCTCTTGTGGTGTTACTTCTCTTGTGTTAGTGATGTGGGGTTGCATTGTCTGGATGTAGTTTGGCAGACTGTCAACCGACATTCTGCCAGACTTGTCTGTTGGAAAGCATGCTATCTCTCCATTACGCGAGCGCTGCATGAGCTTACGCAAGCCATTTGCAGATTTTTCTCCCAGTTGCTGGGCATCCATTCTATTATGCTTCTTGCTACACTGTTCTATAATATTTCTAAGTTTAGATCATTCAATAAGGTAAATATGATTAGTTGTTTGTCAGAAATAGAAAAATCATTTACAAAATTACGTTGGAGCCTCAAAAACAAAAACAAAAGTAACAACATACGCACACACATATACAACACACATCCCAACAACAACAGACACACAGACACAAACAACAATAACAACAACACACACATCAACAATAATAACATACTCAGAAACAACAACTTTATTTATTTGTTACCCACTAGCCATGCGTGGTTACACGCTTGTAAAAATTATCTCCTGTGATTATTCATGTATATATATATATGTTAATCAATTTCTAGTTATTATAAAATGCTCGGACCTATCTTTGAGCTTATTTCCAGGCGATATGTATGGCGCACGCCGTTATGGCATGACACCCACAATTTCGATTTAGATTAAATTCATTTAATTTATCTTAATTTTGGATATAGATATATAAATACGGCTCCTTAATTGTAGAGCTATTTCTGTTGAAGGGAATTTGACTGCTATTTCTAGTTGTCGAATACCTATTCACGCCACTGAAACGAAGCTGCTGTGATGTGTAGACACAACACGTGGTAGCGGCCAGATGTGGATTTGAACTCGCTGTGTGAGCATGGATTGCTGGACATTATTCTTCCTTGTTGATAATCCAATAAGATCCACTTTCCGTGACTTACCATCTGATTAATTGGTGAAATATATTTCTTTAATGGAATATATACAGGGAAGATTAATCATATTAAAAGGTATCTATTTTTGAAGTTGTAGTCAACTTTATTTATTTGTTACCCACTAGCCATGCGTGGTTACACGCTTATAAAAATTATCTCCTGTGATTATTCATGTATATATATATGTTAATCAATTTCTAGTTATTATAAAATGCTCGGACCTATCTTTGAGCTTATTTCCAGGCGATATGGCATGACACCCACAATTTCGATTTAGATTAAATTCATTTAATCTATCTTAATTTTGTATATATATATATATATATATATATATATATATATATATATATATATATATATATATATATATACGTTATTCCGGGTTGAATCGGAGGTAACCACAGTAAGTAAGGTACTCAATACATTGCAGAGTATAAAAGTTTTAATATAGATGAGATTCTAAATGATTTCTAAAGAATGAAACAGTTCTAGTCCTGTAGAATCTCATCTATATTAAAACTATATATATATATCGACGGCATTCTTGTTTTCCTTTAGCATTATTAGTTAGAATATGGATTGGCGATATCGGTAGAGGGTCGGACGCCATGCTTTGAAGCATAGAGTTGGCTCCCTTTATGATCTGAATTCAAATACCGCCGAGGTTAACTTTGCCTTTCATCCTTACAGGGTCGATAAAATAAAGTACCAGTAATACACTGGGATAATTGCTGGCCTTGTGCCAAAAGTAGAAACAATTATTAGTTAGAATATTTCGTTTGTATTCCACCATTTCGCGTATAAATACTGACGATACGTTAAAAATTAACACCCATTAAAAGATATACTCACGGTAATATATACAATATAACATAGATAGTATTCCCTAAGTATATAGTGTAGGCAATATATTCTATATAATATCGATAATATATACTCTATAATTGTTTCTACTTTTGGCACAAGGCCAGCAATTATTCCAGTGAATTACTGGTACTTTATTTTATCGACCCCGTAAGGATGAAAGGCCAAGTTAACCTCGGCGGGATTTGAACTCTGACCATAAAGTGACGTAACTATGCCGTAAAGGGACGTAACTATACTGCCAATCCACCGCCCTATATACTATATGATATACATAGTATATACTATATATTATAGATATTATAAGTAATACATACAAAATGATCTAGATAATATATGCCATATGATATTTATGATATATACTATGTAATATAGATAATGAAGGCATGGTTTCCTAACTCTTGGGGGAGTCGTAGGGGCGCCAATTGACATACAAAGTTTCTTGGGTACTTTAATCCTGGCGGAGCCCATAACTCTCCAGGTCAGCACACAGCAGATTTCTTCCAGGGAAGGGGAGAGAGAGAGAGAGAGAGAGAGAGAGAGAGAGAGAGAGAGAGAGAGAGAGAGAGAGAGAGAGAGAGAGAGAGAGGAAATGAAAAAGAGATATAGAGGAAGAATCCACCTCAGTACTTGACTGGGCCTTTTTTTATTATTGACCTCTAAATGGCGAAGGGCAAAGTTGACCTTGGCAGGATTTGAACTCAGAGAGGAGAGAAGCCGGAACAAATACTACAAAGCATTTCTACATTACATGTTATTTACCACACTACATGTTATTTAATACAGTACTTGTTATTTACTACACCACACGTTATTTACTATATTGCATGTTATCTATTACACTACATGTTATTTACCACATTACATGTTATTTACTACATTACATATTATTTACTACATTACATGTTATTTACTACACTACATATTATTTACCACATTACATGTTATTTACTTCACTACATGTTATTTACTACATTACATGTTATTTACTACATTACTTGTTATTTACTACACTACATGTTATTTGTCACATTACATGTTATTTACTACACTACATGTTATTTACCACATTACATGTTATTTACTACATTACATGTTATTTACTACACAGCATGTTATTTACCACATTACATGTTATTTACTACACTACATGTTATTTACTACATTACATGTTATTTACCACATTACATGTTATTTACCACATTACATGTTATTTACTACATTACATGTTATTTATCACATACATGTTATTCACCACATTACATGTTATTTACTACACTACATGTTATTTACTACATTACATGTTATTTACCACATTTCATGTTATTTACTACATTACATGTTATTTACCACATTACATGTTATTTACCACATTACATGTTATTTACCACATTACACGTTTTCTCATTTTCCTTTTCTTTCAAAAAATATTTCTTGGTATTTAATTGTGTGAATAATGAACTTAAACATTTTAGTGCGAGCCACATAAATGTCGCTGTGGATCCACCGTGGACTCTTTCGGACTCCATCCGCTTTCCTGTCGCCACAGTGCCGGCCGCCTTCCACGCCATGCTGCCTTCAACGAGGTCATTAAGCATGGCTTGGACGTTGCAGGCTTCCCCTACCAGTTCGAGCCGGTGGGGCTGGACCGAGGGGATGGCAAAAGGCCAGACGGTATGACCATCTTCCCGTTCCGCGGTGGCAAACCCCTTGTCTGGGATGTCACTTGCAACGACACTTTCTCCAGCCGCAACCTGGTGCAGTCTGTGACTAACCCAGGTTCTGCTGCACGTCGGACTGAGGAGGCCAAACTCTCCAAATACCGATCATTCTCCGGCAGGTTCGCGGTCGTGCTCTTGGCAGTGATGTATTTGTAGGTTATGGATTTAAGCATGTTTCTTTCAATTAGTTTTAAATATTAAAAGGTGATGAGATGCCATATTCCATTTAAGAATTAATTTCGTTCATAAATGCATAGAGACTTATAAATCGAGGGATCATCATTAAAATTCCTGCAGATTCTACTATAAAACCATACCAGCAGATTTAAAACGGCTGGTGTCAAATGTTTTAGCTGTGATGAATGTAAGTTGATGTCTGTTTGACAATGAAACTTAAATAACTAAAATATAACCTCCAGAATTTGTTTATTTGTAAAATTGATGCAAATATTTGTCTGATTGACTATTCATAACAATATTAGAAAGATATTCATTGAGAAAGATATTATGAAACGATCCACAATTTCAACGAAAAGAAATAAAATGTGTTAATTAAAACAAAATAGAAGAATGATTTTAGCCCCATAAAAAATTTCCATATAATTCTTTGACATTTTTCAAATGAAACAATTTCTTAGTCTTAAAAAGTTATAAATTGAGGATTTAAAATTATATTTTGTTGAATTCAAAACGAATTTTGACAAATTTCAATAAAATTGTGTTTCTGATTTTCTCTAACAATTTTTTTCATTAAAATTCTCCACCCTTTTTATATTTTGATATTTCTGATTTCTATTTTGGTCTCGAGTTTGAAGAAACTTTATTAATAATTGTTTCTACTTTTGGCACAAGGCCAGCAATTACCCAGTGTATTACTGGTACTTTATTTTATCGACTCCGTAAGGATGAAAGGCAAAGTTAACATTGGCGGGATTTGAACTTAGAATGGCAAGGGCCGTAACTCTATGCGTCAAAGCATGGCGTCCGACCCTCTACCGATGCTGCCAATCAATATCAGTTGCTTTTAATTATGGAATATTTAAAACTAATGGTATTAAACTCGCAGGAGATATCTACCATATACTCCAACACACACATACACTCACAGTCACACTTCTCTCTCTCTCTCTCTCTCTCTCTCTCTCTCTCTCTCTCTCTCTCTCTCTATATATATATATATATATATATATATATATATATATATATATATATATATAGTATTAAGGATACTATTTATGGTTATATATATAATAAAACCTTATATAGTCATATATATTTTATTTTAAACCCTAAATAGTGAAAGACAGTAATTCATTACTATCTTATTACCAGTAAGATAAATAGCTTAATGTAATAACATCAGTTGTTTTACAGAGCAGTTATATAGAAATTACATGAATCAAAGTTCAGTTTAAATCATTTATTTGCTTACAATTGTTTCCTCCAAACCGAGGTTTGGATTCTTCGGAGCAACTATTTAGTGATTTTTACATACTTGATCTCCTTCTCAACACAAGAGACATATAAAAACATATGTATATATTGACCCACAGTGGGTTGACATCCATCATAATAATATAATAATATGGCAATTTACATACATTCATATTAAAGGACAAAATTAAAGTTAAAATAAAAATAAAAATAAATAAATAAATAAATAAATAAATAAAACTAAAACTAAAACATTGGCAGTTTATGAAGATAAAGCAAGAGGAAAGTTTAGAGTAGTCAGTGTACGAAACAGTCTCACGTGTGGCATGCACGCGTGTCTTATTTATACAGTATTATAGTGCGGCAGATTGATACATGTAAAACAAGCAGTTAAAGCAGGCAATCAATAGCATCATGGAGTCTGTATTGTTGAAGCATTTTTCACACACACCTGTACGATATATACGTGTAAGCCCGTTTGTAGAGAAACACCAAAAATATAACAAATGTAACAAATGAGAAGAAAAACAGCACCACTGTCCTCGCACCCACCACCACTCACACAATCCAGGAAACGCAATTTATATACTACATGTCAATTATACAATCCATGATTATTCGACATTGGGTGTCCGGTGAACCATGATATACTTCGATTCATAGATCAGGCTGTTTTTGTTGTGAGAGATGACATTGTATTATATTCCGGAAGTGTGTGTGTGATTAAGGGGAGTTAATGCGTAAGGCGAGGTAACTAGCTGATTTTCATAGTTAAATTTATTATCCTAAAGTGCATTAATGGTGTTTGAGATGAGTCCCTATTATATAAGGTTATAAACAACTTCTAAATTTAAGTATCTTATCTATAAATTACAGTGTAGTCTATCAAGAAGTACTAAAGGTGTTCATATCAGGATGATGTAAACATATTTAACAAAAACTCGCAATATTATAATCAGGCATTAGCTAGATCAGGCCATAATATAGAGATCGAGTTCCTACCTACAAAAACGCATAGCTACAACATTATTTCGCACAACATGTCCATGGGAAAATTTAGTAATAGGAATAACAACCACACACACACTAATAGGGATGATACCAACAAAAGTAACCCACACCACAGAAATTACCATAGTACCATAAAAGGAAACAACTCACCAGACATAATAAACAAAAATAGAAGAAGAAATAATACATTTTTCAACCCTCCTTTCAATCTAAACGTCTCTACCAACCTACCTAGGGCTTTCTTCTCACTACTAGATAAAAACTTCCCTTCCGGCCACAAGTACCATAGCCTTTTAAACAAAAACACTATTAAAATCTCCTATTCTACTACGCCTAACATAGCATACCACATAGCTAGTAGCAATAAAAGAAAAATTAATTCTTACTTCCAACAAACTAAATCACAACAGTCGATAAACCTTCAAAATAACATTATAGCAACTAACCCTAATATCAATAGAAATAATAGTAATAGCACTAGTGTAAACAATAACGCTGGGAACGACAACCAACATAACCATAACCCTATAGCTACCATCCAGACTTCTACACAACATAATAACCGGCAGACTAACACCCAGAATAATTGTAACTGTAGATCAAATAGAACCTGCCCTTTAAATAAAAATTGCTTAATCAAGGATATCATATACTCATGCACAGTCACAACTATCAACTCTTCTGAAACCTATATAGGCTCTACTTCTAACTGCTTCAAAACTAGATACAATTCGCACCTCCACTCTTTCAAAAAACACAGTCTGGCCAACTCCACTTCACTATCTAGCTACATACACTATCTAAAAACTAAAAATAAACCATATACACTTAAATGGGAAGTGATAGGTAATGCGACATCGTACAAACCACCTAATACATTTTGTAACCTCTGTCTACTAGAGACCCATACTATCATCTTCTCTAACCATAACCTCCTTAATAAAATATCAGAAGTGTTCGCGTCTTGCCAACACCGCTTCCAACACTCTTTCCAAAACTTTAAACCCAATATATAGCAATGTCAGACTTGAACCCGTCACCACATCTAGCAACTAGCATCAGGGGCATACCTTACACCTCATCTCAACACCCATTAATCCACTTTAGCGCAAATAGTGACACCCTCATAGTACCTTTTACCCTGGAGATATCCCCATGTACTTCTACTTTTGGTATATTGGCCTTGAATTATTTGGACTACATTGCACTAATATATAATTAATGTAAACTGTAGGCACTGAATTGGTTGTGCTAACATTATCCTGTGCATGGAGTGCCACCATAGGATAGATAGATGATTAAGTAATTAATTCATTAATATGTCCTATATGCTGAATACAATGATTTATGTACAGACGATATATGAGTTTTGAGTATAGGTGTGGCTTGATGGCCAGATTAGTGTCTTTGTATGAGAGAATTGACCTCTGGACCACCCTGGTGATATTTAACTTTGCCATGCATTCAGACATACAATGACCCGGAGCTTACCGGGAGTCATATATAGTAATAAGACCCTGCCAGGTTCTGCGGGTGGACTACAATTACAAAGATCATTGATTTGGAGGTCTGACTCTTCTTGTAGAATGTTCGGTTGTGGCACTCCATGATAGAAGGTAATCATCCTGATATGAACACCTTTAGTACTTCTTGATAGACTACACTGTAATTTATAGATAAGATACTTAAATTTAGAAGTTGTTTATAAACAACTTCTAAATTTATATAATATGGACTCATCTCAAACACCGTTAATGCACTTTAGGATAATAAATTTAACTATGAAAATCAGCTAGTTACCTCGCCTTACGCATTAACTCCCCTTAATCACACACACACTTCCGGAATATAATACAATGTCATCTCTCACAACAAAAACAGCCTGATCTATGAATCGAAGTATATCATGGTTCACCGGACACCCAATGTCGAATAATCATGGATTGTATAATTGACATGTAGTATATAAATTGCGTTTCCTGGATTGTGTGAGT
>OZ024740.1:36053741-36078741 GCA_964016885.1 Eledone cirrhosa | reverse complement strand
GTATATCCCTCAGAATATCCCGCCTATCTTCTAACCTAGAGATTTTTAACGACACGCAAACTATTATAACATAGCTTTACATAAGGCAGGACATAAAGAGGGGCTCGAATACATACCAGATAGAGAAAGCAGCAACAAACCTAATGACAACTACACTACCCAAACCTATAGAAATAACAAACATAGGACTAAGCATAGAATTAGACAACGGGCATCAAAAATAACTGAACCGAACACTAATAAAAGGACTCCTAAGAACTATAGAAGATCCAGAGATAGAAAATACTTATGGTTCAATCCAATATCCAACTCCTCTATAAAAACCAAACTACCTTCTACATTCTTTAAGCTAATCGACAAACACTTCCCTAAACTACACAAATACCATAGAATCTTTAATAGAAGACCTATCAAACTATCTTACTCTACTGCAGCCAACATAGAATCCCACATACATAAAATCAACCACAAAAGTATCTCTAAAGAAAATAACCTACCAACATACACCGTAGCACCAAATACAAAACGCAAACACATAACAACATCGCAACCACAAACACACCAGGGTGCATCACAACAAAACACTAATAGGCCTAAACATCAACCCACCCACAACAACATACAAAACCGCAACGGAGAACCTGCACACCGAAAAGCCTCCAACTGTAACTGCCTCCTACCAGGTAAGTGCCCACTGCAAAATAGATGCCTTGATTAGAGTATGGTGTACCCGTGAACTGTAAATTCTGGCAACTTTACTTGGCACTACATAGGTTCCACGGCTGGAGAGTTAAAAAAAAGGTGGTACGTCCACAGACACTCCATGAAGAACCGTAGCCTGGATAACTCTACGACGCTCGCCAATAAAATCTGGCAGCTTAAAAACACAAACCAGGAATATAGGATTAGCTGGTCTAATTTATTGCTTTTTCTTTTATCTGTCACTACCTCAGACTCTCTACACATATCTATGTATGTTTCGAATATGACTTTTCATGTTAACACTAAACCCACCACATAATCATTATCCGGACACTTACTCACCACCACCACTATCATATTCTGTACTTATATGCTCTCACTTATCCCTATTTCTTTATATTTCTATTATTTTTCCATTTTCTTACTTTTTTACTGTATCTTTTTTCTTACCTTTACTTGTTACATCTGTAACTTCTCTACCTATTTATCATATATATTTTATTATTGATGTTATTGTTTTGATTATACGCTACTTTTCTAGATATATCTTGCCTTGTATGAATTATTTTTGTGTTTTGAGGATTTGATCAGAGGTAAATAATGTAATGAAGATCGAGTGACGCAACTTCGAGCGATTAGCGGCCTCTAGACTCACCTGATCAATGAAACAATTGTTAATACCTGAAATAAAGCCTCTTGTTGTACAGCCAACCATGTTACTCTTCATTCTTTCACTATTATTACTTCAAGTATAACCTACATTGGAATTAGGGCGAACTCGCTGCCTAACTATGGAAAGATCTTGTTGAGTTAAACAAAGCCGTACGTTAAAACTATCCCGACGCAGAGTACTCACAACCTCTAACTGGATTACCTATAACGATAACATGTTACTCCATATATATAATATATATATAATATATATATATATATATATATATATATATATATATATATATATATATATATCAAGATAAGCAGAACAAGTAAAATTCAATCAATTTTTCAAAATAAATCAAAATTAATTTACAATTAAAATTAATCAAAATTAAAAAATATAATATAAATACTTACCTATTTAAGTGGCCCTTACTGTACAGTTTCACTTTGCAAAACATTAGATATCACATGGATATTAATGGAAAAACAAAGATCTACAGAGAAGCATTTTCCTTTCCTAGGGTTAAAAACCTCAGGAACGATAAAATATATGACCTCACTCCTACTAATACAGGTCTGAAAGGTCGTGAAAGTGATCCATAAATACGTTGGTGTAAAGTGAAGGCGGGAAATCGTAGACTTGTTGTCTATATTCGCCACCAAAAAAAATTAGCAGCTAGATAGAACGACAGAATTTTTTCTCTACATAACGGAGAATCATGAATAAAGTTAATATATCTGAGGGTACAATGTACCCCCAGAAATACATAGGTTGTCTATGATTCAAGGTGGTTCTATGGTAATAATTTTATATACCAGAACTTATATATATATATATATATATATATATATATATATATATATATATATATATATATATTGTTATACTTGGGAAGGGTCATATTTGTGTAATATTGCCAGAATTAATAACGATTCATATAAAAAACCTCGCAAAACTAATTCATCGCCGTTATATATATATATATATATATATATATAGGAAAAGAAACAGATCCCCGACGGCAGAGCTCAAGCCGTTTCGACAGCTATTTCTGGACGTCCAGAAATAGCTGTCGAAACGGCTTGAGCTCTGCCGTCGGGGTTCTGTTTATTTTCCTATTACCCACTCTACTACCCAAAGTATCGACTACTCTGGTGCGTTATGGTCCACCTGGTTCCTTACCACACTTCCTTTGTTATATATATATATATATATATTATGTAAGGTCGCTCTCGAGTGCTACTGGTAACATGTAACTCAGTACAACCTGTCTCATGTTCGGGTCGTCGGCAACTAAACCGGCAACCCCACCAAGCTTGCTTGGTGAGGAGGTTGATATTTGGACACCCTGCAGGATGAAATACAAGACCCGGCACAGGGCGGAGGAACTCAGCAGAGTCAACGGCCATCCAAATAGTACTTTATAGTCATAAAGTAGCAACAGCAGTGGTGGTACGTGTGTTTCTTCACGGAAAAGCAGACTTAACAATAGAACGTTGAACAAAAGTAGTTTTTGAAATGTGGTCACGCTGAAGTCGGTTATAATAATCCATTGCCAGGTGGTGCTCCAGCATAGTTCAATGAACTGGAACAAGGAAAATAATAAACGAATAGTAACAGGTAGCCACTGTAAGCAGCAGTTGCATTATGAAATTGATGAATGTTTGGCTTCGTTGAAAAAGACAGAGTCCCAAGGAGTTAATTACCTTCTCAGATATACTACATAAAAACAAAGTTTTCCATAAATTCCCAGTAACCACATAAATTAAGTGATTTCCTATACTTTGACATTCAGAGAAAAAATAAAGTGCTTTAACCCGAAATGTTTTTGAAACGTTGAGAACCTTTTATTAGAAAAAGATATATCTTTTATCTCGACTGTGTAGTTTGCCAGAGAAAATGACAAAACGTTTTCAAGGAAGTATTTCCCGACGTCGAAGGCGCTACTTTTTTCCTAATAAGTCTCAAAAATCTATCATGCGTCCTCGAGGCCGAAAGTTGTTTACTATTTTCTTCGGCGCCGGGAAATACAGTATGTTCATTTTCCCCTGAAAACGTTTTGTCCTTTTCCCTATGTACTTTTTTTTTTTTATCTCCCCGATGAATAACTTTGCTCAAAATGTAAACTCATCTAAATTTACGAACTTTCCTAAATGATATTTGACCATCTCATATTTTCTTGGAATCTGGCTTCTATTTGCTATTTATTTTTAGTTAGACTTTTAATGATTCATATATTTAATATGCACTAACTCACCCAGTATTTATATAAAATTTCAGTTAGCCTCATACTACCATATGGAAACATCCTGAGTTTGTTTCTTTCATCAACTCTACATTCTAAATCATCTTACTTTTTTTACCTTTCTGTCCTTCTGGATTGTCAGTATCGGTAGAGAGTCGGACAGCATGCTTTATAGTTACGTCCCTTTATGATCTGAGTTCAAATCCCGCCGAGGTTAACTTTGCCTTTCATCCTTACGGGGTCGATTAAATAAAGTACCAGTAACATACTGGGATCGATTTAATCGACTTTCTCCTCCCCCCAAATTACTGGCCTTGTGTCTATACTAGAAATCATTATATTGTTTATATATTTGGCACAACGCTAGCAATTTGAAGGAAAGTGGAAAGTCCATTAAATCTACCCCAGTGCATCACTGGTAATTTAATTTATCGACCCCGTAAGGATGAAAAGCAAAGCTAACCACGGCGGGATTTGAACTCAGAACTCAAAGGGCCGTAATTAAATGCTGTAAAGCATATTATTCGACGCTTTACCTATACTGTCACTCCACCGACCTGTCGCATTCATTATATTAAAACATCTCTAATGTCAGTCCACAATTGCACACACACATTAACACATACACACACACACACATTCACATGCACATATATATATATACACACATATATATATACACACACTCACACACATAAATATGAATATTTGTTTTGTCGGATTAGATAAAACGCGACTCTTTATATACACATCTGTGCATTTCGATTTTCCTCTCTCTCACTCTCTGTCTGCCTGTCTATCTCTCTTTCTCTCTCCCCTCCTCTCTCTCTCTCCTTCTCTCTCTCGCTCTCTCTCTCTCTATATATATATATATATGCAGAGGTTATATTTAATTTGTTGGGATTCAACAAGCTTAAACATTTTTATAACTGTATTTTATCTGATAAAACTTTTATAACTGTATTTTATAACTGTATTTTATCTGATGAAAGCGCACCATAATTTGTCTTGGTTGCCCTTGAAATATGTATAATAAAATAAATATGGTTTTATAAATATAGTTTCCATTTATTAATATATTGTATATATATATGTGTGTGTGTGTATGTGTGTGCAAAGTCTTTGGTCTCATCTCACCATTAAAAGACTGAAGTCGTCCACTAGCCATGGTCCACTCACAAGTAAACCTGAGGTATAAAATAACAACAGCAACGACCTATTCATCAGCTCCCCACCCTTCACATAATCGTCGATGGCAAAAACCTGAAATATGTAGTAACATTCAGATATTTGTAAACAAATACTTCTCTTGAGGATAAAATGGTCAAACGCGTAACCTACGTTACAAATCCTTTCGGCAAACTTCGTCATCATCTGTGAGATAAACGGGTAACATCATTGAAAACAAAAATGAAAGCCTACCTAGCTATAGTCTTTTCCACTCTCCAATACGGATCGGAATCTTGGACTCCTGTCGATCACACAATAACCGACTTGATGTTTTTCATAAGCGATGTTTTTGGACCATTTATGGATGATGCTTAAATGACGGAATTTCAAATATTGATCTATTTTGTAAATGTAAAATTGGTGCCATTGAATCCTTTCTTTATCAAGGGGTGTATGTGAAGACATATACCATAATTCATCGCTGCATAGATATCACAGAGAATACATTGGAGAATTTATTTATTTCGTAAAGTAAATAATCCAAGGTACTGCTGCACGTCGGTCTGAGGAGGCCAAACTCTCAAAATACCGGTCGCTCTCCGACAGGTTCGTGGTCGTGCCCTTGGAGAGTGGAGACTTCTGGTGTCCTTGGCCCTAAGGCTATCTCCCTAATCCCCACCATAGGCGCTGAGCTAGCCAGCCGCAGGTGTGAGCCTCGCGAGTTAGAATGGCTCTTCCAGCGCATCTCCCTTACCATCCTCCGGGGAAATGCCTTCTCTATCCTGTCCGCCGGGGTTGTGGGGAGGCCAGCACGTGGGACCCCATTTGCCCACCATTCGGATTAATAGGCAAAGTCCATATTATTATAAAGCGAATCGTTATTTATGTACAGAATACTATATTTTTCTTTAACTATATATATGATATTTTTTTATTTACAGTGACTAAACTATTACGTTACTAGTGAATTCAATCTCTTTCACAACCAAACTCAATATTTCAGTTACAAATATCAAGGTGAATTGGCAGTATCGGTAGAGAGTCGGACACCATGCTTTGAAGCATAGAGTTCCGTCCCTTTATGATATGAGTTCAAATCCCGCCGAGGTTAACTTTGCCTTTCATGCTTACGGGGTGGATAAAATAAAGTACCAGTAATACACTGGGTAATTGCTGGCCTTGTGCCAAAAGTAGAAACAATTATATATTTAACAAAGAATTTCAGAACACTCCGGCTTCTCATGAAGAATCCATTATTACGTCATTATATAATGCGTTAAACTCGTCCAGGATTCTAGTCTATATTCTTAATGTTGCCGTCGTTGATTTCATAAAAATAATCACCCATCTTTACTTCATGTTCCATTGTAGTCACGTGTGGAAAGTCTTGTATCATGCAGCACTGTCAAGAGACATTATAAAGTAATGCAACATATATTTAGCGGAAGTTTCATATGTATCATATCTCTCGCTGTTCATCATAAACAAAAGATCTATCTGCAGAAATAGACACGTTTTTACTGATAAACTGATAAACTAGAAAATATCTGCAAATTACATCCGTTTGGCATATATATAAACAGTCTACACCAACAGATATATCTGCAAAGAAAAACAAATATGAATAAGCTTACTATGTTCAGACTAAGCAACATTCAGGCCAGTAACAAATCACATGTCAGTGGGGAAAGGAATTAAAATGCATTAAGCAATCAAATTAATATAAGTAAGTGTGTGTATGTGTGTGTATGTACGACCATCCAATAAAGTTTTTTTTTGTGGAACGAGGGACCCCTAATCTTCATAAGACATCTCGCGAGGAGAAGGTCACTCTGATATAAAACATGCAATTTCATTTGCATCCAATGATGTAGATTAGTTCTTCTTTTTGGGTAAATGCATTTTATGTTCAGAGAGTGGTATTGACCCCGTGCAAAGCCTTTCCTTACTTAAAAAAGCTTCAAGCACAGGCCTCGCTTGATATATGACATTTTTTGCGATACATGGCATTGGTGGCGATAGGCAAGTCCCCAGCAGAACTAAAAAACCACATCCACGATACTCAAGCGAGGGAATTACTCGAAATCGAGTTGCAGCCATCATGTTTGCGTATGCATATATGTGCGTATGAATGGATGTGTGTATATAGTTTATTAAGGCTGATCCGGTAACCTGTTTCATTGCAGGGGAAATTCCAGAGCAACTGGTTACTGGATCAATTTGAATAAACTATTAATCTCTACTATGGTAGAGATGCTCGTGTCCGCCAATACTAAACCTATATCTCCGATATATATTTATAAATATATATCTCTCTAGTTACTTTCCTTAACACATGCGCAATGATATTTACGAAATAACATCGAAACTAGGCAACAGCTTATGTGCAAAAACAAACGTGTCATTTTCAGGAGTTTACTTTTACACAATGTCGTTTACTTAGAGAAATATGTTGTCATACTACTACTGAGGCAGCTGTATATGATCAAAGCTTAAAACACTCACACCTAGATTTATATATGTTTGATATACATAAACTTATTGTGTATATTTCCATATACACCTCTATTATGAATCCCGCTGTGTAATCTTAACATGTCATACTTAAACTATGTGTAAATGAGCATCTCCCAAAGTATATTATTCACCTCAATACCTCGTTAGTAAACGTCACTCAGGATGGATAAAGATACTGAAAACTAGTTAACAGTGATCATATCACAACTGCCTCAGTAATCCCACGATTACTGAGGCAATTGTGACATGATCACT
Source organism: Eledone cirrhosa (assembly GCA_964016885.1). Classification (NCBI taxonomy): domain Eukaryota; kingdom Metazoa; phylum Mollusca; class Cephalopoda; order Octopoda; family Eledonidae; genus Eledone; species Eledone cirrhosa. Next base: position 36,071,191 of record OZ024740.1, on the reverse strand, counting down.
GTTTAAAACATCCACAGCGAGACTTTTGTATGATTATTATCCATAAACATATTCTATGTACTTCGATATACATCTCTACCTTTAATCACGCTCTATTAGTGTTACTGTTAAGTGCGTGATGGTCTGGATTGGCAGTACGGTGGAGCGTCAGACGCCATGCTTTGACGCATAGAGTTACGGCCCTTATCATTCTGAGTTCAAATCCCGCCGAGGTTAACTTTGCCTTTCATCCTTACGGGGTCGATAAAATAAAGTACCAGTAATGTACTGTGTATTTGCTGGCCTTGTGCCAAAAGTAGAAACAATTATTTTCATCCTTTCTAAGTCAATAAATAAGGGACTAGTACAGGAGTTTAACTCTTCCTTTATATCTCTTTATCTCTCTCTCTCTCTCTCTCTCTCTCTCTCTCTCTCTCTCCCTCTCCCTCTCTCTCCCTCTCTCTCTCTCTCTCTCTGGAAGAAATCGGCTGAGTTCAAATCTGGAGAGAGATGGGTTCTGCCATGTTCAAATGCCCAAAACGCTGTGTCATGAAAGTATAGCGAGAATTTGATGATCGTATTGGTAGGTGAATGTGTTGTGGTGTTGATTCGTTTGTTTCATGTGTGCTCACTTGTAGCTTGCTGTGTGCTGTGGTTACTACATGATGGAGCCGACAAATATATATTGAGTTAAGAACACAGAGTAGTCTCTTGCAATTAAATAGCTCTAAGAAAAAAGCTTTTCCGAGCCGTACAATATAATTGAATAAACAAATAAACACTACACCACACTCTATCACTGATATAAACACTACACCACACTTTACTCCTGATATAAATAATACACCACTCTCTATCCCTGATATAAACACTACATCACTGTCTATCCCTGATATAAACACTACACCACTCTCTATCCCTGATATAAACACTACATCACTCTCTATCCCTGATATAAACACTACACCACTCTCTATCCCCGATATAAACACTACACCACTCTCTATCCCTGATATAAACACTACATCACTCTCTATCCCTGATATAAACACTACACCACTCTCTATGCCCGATATAAACACTACACCACTCTCTATCCCTGATATAAACACTACATCACTCTCTATCTCTGATATAAACACTACATCACTCTATATCCCTGATATAAATACTACACCACTCTCTATCCCTGATACAAACAAGACACCACTCTCTATCCCTGATATAAACACTACAACAAACTCTATCCCACATATAAACACTACATCACTCTCTATTCCTGATATAAACACTACAGCACTCTCTATCCCTGATATAAACACTTCACCACCCTTTATTCCTGATATAAACACTACATCACCCTTTATTCCTGATATAAACACTACACCACTCTCTATCCCTGATATAAATACTACACCACTCTCTATCCCTGATATAAACTCTACATCACTCTTGATTCCTGATATGAACACTACACCACTCTTTACCCATGATATCATCACTACATCACTCTCCATCACTGATATATACACAACACCACTCTGTATCCTTGATATAAACACGCCACCACTCTTGACTCCTGATATAAACACTACACCACTCTCTATCCCCGATATAAACACTACACCACTCTCTAACCCTGATATAAACATTACACCACTCTCTATCCCTGATATAAACACTACACCACTCTCTATCCCTGATATAAAAACCACACCACTCTCCATCCCTGATATGAACATTACACCACTCTCTATCCCTGATGTAAACACTACACCACTCTCTATCCCTGATATAAAGACCACATCACTCTCTATCCCTGATATAAATATGACATCCCTCTCTATACCTGATATAAACACTACACCACTCTCTACTCCTGATATAAACACTACATCACTCTTTACTCCTGATATAAACACTACATCACTCTCCATCCCTGATATAAACACTACACCACTCTTTACTCCTGATATAAACACTACATCACTCTTCACTCCTGATATAAACACTACATCACTCTCCATCCCTGATATAAACACTACACCACTCTTTACTCCTGATATAAACACTACACCACTCTTTACTCCTGATATAAACACTACACCACTCTTTACCCATGATATCATCACTACATCACTCTCCCTCACTGATATATACACTACACCACTCTGTATCCTTGATATAAACACGCCACAACTCTTTACTCCTGATATAAACACTACACCACTCTCTATCCCTGATATAAACACTACACCACTCTCTATCACTGATATAAACACCAGACCACTCTCTATCCCTGATATGAACATTACACCACTCTCTATCCCTGATATAAACACTACATCACTCTTTACTCCTGATGTAAAACACTACACCACTCTTTATCCTTGATATAAACACTACACCACTCTCTATCCCTGATATAAAGACCACATCACTCTCTATCCCTGATATAAACATGACATCACTCTCTATACCTGATATAAACACTACACCACTCTCTAGTCCTGATATAAACACTACATCACTCTTTACTCTTGATATAAACACTACATCACTCTCCATCCCTGATATAAACACTACACCACTCTTTACTCCTGATATAAACACTACAACACTATCTTTTACTGATATATACACACAACACCACTCTCTATTCTTGATATAAACACTACACCACTCTTTACTCCTGATATAAACACTACACCACTATTTACTAGTGATATAAACACTACACCACTCTCTATCCCTGATATAAACACTACATCACTCTCTAGCCCTGATATAAACGCAACACCACTCTCTATCCCTGATATAAACACTACACCACTCTGTATCCCTGATATAAACACTATATCACTCTTTACTCCTGATGTAAACACTACAGCACTCTTTATCCTTGATATAAACACTACCCCACTCTCTATCCCTTATATAAAGACCACATAACTCTCTATCCCTGATATAAACACTACACCACTCTCTATTTCCTGATATAAACACTACACCACTCTCTATCCCTGATATAAACACTACACCACTCTCTATCCCTGAAATAAACACTACATCACTCTTTACTCCTGATATAAAGATCACACCACTCTCTAACCCTGATATAAACATGACATCCCTCTCTATTCCTGATATAAACACTACACCACTCTCTATCCCTGATATAAACACGACACCACTCTCTACCCCTGATATAAATTCTACATCACTCTTGACTCCTGATATGAACACTACACCATCCTCTATCCCTGATATAAAAACGACACCACTCTTTACTACTGATATAAACACCACACCCCTCTCTATCCCAGATGTAAACATTATATCAGTCTCTATCCCTGATATAAACACTACATCACTCTCTATCACTGATATTAACATTACACCACTCTCTATCCCTGACATAAACATTACACCACTCTCTATCCCTGATATAAACACTACAATACTCTTCATTCTGATATAAACACTTCGCCGCTCTTTATTGCTGAGAAAAACACTACACCACTCTTGCTTTCTGATATAAACACTACATCACTCTCTATCCCTGATACAAACACTATACCACACTTTACTCCCGTGATATAAACACTACACCACTCTCTATTCATGATATAAACGCTACACCACTATCTATCCATGATATAAACACTACACCACTCTTTACTCCTGATATAAACACTACACCACTCTTTATTCCTGATATAAACACTACACCACTCCCAATCCCTTATATAAATACTATACCACTCTCTATACCTGATATAAACACTACATCACTCCCTATCCCTGATATAAACACTACACCACTCCCTGTTACTGATATATACACACAACACCACACTCTATCCTTGATATAAACACTACACCACTCTTTACTCCTGATATAAACACTACACCACTATTTACTACTGATATAAACACTACATCACACTTTAACCCTGATATAAACATGACATCACTCTCTATTCCTGATATAAACACTACACCACTCCCTATCCCTGATATAAGTACTATACCACTCTCTAAACCTGATATAAACACTACACCACTCCCTATCCCTGATATAATCACTACACCACTCTCTTTTACCGATATATACACACAACACCACTCTCTATCCTTCATATAAACACTACATGACTCTTTATGCCTGATATAAACACTACACCACTCTTTACTGCTGATATAAACACTACATCACTCTCTATCCTTCATATAAACACTACACCACCCTGTATCCCTGATATAAACACTACACCACACTCTATCCCGGATATAAACATTACACCACTCTCTATCCCTGATATAAATATTACACTACTCTCTATCCCTGATATAAACATAAAACCACTCTCTATCTCTGATATAATCATTACACCACTCTCTATCCCTGATATAAACACTACACCACTCTCTATCCCTGATACACACACTACACCACTCTCTAACCCTGATATAAACGCTGCAGTACTCTCTATTCCTGATATAAACACTACACCAGTGGCTATCCCTGATATAAACACTACATCACTCTCTATCCCTGATATAAACACTACACCACTCTCTATTCTGATATAAACACTACACCACTCTCTATCTTTGATATAAACACTACACCACTCTTTATTCCTGATATAAACACTACACCACGCTTTATTCCTGATATAAACACTACACCACTCTTTACCCATGATATCATCACTACATCACTCTCCCTCACTGATATATACACTACACCACTCTGTATCCTTGATATAAACACGCCACAACTCTTTACTCCTGATATAAACACTACACCACTCTCTATCCCTGATATAAAGACCACATCACTCTCTATCCCTGATATAAACATGACATCACTCTCTATACCTGATATAAACACTACACCACTCTCTAGTCCTGATATAAACACTACATCACTCTTTACTCTTGATATAAACACTACATCACTCTCCATCCCTGATATAAACACTACACCACTCTTTACTCCTGATATAAACACTACAACACTATCTTTTACTGATATATACACACAACACCACTCTCTATTCTTGATATAAACACTACACCACTCTTTACTCCTGATATAAACACTACACCACTATTTACTAGTGATATAAACACTACACCACTCTCTATCCCTGATATAAACACTACATCACTCTCTAGCCCTGATATAAACGCAACACCACTCTCTATCCCTGATATAAACACTACACCACTCTGTATCCCTGATATAAACACTATATCACTCTTTACTCCTGATGTAAACACTACAGCACTCTTTATCCTTGATATAAACACTACCCCACTCTCTATCCCTTATATAAAGACCACATAACTCTCTATCCCTGATATAAACACTACACCACTCTCTATTTCCTGATATAAACACTACACCACTCTCTATCCCTGATATAAACACTACACCACTCTCTATCCCTGAAATAAACACTACATCACTCTTTACTCCTGATATAAAGATCACACCACTCTCTAACCCTGATATAAACATGACATCCCTCTCTATTCCTGATATAAACACTACACCACTCTCTATCCCTGATATAAACACGACACCACTCTCTACCCCTGATATAAATTCTACATCACTCTTGACTCCTGATATGAACACTACACCATCCTCTATCCCTGATATAAAAACGACACCACTCTTTACTACTGATATAAACACCACACCCCTCTCTATCCCAGATGTAAACATTATATCAGTCTCTATCCCTGATATAAACACTACATCACTCTCTATCACTGATATTAACATTACACCACTCTCTATCCCTGACATAAACATTACACCACTCTCTATCCCTGATATAAACACTACAATACTCTTCATTCTGATATAAACACTTCGCCGCTCTTTATTGCTGAGAAAAACACTACACCACTCTTGCTTTCTGATATAAACACTACATCACTCTCTATCCCTGATACAAACACTATACCACACTTTACTCCCGTGATATAAACACTACACCACTCTCTATTCATGATATAAACGCTACACCACTATCTATCCATGATATAAACACTACACCACTCTTTACTCCTGATATAAACACTACACCACTCTTTATTCCTGATATAAACACTACACCACTCCCAATCCCTTATATAAATACTATACCACTCTCTATACCTGATATAAACACTACATCACTCCCTATCCCTGATATAAACACTACACCACTCCCTGTTACTGATATATACACACAACACCACTCTCTATCCTTGATATAAACACTACACCACTCTTTACTCCTGATATAAACACTACACCACTATTTACTACTGATATAAACACTACATCACACTTTAACCCTGATATAAACATGACATCACTCTCTATTCCTGATATAAACACTACACCACTCCCTATCCCTGATATAAGTACTATACCACTCTCTAAACCTGATATAAACACTACACCACTCCCTATCCCTGATATAATCACTACACCACTCTCTTTTACCGATATATACACACAACACCACTCTCTATCCTTCATATAAACACTACATGACTCTTTATGCCTGATATAAACATTACACCACTCTTTACTGCTGATATAAACACTACATCACTCTCTATCCTTCATATAAACACTACACCACCCTGTATCCCTGATATAAACACTACACCACATTCTATCCCGGATATAAACATTACACCACTCTCTATCCCTGATATAAATATTACACTACTCTCTATCCCTGATATAAACATTACACCACTCTCTATCTCTGATATAATCATTACACCACTCTCTATCCCTGATATAAACACTACATCACTCTCTATCCCTGATACACACACTACACCACTCTCTAACCCTGATATAAACGCTACAGTACTCTCTATTCCTGATATAAACACTACACCAGTGGCTATCCCTGATATAAACACTACATCACTCTCTATCCCTGATATAAACACTACACCACTCTCTATTCTGATATAAACACTACACCACTCTCTATCTTTGATATAAACACTACACCACTCTTTATTCCTGATATAAACACTACACCACGCTTTATTCCTGATATAAACACTACACCACTCTTTACCCATGATATCATCACTACATCACTCTCCCTCACTGATATATACACTACACCACTCTGTATCCTTGATATAAACACGCCACAACTCTTTACTCCTGATATAAACACTACACCACTCTCTATCCCTGATATAAACACTACACCACTCTCTATCACTGATATAAACACCAGACCACTCTCTATCCCTGATATGAACATTACACCACTCTCTATCCCTGATATAAACACTACATCACTCTTTACTCCTGATGTAAAACACTACACCACTCTTTATCCTTGATATAAACACTACACCACTCTCTATCCCTGATATAAAGACCACATCACTCTCTATCCCTGATATAAACATGACATCACTCTCTATACCTGATATAAACACTACACCACTCTCTAGTCCTGATATAAACACTACATCACTCTTTACTCTTGATATAAACACTACATCACTCTCCATCCCTGATATAAACACTACACCACTCTTTACTCCTGATATAAACACTACAACACTATCTTTTACTGATATATACACACAACACCACTCTCTATTCTTGATATAAACACTACACCACTCTTTACTCCTGATATAAACACTACACCACTATTTACTAGTGATATAAACACTACACCACTCTCTATCCCTGATATAAACACTACATCACTCTCTAGCCCTGATATAAACGCAACACCACTCTCTATCCCTGATATAAACACTACACCACTCTGTATCCCTGATATAAACACTATATCACTCTTTACTCCTGATGTAAACACTACAGCACTCTTTATCCTTGATATAAACACTACCCCACTCTCTATCCCTTATATAAAGACCACATAACTCTCTATCCCTGATATAAACACTACACCACTCTCTATTTCCTGATATAAACACTACACCACTCTCTATCCCTGATATAAACACTACACCACTCTCTATCCCTGAAAAAAACACTACATCACTCTTTACTCCTGATATAAAGATCACATCACTCTCTAACCCTGATATAAACATGACATCCCTCTCTATTCCTGATATAAACACTACACCACTCTCTATCCCTGATATAAACACGACACCACTCTCTACCCCTGATATAAATTCTACATCACTCTTGACTCCTGATATGAACACTACACCATCCTCTATCCCTGATATAAAAACGACACCACTCTTTACTACTGATATAAACACCACACCCCTCTCTATCCCAGATGTAAACATTATATCAGTCTCTATCCCTGATATAAACACTACATCACTCTCTATCACTGATATTAACATTACACCACTCTCTATCCCTGACATAAACATTACACCACTCTCTATCCCTGATATAAACACTACAATACTCTTCATTCTGATATAAACACTTCGCCGCTCTTTATTGCTGAGAAAAACACTACACCACTCTTGCTTTCTGATATAAACACTACATCACTCTCTATCCCTGATACAAACACTATACCACACTTTACTCCCGTGATATAAACACTACACCACTCTCTATTCATGATATAAACGCTACACCACTATCTATCCATGATATAAACACTACACCACTCTTTACTCCTGATATAAACACTACACCACTCTTTATTCCTGATATAAACACTACACCACTCCCAATCCCTTATATAAATACTATACCACTCTCTATACCTGATATAAACACTACATCACTCCCTATCCCTGATATAAACACTACACCACTCCCTGTTACTGATATATACACACAACACCACTCTCTATCCTTGATATAAACACTACACCACTCTTTACTCCTGATATAAACACTACACCACTATTTACTACTGATATAAACACTACATCACACTTTAACCCTGATATAAACATGACATCACTCTCTATTCCTGATATAAACACTACACCACTCCCTATCCCTGATATAAGTACTATACCACTCTCTAAACCTGATATAAACACTACACCACTCCCTATCCCTGATATAATCACTACACCACTCTCTTTTACCGATATATACACACAACACCACTCTCTATCCTTCATATAAACACTACATGACTCTTTATGCCTGATATAAACACTACACCACTCTTTACTGCTGATATAAACACTACATCACTCTCTATCCTTCATATAAACACTACACCACCCTGTATCCCTGATATAAACACTACACCACATTCTATCCCGGATATAAACATTACACCACTCTCTATCCCTGATATAAATATTACACTACTCTCTATCCCTGATATAAACATTACACCACTCTCTATCTCTGATATAATCATTACACCACTCTCTATCCCTGATATAAACACTACACCACTCTCTATCCCTGATACACACACTACACCACTCTCTAACCCTGATATAAACGCTACAGTACTCTCTACTCCTGATATAAACACTACACCAGTGGCTATCCCTGATATAAACACTACATCACTCTCTATCCCTGATATAAACACTACACCACTCTCTATTCTGATATAAACACTACACCACTCTCTATCTTTGATATAAACACTACACCACTCTTTATTCCTGATATAAACACTACACCACGCTTTATTCCTGATATAAACACTACACCACTCTCCATTCCTGATATAAACACTACACCACTCTCCATCCCTGATATAAACACTACACCACACTCTATCCCTGATATAAACACTACAACACTCTTCATTCCTGATATAAACACTACATCACTCTCTATCCCTGATACAAACACTATACCACACTTTATTCCCCTGATATAAACACTACACCACGCTCTATTCATGATATAAACGCTACACCACTATCTATCCCTGATATAAAGACCACATCACTCTCTAACCCTGATATAAACACTACACCACTCTCTATACCTGATATAAACACTACAACACTCTCTATTCCTAATATAAACACTACACCACTCTCTATCCCTGATATAAACACTACATCACTACCTATCCCTGATATAAACACTACACCACTCTCTATGCCTGATATAAACACTACACCACTCTCTATACCTGATATAAACACTACAATACTCTCTATTCCTAATATAAACACTACACCACTCTCTATCCCTGATATAAACACTACATCACTCTCTATGCCTGATATAAACACTACATCAATCTCTAATCCTGATATAAACACTACATCACTCTCTATCCCTGATATAAACACTACACCACTCTCTATCCCTGATATAAACACTACACCACTCTCTATGCCTGATATAAACACTACACCACTCTCTACTGCCTGATATAAACACTACAACACTCTCTATTCCTAATATAAACACTACACCACTCTCTATCCCTGATATAAACACTACATCACTCTCTATGCCTGATATAAACACTACATCAATCTCTAATCCTGATATAAACACTACATCACTCTCTATCCCTGATATAAACACTACACCACTCTCTATACCTGATATAAACACTACACCACTCTCGATCCCTGATATAAACACTACACCACTCTCTATCCCTGATATAAACACTACATCACTACCTATCCCTGATATAAACACTACACCACTCTCTATCCCTGATATAAACACTACATCAATCTCTAATCCTGATATAAACACTACATCACTCTCTATCCCTGATATAAACACGACACCACTCTCTATCCCTGATATAGACACTACACCACTTTCTATCCCTGATATAAACATTACACCGCTCTCCATTCCTGATATAAACACTACACCTCTCGTTACTCTTTATATAAACACTACAATACTCTTCATTCCTGATATAAACACTACGCCTCTCTTTATTGCTGAGAAAAACACTACACCACTCTCTCTTCCTGATATAAACACTACATCACTCTCTATCCCTGATACAAACACTATACCATCCTTTACTTCCCTGATATAAACACTACACCACTCTCTATTCATGATATAAACGCTAAACCATTATCTATCCATGATATAAACACTACACCACTCTTTATTCCTGATATAAAAACTACACCACTCTTTATTCCTGATATAAACACTACACCACTCCCAATCCCTTATATAAATACTACACCACTCTCTATACCTGATATAAATACTACACCACTCTCTATACCTGATATAAACACTACACCACTCCCTGTTACCGATATATACACACAACACCACTCTCTATCCTTGATATAAACACTACATGACTCTTTATGCCTGATATAAACACTACACCACTCTTTACTCCTGATATAGAAACTACACCACTCTTTCCTCCTGATATAAACACTACATCACTGTTTACTTCTGATATAAAAACTACATCACTCTCTTTCCGTGATATAATCACTACACCACTCTCTATCCCTGATATAAAACTTCATCACTCTCCATTCCTGATATAAACACTACACCTCTCGTTACTCTTTATATAAACACTACACCACTCTTTATTCCTGATATAAACACTACACCACTCTCTATCCCTGATATAAACACTACACCACTCTCTATCCCTGATATAAACACTAGACCTCTCGTTCTTCCTGATATAAACACTACACCACTCTTTATTCCTGATATAAACACTACACCACTCTCTATCCCTGATATAAACACTACATCACTCTCTATCCCTGATATAAACACTATGTCACTCTGTATCCCTGATATAAACACTACATCACTCTTTACCCCTGATGTAAACACTACACCACACTTTATCCTTGATATAAACACTACCCTACTCTCTATCCCTTATATAAAGACCACATCACTCTCCATCCCTGATATGAACATTACACCACTCTCTATCCCTGATATAAACACTACATCACTCTTTACTACTGATGTAAACACTACACCACACTTTATCCTTGATATAAACACTACCCTACTCTCTATCCCTTATATAAAGACCACATCACTCTCCATCACTGATATGAACATTACACCACTCTCTATCCCTGATATAAACACTACATCACTCTTTACTACTGATGTAAACACTACACCACTCTTTATCCTTGATATAATCACTACACGACAATTTACTCCTGATATAAACACTACACCACTCTCTATCGCTGATATAAATACAACATCACTCTCTAACCCCGATATAAACATGACATCACTCTCTATTCCTGATATAAACACTACACCACTCTCTATCCCTGATATAAACACTACACCACACTCTATCGCTGATATAAACACTACACCACTCTTTACTCCTGATATAAACACTACAACACTCTCTTTTACTGATATATACACACAACACGACTCTCTATCCCTGATATAAACACTACACCCTTCTCCCTATCCCTGATATAAACACTACATCAATCTCTAATCCTGATATAAACACTACATCACTCTCTATCCCTGATATAAACATGACACCACTCTCTACCCCTGATATAAATTCTACATCACTCATGACTCCTGATATGAACACTACACCACTCTCTATCCCTGATATGAACACTACACCACTCTCTATCTCTGATATAAAAACGACACCACTCTTTACTACTGATATAAACACCACACCCCTCTCTATCCCAGATATAAACACTACATCACTCTCTATTCCTGATATAAACACTACACCACTCTCTATCCCTGATATAAACACTACAACACTCTTCATTCCTGATATAAACACTACGCCTCTCTTTACTGCTGAGAAAAACACTACACCACTCTCCCTTCCTGATATAAACACTACATCACTCTCTATCCCTGATACAAACCCTATACCACACTTTACTCCCCTGATATAAACACTACACAACTCTCTATTCATGATATAAAAGCTACACCACTCTCTATACCTGATATAAACACTACACCACTCCCTATCCCTGATATAAACACTACACCATACTCTGTTACTGATATATACACACAACACCACTCTCTATCCTTGATATAAACACTACACCACTCTTTACTCCTGATATAAAAACTACACCACTATTTACTTCTGATATAAACACTACATCACTCTCTATCCCTGATATAATCTCTACACCACTCTCTATCCCTGATATAAACATTACATCACTCTCTATCCCTGTTATAAACACTACATCACTCTTAACTCCTGAGATAAACACTACATCCCTCTCTATCCCTGATATAGACACTACACCACTCTCTATCCCTGATACACACACTACACCACTCTCTATCCCTGAAATAAACGCTACACCACTCTCTATTCTGATATAAACACTACACCACTCTCTATTCTGATATAAACACTACACCACTCTCTCTTCCTGATATAAACACTACACCATTCTCTATCTTTGATATAAACACTACACCACTCTTTATTCCTGATATAAACACTACACCACTCTTTATTCCTGATATAAACACTACATCACTCTCCATCCCTGATATAAACACTACACCACTCTCTATCCCTGATATAAACACTACACCGCTCTCTATTCCATATATAAACACTAGATCACTCTCTATCCCTGATATAAACGCTACACCACTCTCTATCCCTGATATAAACACTACACCACTTTCTATCACTATATAAACACTACACTACTCTCTATCCCTGATATAAACACTACACTACTCTCTATCACTGATATAAACACTACACCACTCTTTATTCCTGATATAAACACGACACCACTCTTTATTCCTGATATAAGCACTACATCATTCTCCATCCCTGATATAAACACTACATCACTCTCTATCCCTGATATAAACACTACACCGCTCTCTATCCCTGATATAAACACTACACCTCTCTTTACTCATGATATAATCACTACACTACTCTGTATCCCTGATATAAACACTACAACACTTTCTATCACTATATAAACACTACACAACTCTCTATCCCTGATATAAACACTATACTACTCTCTATCCCTGATATAAACACTACACCGCTCTCTATTCCTGATAAAACACTAGATTACTCTCTATCTCTAATATATATACAACAATCCTCTTTATTCATGATATAAACACTATATCATTCTCTATCCCTGATATAAACACTACATCACTCTCTATCACTGATATTAACACTACACCACTCTCTATCCCTGATATAAACACTACATCCCTCTCTATCCCTGATATAGACACTACATCACTCTCTATCCATGATACACACACTACACCACTCTCTATCCCTGATATAAACGCTACACCACTCTCTATTCTGATATAAACACTACACCACTCTTTATTCCTGATATAAACACTACACCACTCTCCATCCCTGATATAAACACGACACAACTCTCTATCCGTGATATAAATACTACACCGCTCTCTATTCCATATATATACACTAGATCACTCTCTATCTCTGATATAAACACTACACCACTCTCTATCCCTGATATAAACACTACACCACTTTCTATTACTATATAAACACTACACTACTCTCTATCCCTGATATAAACACTACACTACTCTCTATCACTGATATAAACACTACACCACTCTTTATTCCTGATATACACACTACACCACTCTTTGTTCCTGATATAAACACTACACCACTCTCTATCCTTGATATAAACGCGACACCACACTCTATTCCCGATATAAACACTACACCACCCTCTATCCTTTATATAAACGCTACACCACTCTCTATTCCTGATATAAAGTCCACATAACTCTCTATCCCTGATATAAACTTGACATCACTCTCTTTTCCTGAAATAAACACTACACCACTCTTTATTCCTGATATAAACACTACATCACTCTCCATCCCTGATATAAACACTACACCGCTCTCTATTGCTGATATAAACACTATATCATTCTTTACTCCTGATATAGGCACTACATCACTCTCTATCCCTGATATAAATACTATACAGCTCTCTATCCCTGATATAAACACTACACCACTCTCTATTCCTGATATAAACACTACATCACTCTCTATCCCTGATATAAACACTACACCACACTTTACTCCTGATATAAACACTACACTACTTTCTATCCCTGATATAAACACTACACCACTTTTTATCACTATATAAACACTACACTACTCTCTATCCCTGATATAAACACTACATTACTCTCTATTCGTGATATAAACACTACATCACTCTCTATCCCTGATATAAACACTACACCACTCTTTACTCCTGATATAAACACTACACTACTCTCTATCCCTGATATAAACACTACACCACTCTCTATCCCTGATATGAAGACCACATCACTCTCTATCCCTGATATAAACACTACACCACTCTTTACTCCTGATATAAACACTACACTACTCTCTATCCCTGATATAAACACTACACCACTCTCTATCCCTGATATGAACACTACACCACTCTCGATCCTTGATATAAACACTACACCACTCTCTATCCCTGATATAAACACTACACCACCACTCTCTATCACTGATATAAACACTACACCACTCTCTATCCCTGATATAAACACTACACCACTCTCTATCACTGATATAAACACTACACCACTCTTTACTCCTGATATAAACACTACACCACTCTCTATCCCTGATATAAACACTACACCACTCTCTATCACTGATATTAACACTACACCACTTTCTATCACTGATATAAACACTACACCACCACTCTCTATCCCTGATATAAACACTACACCACTCTCTATCCCTGATATAAACACTACACCACTCTTTACTCCTGATATAAACACTACACCACTCTCTATCCCTGATATAAACACCACACCACTCTCTATCCCTGACATAAACACTACACCACTCTCTATCCCTGATATAAACACTACACCACTCTCTATCACTGATATAAACACTACACCACCACTCTCTATCCCTGATATAAACACTACACCACTCTCTATCCCTGATATAAACACTACACCACTCTTTACTCCTGATATAAACACTACACCACTCTCTATCCCTGATATAAACACCACACCACTCTCTATCCCTGACATAAACACTACACCACCACTCTCTATCACTGATATAAACACTACACCACTCTCTATCCCTGATATAAACACTACACCACTCTCTATCACTGATATAAACACTACACCACTCTTTACTCCTGATATAAACACTACACCACTCTCTATCCCTGATATAAACACTACACCACTCTCTATCACTGATATTAACACTACACCACTTTCTATCACTGATATAAACACTACACCACCACTCTCTATCCCTGATATAAACACTACACCACTCTCTATCACCGATATAAACACTACATCACTCTCTATCACTGATATAAACACTACACCACCACTCTCTATCCCTGATATAAACACTACACCACTCTCTATTCTGATATTAACACTACACCACTCTCTATCCCTGATATAATCACTACACCACTCTTTACTCCTGATATAAACACTACACCACTCTCTATCCCTGATATAAACACTACACTACTCTTTATCCCTGATATAAACACTACACCACTCTCTCTTCCTGATATAAACACTACATCACTCTCTATTCCTGATATAAACACTACTCCACTCTTTACTCCTGATATAAACACTACACCACTCTCTATCCCTGATATAAACACTACACCACTCTCTCTTCCTGATATAAACACTACACCACTCTCTATCCCTGATATAAACACTACACCACTCTCTATCCCTTATATAAACACTACACCACTCTCTATCCCTGATATTAACACTACACCACTCTTTTCTCCTGATATAAACACTACACCACTCTCTATCACTGATATAAACACTACACCACTCTCTATCACTGATATTAACACTACACCACTCTCTATTCCTGATATAAACACTACATCACTCTCTATCCCTGATATAAACACTACATCACTCTCTATCACTGATATAAACACTACACCACTCTCTATCCCTTATATAAACACTACACCACTCTCTATCCCTGATATTAACACTACACCACTCTTTACTCCTGATATAAACACTACACCACTCTCTATCACTGATATAAACACTACACCACTCTCTATCACTGATATTAACACTACACCACTCTCTATTCCTGATATAAACACTACATCACTCTCTATCCCTGATATAAACACTACATCACTCTCTATCCCTGATATAAACACTACACCACTCTCTATCCCTGATATTAACACTACACCACTCTTTACTCCTGATATAAACACTACACCACTCTCTATCACTGATATAAACACTACACCACTCTCTATCACTGATATAAACACTACACCACTCTCTATCACTGATATTAACACTACACCACTCTCTATCACTGATATTAACACTACATCACTCTCCATCCCTGATATAAACACTACACCACTCTTTACTCCTGATA
>OZ024740.1:36036241-36043741 GCA_964016885.1 Eledone cirrhosa | reverse complement strand
GTCTCTAGCTGTGTCATTCTCGATAAAAGCACTGGATATGTAGTCCTGATGATTTCTAACGAGAATGAAACGCGTAGATTACTTCCCTTGCTTTTATCGAGAATCTAATTGTAATACGTGACGTATTCTATTCTATAGCGATTAGGTCTTCAAAATGTTTATTATAAACATACAGAATATTTTCGAATATTCTATGTCTATATTCACATATATATCGCTATTTCAGAGCATTTATTCCAATTTCTAATTTCTGCCGGACCGGCAACCGCTCTTTCAAACCAGTTCCTGTACACAGCTAAGTATTCTATAAGTCTCTAGCTGTGTCATTCTCGATAAAAGCACTGGATATGTAGTCCTGATGATTTCTAACGAGAATGAAACGCGTAGATTACTTCCCTTGCTTTTATCGAGAATCTAATTGTAATACGTGACGTATTCTATTCTATAGCGATTAGGTCTTCAAAATGTTTATTATAAACATACAGAATATTTTCGAATATTCTATGTCTATATTCACATATATATCGCTATTTCAGAGCATTTATTCCAATTTCTAATTTCTGCCGGACCGGCAACCGCTCTTTCAAACCAGTTCCTGTACACAGCTAAGTATTCTATAAGTCTCTAGCTGTGTCATTCTCGATAAAAGCACTGGATATGTAGTCCTGATGATTTCTAACGAGAATGAAACGCGTAGATTACTTCCCTTGCTTTTATCGAGAATCTAATTGTAATACGTGACGTATTCTATTCTATAGCGATTAGGTCTTCAAAATGTTTATTATAAACATACAGAATATTTTCGAATATTCTATGTCTATATTCACATATATATCGCTATTTCAGAGCATTTATTCCAATTTCTAATTTCTGCCGGACCGGCAACCGCTCTTTCAAACCAGTTCCTGTACACAGCTAAGTATTCTATAAGTCTCTAGCTGTGTCATTCTCGATAAAAGCACTGGATATGTAGTCCTGATGATTTCTAACGAGAATGAAACGCGTAGATTACTTCCCTTGCTTTTATCGAGAATCTAATTGTAATACGTGACGTATTCTATTCTATAGCGATTAGGTCTTCAAAATGTTTATTATAAACATACAGAATATTTTCGAATATTCTATGTCTATATTCACATATATATCGCTATTTCAGAGCATTTATTCCAATTTCTAATTTCTGCCGGACCGGCAACCGCTCTTTCAAACCAGTTCCTGTACACAGCTAAGTATTCTATAAGTCTCTAGCTGTGTCATTCTCGATAAAAGCACTGGATATGTAGTCCTGATGATTTCTAACGAGAATGAAACGCGTAGATTACTTCCCTTGCTTTTATCGAGAATCTAATTGTAATACGTGACGTATTCTATTCTATAGCGATTAGGTCTTCAAAATGTTTATTATAAACATACAGAATATTTTCGAATATTCTATGTCTATATTCACATATATATCGCTATTTCAGAGCATTTATTCCAATTTCTATATATATATATATATATATATGTATATATATATATATATATATATGTATATATATATATATATATGTATATATATATATATATATGTATATATATATATATGTATGTATATATATATATATATGTATATATATATATAAATGTATATATATATATATATATATGTATATATATATATATATATATATGTATATATATATATATATATATATATATGTATATATATATATATATGTATATATATTGTTATATTTGGGGAGGGTCATATTTGCGTAATATTGCCAGAATTAATAACAGAACACACTCACTGTTTGGTTGGTTTTCGCTTCTCGCTGTCTTTTATATATATATATCTGCGATCTAACTTACTCGGTCCTCAATGTTGCCATTGACTGACCGGCGGTCAAAAATAAAATAATACAGATACAATATAGACAAACACATATATATATAGTTTACATAAATCTTTCGTTGCACATCTGCAACATCGTCAGTGGTGTTATATTCATTGTTCCTCCTGTTGTGTTGTATGTCTACGCCATTTTTTTTGTTCAGTCCGTCTATATATTTATTTATTTGTTTGCTTGTTTGTTTATCTTATTTTATTTTGTCTTCTTTGCGCATGCGTTTGCGTGTGTGATGTGTGACTAGTGTGTATAGTGTTGTGTCTGCTGGGTGACTAGTGTGTGTTTATGTGCTTGTGTATGTATTTATTTATCTTATTTTATTTAATTTAATTTACTTATTTATTTATACTTCTCTTAGGTCAGTGTTGTTTGTTTGGGTGTTGTTGTTGTTCCACTCATTCTTTCTGTTTAGCTTTGGTCTTCTAATTTCTATTTCACTGGCCTCTCTGATTTGCCTATCTGCTGGGTCATTCCTATGTTTAGATATTATTCTAATTTCTATGTTGTCTATGTTACCGTCATGATGTTGTCTAGCATGTTCGTATAGTACTGACCCGTTTTTTCGTCCTTTTAGTTCCCCCCAGTGTTGGTCTATCCTTTCACCTATGCTACGAGCTGTCTCACCTATGTATGTTGTTGTCGTGTTTCTACAAGTACCCTCTGTACATCTTATGCTATAGACTACGTTTCTAGTTTTACAGTTTATCCGGGGGTTCACCTTACATATGATACATTTCCTATTGGTACAGTGGGTTTTCTTAAAAGGGTAGGTTTTGCTGATCAGGGATTTTATGGTGGTTCCTGGCTTTTCTACCACCTTTATTTTTAAGTGGGTCTTTCTCAGGGCCTTTCTACACTGGTTAGCTAATTTCCCTCCAGGGGTGGCGTCCACAAACATGACACTCTGATATCTCTGGTTGTCGTACCATGATGTGGCCTTCCCTATCTTATGTCTAGCCCTATCTAAGCTATTCCATGATTTGCTCCTGTATAGTGGGCAAATTCCTTTCATGTCCAGTTCTATGAGGGTCTTATACTTTTCCATGGCTCCTTCGTATACTCTGACTCTGTCTCTTTGGTTGTAGCCAGAGAACTGCATGCGGTTGATGAAGTGTTGGATGTGTCCTTCCATTTCTGTTGGGTCGCACATGCTGGACACATTCTTCATCACTCGTACCAAATCTGCGATCAGAATATTAAACTTAGCACTACTGGACATTGCTGAGTTTTTGAGTATCAGGTATTTGGAGGCCATGGGTTTAGCATAGTGTGAGTGGAGAATTTGGGCTCTCTCGTCTATAGTGTTAATCCAGAGTTCTGTGTCTAATACAGGTAGTCTATTGTTAGGGTGTTTGGAAGGGAAGTCTATAGTTACAGTTATACTCTGGTGTATGGAATTAGCTATCTGCTGGATGCTTTCCATCGTGCTACGTTCTAAATCGAACTTGTTAGTGCTCTCTAGTGGGGGTGTTCTTATAACTATATTGATATCGTCTACATAACGAGAGTACATGATGAGGTCTATGGAGCTTTCATTAAGGAGATCTTTAAGTCTCCTTTCCCACCATACCATGAAAAGGTTGGCAACATCGCCAGCTATGCTGACGCCGATGGCTGCTCCCTCATTTTGGGTGTAGATTTTCTCATTGAACTTAAATATGTGGCCCTTTAGGGTAGTTTTGATACTAGCCCCTATTGCATGTGCGACCATTTTTCTTACCTGATCAGTGTTTTGGGGGGTCCGTATAGCTTTGGTCCACCCAATCCACCTTCCTATGGGAGTCTTTTTAGCCATTGAGGTTATGGTGGGGGGTCTACCTCTTATAGGTCTACTAGGGCAGAAACATCTAAGGTCATGGCTGTCTAGGTAGTCAGTGTCGTAGGTAAGTCTAAGTAGGAGGCCCAGTTCGTCTGTGTCGACGTCGCAGAACTCCACCTCACTCTCAATGATCATCTCCACACATCTTTTCACAGCAAAATCAATGTTAATGGATGGGTACAGTGACACCACATCCATGCTGCCTATTATGCAGTTGGATAGGCTCCTGTTTTTGTTGCACTCACTGATTCTGCTGAGGAGGTCCTCTGTACTTTCACATACATCTGGGGACATCTTGATTATGGGGCGTATAACCATTGAGAGGAAGTAGGAGATCCTGTAGTTGCTAGCTATATTAGCTCCGCATACAGGTCTTGTTGGTGGTCCTGTTGTCGGGTCGTCGACTGTCTTGTGGTCTTTGCGGAGCCCATACAAGGGTGGTATGCCATTGTTAGACGCCTGGAAGTTGTTGGCAGTGCGTCTGCTTGGCTTTAGGATGTCAGTCCACATCATCATGTGAGCGTTGAGGATTTTTTCTCTCCCATCGTGTGTTAGTTGTGCAACTTCGCTCGTGTTGGTGATGTGGGGTTGCATTGCCTCGATGTAGTTCGGCATGCTATCTATTGACATCCTACCAGACTTATCTGTGGGTAGACACACTACCTCACCATCCCTTGTGCGCTGCTTGAGGCTAACCAAGCCTTCTACAGGTTTTATCCCAAGTTGTTGGGCCTCTGGTCTGCTCTGTCTCATAGTGTACCTGTCTACTACTTGTCTAATCTTATTTCTAGCTATGGTGAACTGTGCCTCCGTCTCGTCATCTATTTGTTGTGGTATGCAAACTCTTTTATTAAAGGGTAACCTCGTAGGATAGATATTACCCATCTTATATGTTTTGTCAGCTGGGTTGAAAAATAGTTTCTCTAAGGGGTTGTCGTTATTTCTATCGTCATAGTTGTGTGTGTTGCTATTATTATTATCATGGTGGTTGTTGTTGTTTCTATCAGTAGCTTTAATATTATTATTGTTATGATTGCTAGATGTATTGTTGTTTACTTCACCGTTATTGTTGTTGTTGTTACTGCTATTTCTACCATTGTGGTTGTTACTATTATTATGTTTCTTGTTTTTGTTGATGTTGCTACATGTACTATTTCCATTATTACCACTGTGGTTATTGTTGTTGTTGTTGTTCGTATTGTTACCGTTATTACTACTGTGGTCACTGTTGCTGTGTCTGTGGTTAACGTTTCTATTATTATTATTATTGTGGTTGTTGTTGTTCTGTCTATCGCTAGTATTATTACCATTATCACTATTTCTCACTTTCCTGCCATTGTTATGGTTATGGCTGTTATTTCTATACCCAGAGTTATTGTTTATATTACTACTACCGTTATTATTGTTGTTGTTGTTTACCTTTGCATTCCAACGTATTTTTGTGAAACACTTTTCCAGTTCAGTTTTGCATTCCATAGGGTTAATCTTTTTGTAGATGGCAAATTTTGGTGGTAACTTTAGGATTTGTTGTTCTTGTTCACTGATTAAAGTGTTCCCATAGATATTTACTGTGTGGTCATTGGTAAATTCTTCCGGTAGTTTTACATCACTCATACGGATGTTGTCGATGTTATCTGGGTATTTTTGAGAATATTCGATTTTCCTTTCTTGTAGTTTTTTCTTATTCATCCATTCTAATTTCTTCTTGAAATGCCTACAGCATTCGTTTTGAGCATATTTCGTTTCGCGTCGGATGACGCTCATGATAATAATAATAGCAACACACACAACTATGACGATAGAAATAACGACAACCCCTTAGAGAAACTATTTTTCAACCCAGCTGACAAAACATATAAGATGGGTAATATCTATCCTACGAGGTTACCCTTTAATAAAAGAGTTTGCATACCACAACAAATAGATGACGAGACGGAGGCACAGTTCACCATAGCTAGAAATAAGATTAGACAAGTAGTAGACAGGTACACTATGAGACAGAGCAGACCAGAGGCCCAACAACTTGGGATAAAACCTGTAGAAGGCTTGGTTAGCCTCAAGCAGCGCACAAGGGATGGTGAGGTAGTGTGTCTACCCACAGATAAGTCTGGTAGGATGTCAATAGATAGCATGCCGAACTACATCGAGGCAATGCAACCCCACATCACCAACACGAGCGAAGTTGCACAACTAACACACGATGGGAGAGAAAAAATCCTCAACGCTCACATGATGATGTGGACTGACATCCTAAAGCCAAGCAGACGCACTGCCAACAACTTCCAGGCGTCTAACAATGGCATACCACCCTTGTATGGGCTCCGCAAAGACCACAAGACAGTCGACGACCCGACAACAGGACCACCAACAAGACCTGTATGCGGAGCTAATATAGCTAGCAACTACAGGATCTCCTACTTCCTCTCAATGGTTATACGCCCCATAATCAAGATGTCCCCAGATGTATGTGAAAGTACAGAGGACCTCCTCAGCAGAATCAGTGAGTGCAACAAAAACAGGAGCCTATCCAACTGCATAATAGGCAGCATGGATGTGGTGTCACTGTACCCATCCATTAACATTGATTTTGCTGTGAAAAGATGTGTGGAGATGATCATTGAGAGTGAGGTGGAGTTCTGCGACGTCGACACAGACGAACTGGGCCTCCTACTTAGACTTACCTACGACACTGACTACCTAGACAGCCATGACCTTAGATGTTTCTGCCCTAGTAGACCTATAAGAGGTAGACCCCCCACCATAACCTCAATGGCTAAAAAGACTCCCATAGGAAGGTGGATTGGGTGGACCAAAGCTATACGGACCCCCCAAAACACTGATCAGGTAAGAAAAATGGTCGCACATGCAATAGGGGCTAGTATCAAAACTACCCTAAAGGGCCACATATTTAAGTTCAATGAGAAAATCTACACCCAAAATGAGGGAGCAGCCATCGGCGTCAGCATAGCTGGCGATGTTGCCAACCTTTTCATGGTATGGTGGGAAAGGAGACTTAAAGATCTCCTTAATGAAAGCTCCATAGACCTCATCATGTACTCTCGTTATGTAGACGATATCAATATAGTTATAAGAACACCCCCACTAGAGAGCACTAACAAGTTCGATTTAGAACGTAGCACGATGGAAAGCATCCAGCAGATAGCTAATTCCATACACCAGAGTATAACTGTAACTATAGACTTCCCTTCCAAACACCCTAACAATAGACTACCTGTATTAGACACAGAACTCTGGATTAACACTATAGACGAGAGAGCCCAAATTCTCCACTCACACTATGCTAAACCCATGGCCTCCAAATACCTGATACTCAAAAACTCAGCAATGTCCAGTAGTGCTAAGTTTAATATTCTGATCGCAGATTTGGTACGAGTGATGAAGAATGTGTCCAGCATGTGCGACCCAACAGAAATGGAAGGACACATCCAACACTTCATCAACCGCATGCAGTTCTCTGGCTACAACCAAAGAGACAGAGTCAGAGTATACGAAGGAGCCATGGAAAAGTATAAGACCCTCATAGAACTGGACATGAAAGGAATTTGCCCACTATACAGGAGCAAATCATGGAATAGCTTAGATAGGGCTAGACATAAGATAGGGAAGGCCACATCATGGTACGACAACCAGAGATATCAGAGTGTCATGTTTGTGGACGCCACCCCTGGAGGGAAATTAGCTAACCAGTGTAGAAAGGCCCTGAGAAAGACCCACTTAAAAATAAAGGTGGTAGAAAAGCCAGGAACCACCATAAAATCCCTGATCAGC
>OZ024740.1:36023741-36031241 GCA_964016885.1 Eledone cirrhosa | reverse complement strand
AGAACAAGTCTACAATCAACCATACGATTTAAAATCGATAAAGGAAGATTCGGGCCAAACAGATAAAAAATATCAATAAAACAATACGTCAATAATTTAAATGAATGTAAAATCATACCCGGACCCACTAGAAAGGTGTTAAATCTAGCTTCATGGGTTTCTGTAAATCCTTAGACAGTACTCTATCAGCTCACATATAAATATAAAAGCCTACTAGAATAAGTGGAATGGAGTTTACGTTGTCAACGAGTTTTATCCTGGCGGCAAAGGAGTCAACTAGCGGTGAAAAACGCACATGGCATTAGACAAGGGAGATGACCCCTATATCCGCGAAAATAATTCGAGTGAATGTGGAAATACACATATCGAATTAGAGTGCTCAATAGACATGTTAAAATAAAACAAAAGCTATTCATCACTCAATAGAATCGACAAAATATGAGCAATAAAATTAACTGGTGGATAGCTATGTCCAGAGCTAAATATATTAGAAAGATCGAGTATCGAAAAATCGGCGCACGAGTTAACGAAAAACGAAATCCGATATGAGCGGCAGAGGGCTCAATAATTCAGATGAATCAGAGCTATAACTATCGTTAAAATACCGTCACATATAGAACAAGTCTACAATCAACCATACGATTTAAAATCGATAAAGGAAGATTCGGGCCAAACAGATAAAAAATATCAATAAAACAATACGTCAATAATTTAAATGAATGTAAAATCATACCCGGACCCACTAGAAAGGTGTTAAATCTAGCTTCATGGGTTTCTGTAAATCCTTAGACAGTACTCTATCAGCTCACATATAAATATAAAAGCCTACTAGAATAAGTGGAATGGAGTTTACGTTGTCAACGAGTTTTATCCTGGCGGCAAAGGAGTCAACTAGCGGTGAAAAACGCACATGGCATTAGACAAGGGAGATGACCCCTATATCCGCGAAAATAATTCGAGTGAATGTGGAAATACACATATCGAATTAGAGTGCTCAATAGACATGTTAAAATAAAACAAAAGCTATTCATCACTCAATAGAATCGACAAAATATGAGCAATAAAATTAACTGGTGGATAGCTATGTCCAGAGCTAAATATATTAGAAAGATCGAGTATCGAAAAATCGGCGCACGAGTTAACGAAAAACGAAATCCGATATGAGCGGCAGAGGGCTCAATAATTCAGATGAATCAGAGCTATAACTATCGTTAAAATACCGTCACATATAGAACAAGTCTACAATCAACCATACGATTTAAAATCGATAAAGGAAGATTCGGGCCAAACAGATAAAAAATATCAATAAAACAATACGTCAATAATTTAAATGAATGTAAAATCATACCCGGACCCACTAGAAAGGTGTTAAATCTAGCTTCATGGGTTTCTGTAAATCCTTAGACAGTACTCTATCAGCTCACATATAAATATAAAAGCCTACTAGAATAAGTGGAATGGAGTTTACGTTGTCAACGAGTTTTATCCTGGCGGCAAAGGAGTCAACTAGCGGTGAAAAACGCACATGGCATTAGACAAGGGAGATGACCCCTATATCCGCGAAAATAATTCGAGTGAATGTGGAAATACACATATCGAATTAGAGTGCTCAATAGACATGTTAAAATAAAACAAAAGCTATTCATCACTCAATAGAATCGACAAAATATGAGCAATAAAATTAACTGGTGGATAGCTATGTCCAGAGCTAAATATATTAGAAAGATCGAGTATCGAAAAATCGGCGCACGAGTTAACGAAAAACGAAATCCGATATGAGCGGCAGAGGGCTCAATAATTCAGATGAATCAGAGCTATAACTATCGTTAAAATACCGTCACATATAGAACAAGTCTACAATCAACCATACGATTTAAAATCGATAAAGGAAGATTCGGGCCAAACAGATAAAAAATATCAATAAAACAATACGTCAATAATTTAAATGAATGTAAAATCATACCCGGACCCACTAGAAAGGTGTTAAATCTAGCTTCATGGGTTTCTGTAAATCCTTAGACAGTACTCTATCAGCTCACATATAAATATAAAAGCCTACTAGAATAAGTGGAATGGAGTTTACGTTGTCAACGAGTTTTATCCTGGCGGCAAAGGAGTCAACTAGCGGTGAAAAACGCACATGGCATTAGACAAGGGAGATGACCCCTATATCCGCGAAAATAATTCGAGTGAATGTGGAAATACACATATCGAATTAGAGTGCTCAATAGACATGTTAAAATAAAACAAAAGCTATTCATCACTCAATAGAATCGACAAAATATGAGCAATAAAATTAACTGGTGGATAGCTATGTCCG
Organism: Eledone cirrhosa; assembly: GCA_964016885.1. Lineage (NCBI taxonomy): Eukaryota > Metazoa > Mollusca > Cephalopoda > Octopoda > Eledonidae > Eledone > Eledone cirrhosa. The sequence continues at coordinate 36,028,921 of OZ024740.1, read as the reverse complement.
GAGCTAAATATATTAGAAAGATCGAGTATCGAAAAATCGGCGCACGAGTTAACGAAAAACGAAATCCGATATGAGCGGCAGAGGGCTCAATAATTCAGATGAATCAGAGCTATAACTATCGTTAAAATACCGTCACATATAGAACAAGTCTACAATCAACCATACGATTTAAAATCGATAAAGGAAGATTCGGGCCAAACAGATAAAAAATATCAATAAAACAATACGTCAATAATTTAAATGAATGTAAAATCATACCCGGACCCACTAGAAAGGTGTTAAATCTAGCTTCATGGGTTTCTGTAAATCCTTAGACAGTACTCTATCAGCTCACATATAAATATAAAAGCCTACTAGAATAAGTGGAATGGAGTTTACGTTGTCAACGAGTTTTATCCTGGCGGCAAAGGAGTCAACTAGCGGTGAAAAACGCACATGGCATTAGACAAGGGAGATGACCCCTATATCCGCGAAAATAATTCGAGTGAATGTGGAAATACACATATCGAATTAGAGTGCTCAATAGACATGTTAAAATAAAACAAAAGCTATTCATCACTCAATAGAATCGACAAAATATGAGCAATAAAATTAACTGGTGGATAGCTATGTCCAGAGCTAAATATATTAGAAAGATCGAGTATCGAAAAATCGGCGCACGAGTTAACGAAAAACGAAATCCGATATGAGCGGCAGAGGGCTCAATAATTCAGATGAATCAGAGCTATAACTATCGTTAAAATACCGTCACATATAGAACAAGTCTACAATCAACCATACGATTTAAAATCGATAAAGGAAGATTCGGGCCAAACAGATAAAAAATATCAATAAAACAATACGTCAATAATTTAAATGAATGTAAAATCATACCCGGACCCACTAGAAAGGTGTTAAATCTAGCTTCATGGGTTTCTGTAAATCCTTAGACAGTACTCTATCAGCTCACATATAAATATAAAAGCCTACTAGAATAAGTGGAATGGAGTTTACGTTGTCAACGAGTTTTATCCTGGCGGCAAAGGAGTCAACTAGCGGTGAAAAACGCACATGGCATTAGACAAGGGAGATGACCCCTATATCCGCGAAAATAATTCGAGTGAATGTGGAAATACACATATCGAATTAGAGTGCTCAATAGACATGTTAAAATAAAACAAAAGCTATTCATCACTCAATAGAATCGACAAAATATGAGCAATAAAATTAACTGGTGGATAGCTATGTCCAGAGCTAAATATATTAGAAAGATCGAGTATCGAAAAATCGGCGCACGAGTTAACGAAAAAACGAAATCCGATATGAGCGGCAGAGGGCTCAATAATTCAGATGAATCAGAGCTATAACTATCGTTAAAATACCGTCACATATAGAACAAGTCTACAATCAACCATACGATTTAAAATCGATAAAGGAAGATTCGGGCCAAACAGATAAAAAATATCAATAAAACAATACGTCAATAATTTAAATGAATGTAAAATCATACCCGGACCCACTAGAAAGGTGTTAAATCTAGCTTCATGGGTTTCTGTAAATCCTTAGACAGTACTCTATCAGCTCACATATAAATATAAAAGCCTACTAGAATAAGTGGAATGGAGTTTACGTTGTCAACGAGTTTTATCCTGGCGGCAAAGGAGTCAACTAGCGGTGAAAAACGCACATGGCATTAGACAAGGGAGATGACCCCTATATCCGCGAAAATAATTCGAGTGAATGTGGAAATACACATATCGAATTAGAGTGCTCAATAGACATGTTAAAATAAAACAAAAGCTATTCATCACTCAATAGAATCGACAAAATATGAGCAATAAAATTAACTGGTGGATAGCTATGTCCAGAGCTAAATATATTAGAAAGATCGAGTATCGAAAAATCGGCGCACGAGTTAACGAAAAACGAAATCCGATATGAGCGGCAGAGGGCTCAATAATTCAGATGAATCAGAGCTATAACTATCGTTAAAATACCGTCACATATAGAACAAGTCTACAATCAACCATACGATTTAAAATCGATAAAGGAAGATTCGGGCCAAACAGATAAAAAATATCAATAAAACAATACGTCAATAATTTAAATGAATGTAAAATCATACCCGGACCCACTAGAAAGGTGTTAAATCTAGCTTCATGGGTTTCTGTAAATCCTTAGACAGTACTCTATCAGCTCACATATAAATATAAAAGCCTACTAGAATAAGTGGAATGGAGTTTACGTTGTCAACGAGTTTTATCCTGGCGGCAAAGGAGTCAACTAGCGGTGAAAAACGCACATGGCATTAGACAAGGGAGATGACCCCTATATCCGCGAAAATAATTCGAGTGAATGTGGAAATACACATATCGAATTAGAGTGCTCAATAGACATGTTAAAATAAAACAAAAGCTATTCATCACTCAATAGAATCGACAAAATATGAGCAATAAAATTAACTGGTGGATAGCTATGTCCAGAGCTAAATATATTAGAAAGATCGAGTATCGAAAAATCGGCGCACGAGTTAACGAAAAACGAAATCCGATATGAGCGGCAGAGGGCTCAATAATTCAGATGAATCAGAGCTATAACTATCGTTAAAATACCGTCACATATAGAACAAGTCTACAATCAACCATACGATTTAAAATCGATAAAGGAAGATTCGGGCCAAACAGATAAAAAATATCAATAAAACAATACGTCAATAATTTAAATGAATGTAAAATCATACCCGGACCCACTAGAAAGGTGTTAAATCTAGCTTCATGGGTTTCTGTAAATCCTTAGACAGTACTCTATCAGCTCACATATAAATATAAAAGCCTACTAGAATAAGTGGAATGGAGTTTACGTTGTCAACGAGTTTTATCCTGGCGGCAAAGGAGTCAACTAGCGGTGAAAAACGCACATGGCATTAGACAAGGGAGATGACCCCTATATCCGCGAAAATAATTCGAGTGAATGTGGAAATACACATATCGAATTAGAGTGCTCAATAGACATGTTAAAATAAAACAAAAGCTATTCATCACTCAATAGAATCGACAAAATATGAGCAATAAAATTAACTGGTGGATAGCTATGTCCAGAGCTAAATATATTAGAAAGATCGAGTATCGAAAAATCGGCGCACGAGTTAACGAAAAACGAAATCCGATATGAGCGGCAGAGGGCTCAATAATTCAGATGAATCAGAGCTATAACTATCGTTAAAATACCGTCACATATAGAACAAGTCTACAATCAACCATACGATTTAAAATCGATAAAGGAAGATTCGGGCCAAACAGATAAAAAATATCAATAAAACAATACGTCAATAATTTAAATGAATGTAAAATCATACCCGGACCCACTAGAAGGTGTTAAATCTAGCTTCATGGGTTTCTGTAAATCCTTAGACAGTACTCTATCAGCTCACATATAAATATAAAAGCCTACTAGAATAAGTGGAATGGAGTTTACGTTGTCAACGAGTTTTATCCTGGCGGCAAAGGAGTCAACTAGCGGTGAAAAACGCACATGGCATTAGACAAGGGAGATGACCCCTATATCCGCGAAAATAATTCGAGTGAATGTGGAAATACACATATCGAATTAGAGTGCTCAATAGACATGTTAAAATAAAACAAAAGCTATTCATCACTCAATAGAATCGACAAAATATGAGCAATAAAATTAACTGGTGGATAGCTATGTCCAGAGCTAAATATATTAGAAAGATCGAGTATCGAAAAATCGGCGCACGAGTTAACGAAAAACGAAATCCGATATGAGCGGCAGAGGGCTCAATAATTCAGATGAATCAGAGCTATAACTATCGTTAAAATACCGTCACATATAGAACAAGTCTACAATCAACCATACGATTTAAAATCGATAAAGGAAGATTCGGGCCAAACAGATAAAAAATATCAATAAAACAATACGTCAATAATTTAAATGAATGTAAAATCATACCCGGACCCACTAGAAAGGTGTTAAATCTAGCTTCATGGGTTTCTGTAAATCCTTAGACAGTACTCTATCAGCTCACATATAAATATAAAAGCCTACTAGAATAAGTGGAATGGAGTTTACGTTGTCAACGAGTTTTATCCTGGCGGCAAAGGAGTCAACTAGCGGTGAAAAACGCACATGGCATTAGACAAGGGAGATGACCCCTATATCCGCGAAAATAATTCGAGTGAATGTGGAAATACACATATCGAATTAGAGTGCTCAATAGACATGTTAAAATAAAACAAAAGCTATTCATCACTCAATAGAATCGACAAAATATGAGCAATAAAATTAACTGGTGGATAGCTATGTCCAGAGCTAAATATATTAGAAAGATCGAGTATCGAAAAATCGGCGCACGAGTTAACGAAAAACGAAATCCGATATGAGCGGCAGAGGGCTCAATAATTCAGATGAATCAGAGCTATAACTATCGTTAAAATACCGTCACATATAGAACAAGTCTACAATCAACCATACGATTTAAAATCGATAAAGGAAGATTCGGGCCAAACAGATAAAAAATATCAATAAAACAATACGTCAATAATTTAAATGAATGTAAAATCATACCCGGACCCACTAGAAAGGTGTTAAATCTAGCTTCATGGGTTTCTGTAAATCCTTAGACAGTACTCTATCAGCTCACATATAAATATAAAAGCCTACTAGAATAAGTGGAATGGAGTTTACGTTGTCAACGAGTTTTATCCTGGCGGCAAAGGAGTCAACTAGCGGTGAAAAACGCACATGGCATTAGACAAGGGAGATGACCCCTATATCCGCGAAAATAATTCGAGTGAATGTGGAAATACACATATCGAATTAGAGTGCTCAATAGACATGTTAAAATAAAACAAAAGCTATTCATCACTCAATAGAATCGACAAAATATGAGCAATAAAATTAACTGGTGGATAGCTATGTCCAGAGCTAAATATATTAGAAAGATCGAGTATCGAAAAATCGGCGCACGAGTTAACGAAAAACGAAATCCGATATGAGCGGCAGAGGGCTCAATAATTCAGATGAATCAGAGCTATAACTATCGTTAAAATACCGTCACATATAGAACAAGTCTACAATCAACCATACGATTTAAAATCGATAAAGGAAGATTCGGGCCAAACAGATAAAAAATATCAATAAAACAATACGTCAATAATTTAAATGAATGTAAAATCATACCC
>OZ024740.1:35941541-36021541 GCA_964016885.1 Eledone cirrhosa | reverse complement strand
AGACAGACACTACCACGGTACTTTATCTAGAGAGAGATAGAGAGAGAGAGAGAGAGAGGGAGAGAGAGAGAGAGAGAGAGGACACTACCACAGTACTTTATCTAGAGAGAGAGAGAGAGACAGACAGACACTACCACAGCACATTATCTAGAGAGAGATAGAGAGAGAGAGAGATACTACCACAGTACTTTATCTAGAGAGAGAGAGAGAGAGAGAGAGATAGAGAGAGAGACAGACAGACACTACCACAGTACTTTATCTAGAGAGAGAGAGACAGACAGACAGACACTTACACAGTATATTATCTAGAGAGAGAGAGAGAGAGAGAGAGAGAGAGAGAGACACTACCACAGTACTTTATCTAGAGAAAGAGAGAGAGAGACAGACAGGCACTACCACATTACTTTATCTAGATAGAGAGAGAGAGAGAGAGACAGACAGACAGGCACTACCACAGTACTTTATCTAGAGAGAGAGAGAGAGAGAGAGACAGACAGACAGACACTACCACAGTACTTTATCTAGAGAGAGAGAGAGAGAGAGAGAGAGAGAGAGAGAGAGAGAGAGAGAGAGAGAGACATACAGACACTACCACAGTACTTTATCTAGAGAGAGAGGGAGAGACAGACAGACAGACACTACTACAGTACTTTATCTAGAGAGACAGAGAGACAGACGGACAGACACTACCACAGTACTTTATCTAGAGAGAGGGAGAGACAGACAGACACTACCACAATACTTAATATAGAGAGAGATAGAGAGAGAGAGAGAGAGGGAGAGAGAGAGACACTACCACAGTACTTTATTAGAGAGAGAGAGAGAGAGAGAGAGAGACAGACAGACACTACCACAGTACTTTATCTAGAGAGAGAGAGAGACAGACAGACACTACCACAGTACTTTATTTAGAGAGAGAGAGAGAGACAGACTCTACACAATATTTTATCTAGAGAGCGATAGAGAGAGAGCGAGAGAGAGAGAGTGAGACAGAGAGAGACAGGCAGAAACTACCACAGTACTTTATCTAGAGAGAGAGAGAGCGAGAGCGAAAGAGACACTACCACAGTACTTATCTAGAGAGAGAGAGAGAGAGAGACACAGACAGACAGGCACTACCATAGTACTATATCTAGAGAGAGAGAGAGAGAGACAGACAGACACTACCACAGTACTTTATCTAGAGAGAGAGAGAGAGAGAGAGAGAGAGAGAGAGAGAGAGAGAGAGAGAGAGAGAGACAGACAGACACTACCACAGTACTTTATTAGAGGGAGAGAGAGAAACAGACAGACAGACACTACCACAGTACTTTATCTAGAGAGAGAGACAGAGAGACAGACAGACACTACCACAGTACGTTATCTAGAGAGAGAAAGAGAGAGACAGAGACAGACACTACCCACAGTACTTTATCTAGAGAGAGAGGGAGAGAGAGAGAGAGAGTGAGAGAAAGAGAGAGACACTACCACAGTACTTTAGATAGATAGAGAGAGAGAGACAGACACTACCACAGTACTTTATCTAGAGAGAGAGAGAGACAGACAGACACTAACACAGTACTTATCTAGAGAGTGAGAGTGAGAGAGAGAGAGACAAACACTACCACAGTACTTTATCTATAGAGAGAGAGAGACAGCCAGACATTACCACAGTACTTTATCTAGAGAGAGAGACAGACACTACCAGAGTACTTTATCTAAGAGAGAGAGAGAGAGAGACAGACAGACACTACCACAGTACTTTATCTAGAGAGAGAGAGAGAGAGAGAGAGAGACCGACAGACACTACCACAGTACTTTATCTAGAAAGAGAGAGAGAGAGACAGACAGACAGACACTACCACAGTACTTTATCTAGAGAGAGAGAGAGAGAGAGACAGACGGACAGACACTACCACAGTACTTTATCTAGAGAGAGAGAGACAGACAGACAGACACTACCACAGTACTTTATCTAGAGAGAGAGAGAGAGAGAGAGAGAGAGAGAGAGAGAGAGAGGGAGAGAGAGAGAGAGACACTACCGCAGTACTTTATCTAAAGAGAGAGGGAGAGAGAGAGAGAGACAGACAGACAGACACTACACAGTACATTATCTAGCGAGAGATAGAGAGAGAGAGAGACAAACACTACCACAGTACTTTATCTAGAGAGAGAGAGAGACAGACAGACATTACCACAGTACTTTATCTAGAGAGAGAGAGAGAGAGAGAGAGACACTACCACAGTACTTTATCTAGAGAGAGAGAGTCAGACGGACAGACACTACCACAGTACTTTATCTAGAGAGAGAGGAAGCGACAGACCGAGAGACACTACCACAGTACTTTATCTAGAGGGAGACAGACAGACAGACACTACCACAGTACATTATCTAGAGAGAGAGAGAGAGAGAGAGAGAGAGAGAGAGGGAGAGAGAGAGACACTACCACAGTACTTTATCTAGAGAGAGAGAGAGAGAGAGAGAGAAAGACAGACACTACCACAGTACTTTATCTAGAGAGAGAGAGAGAGTGAGAGAGAGAAACACTACCACAGTACTTTAGATGGATAGAGATAGAGAGAGACAGACACTACCATAATACTTTATCTAGAGAGAAAGAGACAGACAGACAGACACTACCACAGTACATTATCTAGAGAGAGAGAGAGAGAGAGAGAGAGAGAGGGAGAGAGACACTACCACAGTACTTTATCTAGAGAGAGAGAGAGAGAGAGAGAGACAGACAGACACTACCACAGTACATTATCTGGAGAGAGAGAGACAAACAGACACTACCACAGTACTTTATCTAGAGAGAGAGAGAGAGAGAGACACTACCGCAGTACTTTATCTAAAGAGAGAGAGAGAGAGAGAGAGAGAGAGAGAGAGTCAGACAGACAGACACTACCACAGTACTTTATCTAGAGAGAGAGAGAGAGAGAGAGAGAGAAGAGAGAGAGAAGAGAGAGAGAGAGAGAGAGAGAGACAGACACTACCACAGTACTTTATCTAGAGAGAGAGAGAGGCAGACAGACACTACCACAGTACTTTATCTAGAGAGAGAGAGAGAGAGAGAGAGAGAGACAGACAGACACTACCACAGTACTTTATCTAGAGAGAGAGAGAGAGACAGACAGACACTACCACAGTACTTTATCTAGAGAGAGAGAGAGAGAGGACAGACATACACTACCACAGTACTTTTTTTAGAGAGAGAGAGAGAGAGACAGACAGACACTACCACAGTACTTTATCTAGAGAGAGAGAGAGAGAGACAGACAGACACTACCACAGTACTTTATCTAGAGAGAGAGAGAGACAGACAGACACTACCACAGTACTTTATCTAGAGAGAGAGAGAGAGAGACCGACAGACACTACCACAGTACTTTATCTAGAGAGAGAGAGAGACAGTCAGACACTACCACAGTACTTTATCTAGAGAGAGAGAGAGAGAGACAGACAGACACTACCACAGTACTTTATCTAGAGAGAGAGAGAGAGACAGACAGACACTACCACAGTACTTTATCTAGAGAGAGAGTGAGACAGACAGACACTACCACAGTACTTTATCTAGAGAGAGAGAGAGAGAGAGAGAGAGACAGACAGACACTACCACAGTACTTTATCTAGAGAGAGAGGGAGAGACAGACAGACAGACACTACCACGGTACTTTATCTAGAGAGAGAGAGAGACAGACAGACACTACCACAGTACTTTATCTAGAGAGAGAGAGAGAGAGAGAGAGAGAGAGACAGACAGACACTACCACAGTACTTTATCTAGAGAGAGAGAGAGAGAGAGAGACAGACACTACCACAGTACTTTATCTAGAGAGAGAGACAGACAGACACTACCACAGTACTTTATCTAGAGAGAGAGAGAGAGAGAGACACTACCACAGTACTTTATCTAGAGAGAGAGAGAGAGGGAGACAGACAGACACTACCACAGTACTTTATCTAGAGAGAGAGAGAGAGAGACAGACACTACCACAGTACTTTATCTAGAGAGAGAGACAGACAGACAGACACTACCACAGTACTTTATCTAGAGAGAGAGAGAGAGACAGACAGACACCACGACAGTACTTTATCTAGAGAGAGAGAGAGAGAGAGAGAGAGAGAGTGACAGACACTACCACAGTACTTTATCTAGAGAGAGAGAGACAGACACTACCACAGTACTTCATCTAGAGAGAGAGAGAGAGAGACAGACAGACACTACCACAGTACTTTATCTAGAGAGAGAGAGAGAGAGAGAGAGAGAGAGAGAGAGAGAGAGAGAGAGAGACACTACCACAGTACTTTATCAGAGACAGACAGACAGAAACTACCCTTTTATTTTCAAATCACTTGACGCATTACTTCGTCTTTCATCCTTCCGTGGTTACTAAAACACAGCAATTTTGATATCACTATTCCTTCTCTTAGGCAGCGAATTGGCAGAGTCGTTAGAACGTTGGATAGAATGTTTTATGGTATTCCTTCTGGCACTCTGCTCTCTGTGTTCAAATCCCACTGAGGTCAACTTTGCCTTTCCTCCTTCCGGGGTTGATAACATATTGTACTGGAGTAGATTTCATAAACTATGCTCTTCCCTCAAAATTTGCTTGCCTTGTACCTAAATTAGAATATACACTGTTTAGATGATTAGTTGAAACCTTTTCATTTCAAAACTACTATTTTTTATCTCTATAAAAATATAACTAAAATATAAGAGTAAAAAAGGGAAGAAATTGGAAGAGAGGGCGAACACTACACGTTTGGCAGGACAATGTCTTAGCTGCGGTCCGCGAACGACATGGCGAAGGCGTTGCCTCGGAAAACAGCCAGCGATATCCTCATGGGGCTCCTTCCTCAGGCATGATGCCATCATCTTGATTTGGCAGAGGAAAATAACTGTTTGGAACGTTGCGAGTGCCCTGGTTTGTGATGGATGCAATGAGTTTGGCACCGGAGAAATTGTCACAACACGTTGTGTCTGTCCTACCCTGCTCAAGCAGAAAAAGAATGATCTCGTCTGGGCGTCTACTGTAACCGCGACCGACGCCGACAGGCTCAGTGCAAATTCTATGCGAGTACACTCTTCATCAAGAAAGGAACCAGTTGGTGAAGGAAGGTACCGAATTGAGCCACGAGCCGCTGATTGGATGTGAGGCAAGCCGAAAGTGGGTGATGCGATCTTGATAGAGGTAAGTCAACCTTGCTCTGGCTGAGCTTCTGACATCGCCTAGTCGCATTGGTCATGAGAGAGGTCATGGTTAACCCAGATAGCAACGACAGTAAAGACAGAAAATAACGGCTCGACATCTCGGCCAACTTTATGTGACGTCTGTGTTAAGGAAAAGCTTTTTGTGGACGTGAGAATGGTCACAGATAATGAGAGAATAATGGGCTGGCGGCTGACAATGCCATGTGGGAATTTGAGCGAGCCTATGTTGTTGGAACTAACGTCGTGGGTGGGTTCAGAACATAGACGAATTGTGTTATTTAGTTTGCCGATGTGTCCTGCGTGGGATTAACAAAGTGCACACCACAGTGAAAATAGTAGTTTAGAGAGAACGAAACAATTCTTGATAGGAAAGAGCGCAGAGTGGGAATCTATAAGACAGTCTGTCGGTCACACTCACCAGATCAATTCATTTCGGCTCCAGGAACTCTTGAATGCAAGTAGCGTACCTCGGAGTGAGTTGGGGTAAGTCGGGGTGAGAATAGAGTGTAGCGAAGCAGAAAAGACGGTTTCAATTTCGTGGACTGTCGAAGTTATCGACTTAGTCAACTGTCGACAGCTTTATGGATCTTGATGCACTCTTTATACGACTATGAGAGCAAAAGGTTGCTGTAAAAATCTCACACGGGGCCAGTGTGGCTGAATCCCTATTGTGGTAATGTAGGCAGTACTACCGGCTCAGGAATTCCAAAATGTCTCGTAAGCATGACGCATGAGAGAACAAATTGTTATAGTTCTTCCCGCCGATTGTGTGTCACATGAGTGACGGCGATTTGCACCTTGTAGTATGAAGGACTGCGGAGCGACGAAGGGTGATGTAACACTGGGCATTATTAGTGTTGAGCGGGTTGCGTAACTCAGTGAAAACAGGTTAATGAGATAAGGTTATTCAGAACAGTGACAAAAGGTTATGTAATGAGAATTGTTAATATTTACACACAGGAAGAGAAAAGGAGGTAGAAGGCGAAAGCAGACATATATGACAACAGGTTCCAAGAGAAAGGAAGAAAGAAACAAATTTATTTAAAACACTGACAGAGGAGCTAAACACAGATCATTATATGTACAGGATTAAATTAAAAAACGACTGCGAGCTCTTATTGTTGGTATTGTTATATATAAAACATATTACATTTTGAGTTCAATTCCCGCTGAGGTTAGCTTTCCCTTTCATCTTTATAAGGTCTATAAAATAAAGTACCAGTTACGCACTGGGGTCGATTTAATCGAATTTCCCCTGCCCCAAAAATTGGTGGCTTCGTGCCTAAATCAGTATTGTTGCTGTTGTTGTTGTTTTCTGCTTATCGCACGGCATTTGTAGCTGCTGAAATAATACTGGTGCCAGCTGTCCATAATTAATGGACTAAAGTGACACCTTGAGTTTTCAAGCATTTTTCTGCGTATTCTAGCAGTTCCAAGGAGTGTTGTTTTCTGCAAGGGCTTCACCCTGATTTTGGTTCCATTTTTTTTATAAATAGCTTTCAATTCTGTTGTATAGAGTACTAAGGGTCCCGATTATAACTGGGATCACCTCAACCTTTTTCATTGCTCACAAATGTTTTTTCTCTCATACTAGTGGTTCATATCTCTCAATCTTCTTTAATTCGTTGTCACAAACCTTGTCAGTGGGACAAGCCACATCCAGAAACATTGTTTGTTAACTTTGTTGATCACCACAATATCAGGTTTGCGATGTTCAATTCCATGGTAACATTGGATCATAAAGTTCCATAAAATCTTGACATGCTTATTTTCTACATCTGGTTTGAGTTCAAAGCCGTATTTTCCACATAACTGCCAATGAATAATTTTTGCTACGTTATTATGGCATCGCTTGTATTCTTTCTGTGCCAGCTTTGTTCACTGGTTGATGATATACCACACAGTTTTTTCCACATATCCTACACTTTTCTGTTTCAGCTGAGTTGTCAATCTTGTGTTTAACATTTCTTTCAATTTCATATTTTCTCTTCAGTCTATCAAACTTCTGCTCATTCCTAAGTTTGTCTTTGATTTTTATGTCTAGTACTGAAATATATTTCACAAGTGTTTAATGCTAATGCTTTGCTGTATTCGACTTTTCCACCATGTCTCAGTGTGTTTTTGATTCGTGAACAAATTGTTGGCCGCATTAATATTACTTGTTCTTCAGAACTTTCATTGTCTCCTGGTTTAAGTTCCATTGATCGACCTTCCGTAGGCTACAGATATAGTCATTGTCCTTTTCTCTTAGTTTTGCTATTATCCTGCCATACAATGTCTTCTGTTTCTGTATAAGGTTTTCTTCTTCAAGTACATTCATCGCACTGTGGACTGCCTCCTCATGTGTCACATAATAAACAGTCCCTTCATTTGACACATTTCCTTCTTCGTTTTCAGCTTCTTCAGACCTTTCACTCTACTTGTCATCACCCTTTCTTTCGAATCTCTCTAATTTGGTCGCATATTCGCTGTTCAGTTGTTTCAAATATTACCCTTTCCTTCCATTGTGAATTATTTGTTTTTATATTCTGATTGCTCTTCCATTATCATTAACAAGGTTACTCATATAGTAGCACTTCATGACTATAACATTCGCTTGTTTGCTCCAGCTCAGTCTTGCTTGTTGGCTAGCAGCTGTTGGTTGGCGAACATGCCCACCCTGCTGCACAGCGGGACATTTGCTGGACATGGCACCTTCACCATTGATGGTTCCTATATCACTCACATCATTATTTTTTACTTCATCTGTATTTTTCCTTTTTCTCTCAAATTTGAGGGGGGGGGGGTGAGTATGGTTTCCGTCAACAGGTATTTTGTTCGTGACACCCAAAGATAAAGGACTCCAGTAATCCTGGTTTGATTTTGAAATTTCCGCCTCCTAGAATGGTTGTCATTCAAGACTAGAGAGTCCCCCACCCCGTCCCAATGCTCATTATTATTCCTTTATTCATAACACTGCAAAATGGAACTGTCCAACAGCAAAGTCCCGCTCAAACTCCGCTCAGAGAATCTTCCCTCCCCTATGATTTTCAATGAATTTTTGAAACTCAGTGTACTTTATAACAACATCAACTACATAACCTACGATGTAAGAACAGCAGGATTTTGCTATATTTGATGTTATATTGATGATATTTCCACACAGCTACAATATTTAATTGTAAACATAAATACCTAAAAACGTTCTCTAGATATAGTCCAAGCTAACCTATGATTTGATCTCACAACTCTAAATACATTTTCCTATGACTGCTTTTATGACAAAGAAGACTGGCGCCAAATATAGTATTTCAATCTTACGATCACGAAAATTCCTTTTTATCTCTAATGGTCACTTCTCATCTTAACCCATAAAACAATCAAACAGCTAAAACCAAATGATTTTCACGTCTGGCTTCTTTTCATGTCAACAGCCAATCCATTTTCTAAAATAGTCCTCTTTGATCTATAGAATAAATTCCTCTCAGCCAATGGCATTCTAGCTATATTATGAATACTTGAAGCCCATTGGTTACTATCTACTTTACTTCCTCCTCCTTCCCTTTCCACACAAACATACCTCAAAAATTATTTATTTATTATTTCATTAATCTCTGAAGATTTTCCGAATGTGGACATAATGAGAATGAGTGAATAGAAAAAAATATTCCTATACAGCCCTCGTAGATGATTATATAATCGGTAATGAAACGCGTGTTAGATTATTTGATCAAATTAATTTCTCTTTAGATTTTTCTTCACTCCTTGCCTGTTTTTCCTAATATAATACTTTATACTAAATTACTCTGTGAATTCTTGGAACCTTTTACCATACTCGAAAACTCCATTAACCATGTTGAGAAAAATATCTTGTAAGCTGTTCTTTCACTATCGTTTACATATTCATTCCACACAAATACGACGAGAAATAGACTTCAGTCGCAGGGATCCTAAAAAAAATAGAGAGAGAAAGAGAGAGGGGGAGAGAGAGAGAGGGAGAGGGAGAGAGAGAGAGAGAAAGATAGTCAGACAGGCAGACAGAGTGTGTGAGGGGAGAAAAAAGATGGCGAAGAGATAGTTTTTAGTCAACGCTTGAACGATAGGCTTACACTAACCGTAACGCTAACCGTAACCCTAACCGAATCGGGTCATCCAGATTGTATCTAGATAGAGTATTTTGTAGGGAAATAGATAGGTCTAGCATAGGCTGTACACAATTCGAAATAGTCGAGTACACGGACCACAAATTCGTGATCTGTGAGGTTGACTTAGATAGGCTTCATAGACAAGGACCCGACTACTGGAAGTTAAACGCGTCGTTAACAGCACGCAAGGCCTACAGGGACCGGATCAGCGAACTAGTTAAGCGGGCGCTGACGGGGGCCATCGTCAACAACAAATGGTGATTTGCTCTGAAAAGAGCGATTAGAATAGAGTCCATTAGGTTTAGTAAGGCGTTAGCAATAGAGAAAAATAGAGCAGAGGGAGAACTAGTTAGAAAATTAGACGAGGCGCTTAGTAAAGGCAGCGCGACCGACGTGCTTGCGGCGAAATTGGCCCTCAACCAATTCTTCAATGCAAAGCACGAAGGCTGCGTTGTCAGAGCTAGGGTGAGTGTTCTCAGACACGAGGGGATGAAAGCTGTTCAATGGGCCCGAGTGGCGGAGGCGCGTCGTGGCAACAAAGCCACGATCCGGTCTTTGGTGGACCACGACGGGCGCATGCTACTCGATCCCGGGCAAATATGTTAAGCTTTTCAGCGACACTTCGCCCAGCTGTTCGGGGGCAGTGGCGAGCCGAATCGAGGGATGGACTTTAGTGCCTACCTCAACGGACTGCTGCGGCTCTCGGTCACTGAGGCGGAGTGTTGCGAAAAGCCGATAAAA
Organism: Eledone cirrhosa; assembly: GCA_964016885.1. Classification (NCBI taxonomy): domain Eukaryota; kingdom Metazoa; phylum Mollusca; class Cephalopoda; order Octopoda; family Eledonidae; genus Eledone; species Eledone cirrhosa. The sequence continues at coordinate 36,011,478 of OZ024740.1, read as the reverse complement.
GCCGCTGAAGTACGGGAGGCAATGACTGGCTGCACAAGGGGTAAATCGCCTGGTTTGGATGGTCTGCCCTACGAACTTTACGTACACATGCCAGACTGGTAACAGTACGGGAGAATTCCCAGCTCTGTGAGCCGAGGAGCTGTGGTGCTGCTGAGAAAGCATCCGAACAAGGGGGATAACAGATAATTTCAGGCCCATAACTCTGCTAAACACAGAGTTCAAGATTTTGTCCAAGGTGCTACAAAGAGGTTGGCGCTTGTCGTTGGTGGTCTGGTGGGAGAGGCGCACACATGCGCCATTGCCGACAGATCCATCCACGACAACCTCCTCCTCATGCGATACATCGTGGAGAGGGTAATTAGGGAACCTGGCACGGGTGGGTCCTTGATAGGGTCGACCATCGTTATCTGGCGGCAGTCCTGAGGGCAGCTGGCTTTGGGCCCGTCTTCAGAGGCAGGGTCACTGCCATGCACAGCGACATCTGCTCTGTGGTGAGAGTGAATGGTCACCTTTCGGAACCGTTCAACATCATGCGCTCGGTCCGCCAAGGATGCCCCTCTCGTCCCTCTTGTACGTATTGACTCTCGAGCCACTACTGCACAAACTGGAGACGTTGAGGGTGATCCCGCGCGAACTAGGATGCGGAAGATCCGTGTCAGCATATGCGGACGATGTGACCGTAGTGGTGTCGAACGCCAATCACATCGAGGCGATCGGCATTACACTAAGAGAATACGAAGCGGCGACAGGAGCAATGATCAACCAGGAAAAGTCGGTGGGACTGCAGCTCGGCACCTGGAGAGGCAGGTCCATGCCGTCCAACAGCGTCGTCGGGCGCTGGACGGACAGACTGGTTAAATTGCTAGGGGTCTGGTTCGGTCCGGACCTCCAGACGGACAAAATCTGAGACGAGGTGACGAGCAGGGTGGCTTCTCTCCCCCAGAAATGGGCAGAGAAGAAGCTACCCCTGAAAAGTCAAGGGGAGGTGGCGAACGCGTACATCGCGTCCGTCATCTACTACCGCCTGACCGTCGTGCCTTGTCCTAAGCCTCGCCTGACTGCGCTGGAGCGTTTGCTCTTTCGCTTTTTGTGGAAGAGACGCGCTCCGGTGGTCAGGCGGTCCATCTTCTGTCAACACCCGCTACATGGAGGGCTGGGCATGCCGTGGCTGATGATGCGCAGACACGCGCTCAGACTACGACATCTCCACCTCTCCCACGACGGTGATCAGGTGTGGTCGCCGTTTGCTAGACGCGTCTTTCCCCAGCTCATCTCCTTGACGGAGCTGCAGTCCTTGGTCAAGCGAAGACCGAGAGGGAGCGCTTGGAGACTGGAATGTCTTCAGGCGCTCATAGCCCTCGACCAATCGGGCAATGTGATCGGTGGAAACTCCACCTTGGCGTTCTATAGAGGATTAGTGGAGGGGAAGAGCGACGACGTACTTGGGGAAACTCTAGGCGTCGACGAAAATCAACTAGCCAATTTCTTTGGAAGAACTTTCGGGTCGGGGCCTATGGACAACTTCCAGAAATCCCTGGCCTGGCAGTGCTACCGAGGAGCTTTGCCAGTTCGGGATAAACTCTACAGGCATGGAGGTGCCGTCAGCCTGGAATGTCCGAGATGCGCGCAGGGCGACGAAACCGTCCTGCATGCACTCGTCCAGTGTCCGAGCATTGCTGACTTGTGGGTTTATGTCGAACACCTGCTGTCGCGTGTAGAACGGATCCGACTATCAGCTGAGTCCATCGTGATGATTGCCCCGCCCTCTTCCTTTAGCCGGGAAGGGCAGGCAGCTTTTATCTGTCTGGTGGCCATGGTGAAAGAGATAGTATGGTGGACGCGTCTGAAAGGACTGAAGACGAGCACTTACCTCTTCGGTGATGCCCTGATTAACTTTTTCCAATTTCATTTGAAAAGGAAAATCATGGTAGAGAGGGAGGTGCTCTCTTCCCAGCATTTTATTGAAAGATGGGTGAGAGAGGCAAGAATGGCCCGAGTGAATGGACCTACTCTGAGTATATGCCTGTAAATTGTAGGTGGAAAACTGGGAGAGGATATTTGCCCTGGTTGTCAGGGTCGCCGTGGCTTTTTTTAATGGGCTTTCTCCACGATGGCCCTCGGAAGTCCCCCCCCCCCCCTATATTGGGTAATTTTTCATTGTTCTTTTATTACATCCTCTGTTTTTTTGTTGTTTTTTACACGCAGAAATGCCCGTTTGTCCTTAATGTCTACTTTGTGTAAACCATTGTGGTTAATAAAGAAAGCATTATTATTATTATTATTATTATTGGTCTAAGCGGACGTATTTTGCTCGCTCCCAGTAAGTCGCTTTATTTGCCTGTTACAATTATTTGTTGTTAAATATTTCTCGTTGTGTAAGGGATATAAGCCCTTAGACTTTGCCCTGTGAAGGGGAAAGTATAATATTTGGGCCTTTTGGCCCAAATATTTGAATTTTTTTTACATGTTAAAACATTTACGGAGAAAAAAAACATGGCTGAGCCACGCCCCCCAGCGATATGTTTGCTGTCGTGCGACAACGACGTGGAAGTTGAGAGGATCGCTACAGCGAAATTAACACAAATTGATAACACAAACACCACCACAAACAATGTAAACAAAGACACCAATGATACCAATGAGAACTCTAATTTTGAAAAAAATGACAGTAACAGCGACAACGAAAATACAGATAACAAAAAAAAAATAACAAATACAACAACAATATCAACACCACCAACATGAAAACAAATAGCGACAACACCAACAGCAACAATACCAACTGCACCGAGAACAACGTTGGCAACAAAGACAACAATGATAACAGCGACAGTGCTAACAACAACACCAACAAGAACAACGATAACAACACCCCCAACGAAAACAAGAAGAACACTTTCGCTGCGCCAGCAGCAAAAAAGAAGCCATGATTCAACATGGACCTCTCAAACAAAGATGAAAAGTTGGCCCAGGCATGGAAGCTCATCAAGCAAGAGCAAACCTGGGCCAACTTAACTGTCCCGGTAGAAGCTATTGAAGCAGTGGGCGCAGAACGGTGCATTATAGATGCACCTCAGCACAAACCAAAAGGGCAGCTTTAATCCCACAAGCAGATATCGAAGTCGCGCTGAGGTGCATCAGAGAAGACACCGAATACATAGAGAGGGGCAGACAGTACGGCACCATTTCGGTGTTGTTCAAGTCAGAAGCCCTCGCTATGAAACACGCTATGACTCCTTGCAAAACCAGCAAGGTCATAATGTACCCCTCCCACATGGGAAAAAGAACGGCCCGTCTCCGCATTCCCAGAATCCCACCAGGACTTGACATGAGATGGCTTCTGGGATGTGTGATTGTGGAGGGGACGGATACCGTCCCTATAGAAGTGACCAGAACGACCAGAGAGGACTGATCCGGGGTTGACCTGGAGATCCTTCTCTAGATCAGGCCCGAAAATGTGAAGACAATCCCGGACCACGTGCGCCTTCAGAATGGACGGCCGCAGTGTTTTGTTTGTGGGGAAAATACCCATTTGCGAGCATTCTGCCCTCAACTGCTGAAAGAGGCAAGGGGTCGAAAGGCTCCACTGCTGCCGACGCCGGGGCGAGGACCACAACCAACACCAGCACCGGCAAAACCACCACCAACAACAACACCAATAGAAAGACCACCACCAACATTGACAACCCAGGGGGGAAACGAGGAAAGCTGTCAAATCCCCCCCCCCCCAAAAAAAAAATAATAATACACACACCAATAAAACCATAAGCATACATACAGACACACATACAGACACAGACCCCTCATCTACCAGTAGTGAAAATGAGGGAAATTCAAAATCCCCCAAAATACAAAAAAGGAAACACAAAAAGAAAAAAAAACTCAACAAAGCACAAAAGCAAGCATAATAAAAAACGCAGACACCACCCACGCAAACATCTCTCCAATAACACCAACATCAACACCACCATCACCATCACCAGAATTCCCCAAGCACAAACAACCGAAACAGACGCAACAACAAATATACACACAAACATCTGAAACCACAGACACCGCTCTCACAACAAACACAGATACAACTGAAACAACACCACCAAAACCATCACCACCACAGCCACGAAAACAAATAAAATCACACCAACAAAACATATAAAACTTCGTGCTCGTCAGGAGGGCCAACAAGGAACTGATGGCCCTCGTAGCACGAAGTGAAAATATACAAAAAGAGGGGGAAATTTTTAAATCGAGCACATTTCTGGTGCGAATGTCGCTCGACATATTCAAAGAAATACGAGACAGCTTTCCTCGGGACGTGGGAACCCCGAACGTAAAACCCACTTCAAGACTTTTAAAGAGGTCCCAAAAGAAATCCCACTAACTATGGAGGTCGAACAACCCGACCTTCACAAGAGCCCGGAAGGTAAGTAAACCTCTCTCTCTGTTTAACCTGCCAACGTGGCCGTATTAAGAGTAGGATGTTTAAATGTTCGAGACCTGGGATCGTCCTGGAAGCAGGGTCACCTGCTCAACGACCTCAGGTCTATAGAAATGGATGTAATTGCAGTCAGCGAGACCAGGATTTCCGACACGCGCGCACTAGTCCCCATTTTCGACGACTATCAGATCTTTGCATCTGTTAGCCAGCCGGGAATGGGAGGCGGGGTGGCAGTGCTGTTTAGGAAAGGCCTGGACCTCGAGGTAAGGTCGATCTTCCGGGATCCGGACGGGAAGTTGGTGGTCCTGGACGTGAACAATAACGAAGGTGGTGCCTTTAGACTGGTGGCCGTCTATGCTCCTACTGGGGCAGGACAGCCGGACTTCTTTAGACGCCTGGAAGCCTTTCTGGGTACGTCTCGCCCTTTACTGTTAGCGGGGGACTGGAACGGCATCTTAGACGCACGCTGGGGCTGTGTGGGAGTATCCGATAGGAGCGTGGGGTGCAAAAGCCTCAAGAACCTGATCAGCCAGTTCCAACTGTCTGACAGGTACCGACTAGATTTCCCTAATGCGCCAGTGTGGACCTGGGCTAACCGCATAGGGTCATCTAGATCGTATATAGACAAGATATTCATTAGGAAAATAGACAGAAATAGTGTAAGCTGTCCACGTTTTGAAACGGTCGCCTATTCAGATTACAAGTTTGTGATCTGTATGGTCGACCTAGATAAGACGCGTAGGTTAGGACCTGGTTACTGGAAGCTAAACATGTCATTTCCGGCACGTAAGGCTTACAGGTACCAGGTCAACAATTTAGTTAAGAAAAAGTTGACAGGGGGAGTCGTCAACAATAGATCGTGGGGGGCTCTCAAAAGAGAGATTAGAGTAATGTCGATAGAGTTTAGCAAAGAAGTAGCATTAGAGAAAAATAGAAAGGAGGGAGAGTTGGTAGATAAGTTAGACGAGGCTATTGGTAGTGGCATTGCAACTGATGTGCTAGCGGCGAGAATGGCATTAGACCATTTCTTCAATGCGAAACACGAAGGTTGCATTGTCAGAGCTAAGGCGCGTGCTCTGAGAAACAAGGGAACCAAAGGTGTTCGAAGGGTCCGCCCGGCAGAGGCGCAGCGTGGTAATAAAACCACGATTCGGTCTTTGACGGATCGAGACGGTCTCGAGCTGAACGATTCCAAGAGGATGTGTGAGGCCTTTCGCCAACATTTTGCTCGGTTGTTCGGGGGAAGTGGCGGGTCAGAGATGGTGGCGACTTCAGTCCTTACCTCGATGGCTTGCCGCAACTCTCGACGGCTGACGCTGGGCGCTGCGAAAGGCCAATTACTTCAGCCGTGATTCAGGATGCCCTTGTCGGCTGTATGAGGCGCAAGTCACCCAGTTTGGATGGTCTGCCCTACGAGCTTTACGTAAATATGCCAGACTTGTTCTCCAATCTCCTCGAAGCGCTCTACTGCAACTGGCAGCAAAACGGGAGTATTCCCAGTTCTGTGAGCCGGGGCGTAGTGACGCTGATAAGGAAAGACGAGAACAAGAGGGACACATTAGACAATTTCAGGCCCATAACTCTGCTCAACACAGAGTTTAAGATTTTGGCCAGGGTGTTAGCGAAGAGGTTGGCGCTTGTCGTCGGGGATTTGGTTGGGGAGGCGCAAACTTGCGCAATCCCAACCAGGTCCATACACGACAACCTCCACCTAATGCGATACATCATAGAGAGGGTAGGGTGTAAACCTGGCTTCGGTGGGGCTCTGATCAATTTAGATCAATCGAAAGCATTCGATAGAGTCGACCATCGGTACCTGGAGGCTGTCCTCAAGGCGGCTGGCTTCGGCCCCGTCTTCAGAAGCTGGATCGCTGCAATGCACAGCTGCACCTGCTCGATGGTCAAAATTAATGGCCACCTCTCGGAACCGTTTCAGGTCTCCCGATCGGTCCGTCAAGGGTGCCCTCTCTCCTCCCTTCTGTACGTATTGACTCTCGAGCCTTCACTGCGGAAGTTGGAGCTGTTACAGGGCATCCCGCTCGAACCGGGACGCGGAAGGGCTGTGTCGGCTTATGCGGACGACATCACCATGATGGTGTCGAACACCTCAGAAATCGAGGTGGTCGTCAACTTATTGGAGGAATATGAAAGGTTGACGGGAGCAAAACTTAACCCGGAAAAGTCAGTGGGCTTGCAACTCGGCACCTGGAGAGGCAAGTCCATGCCGTCCAACAGCGTCGTAAGGCGCTGGACGGACGGACCGGTAAAGTTGCTAGGGGTTTGGTTCGGGCCAGACCTCCAGGTGGATAAGAATTGGGACGAGGTGACGGGCAGGGTAGTCAGTCTCACCCAGCAATGGGCTGGGATGAAGCTATCACTGAAAGGTCGGGCTGAGGTGGCGAACGGGTACATCGCGTCCGTCATCTACTACCGTCTGCCTGTCGTCCCTTGCCCCCGTTCGCGCCTCGCCATCTTGGAGCGGCTCCTCTTCAAATTCTTGTGGAGGGGTTAGGTTCCGCTGGTGAGGCGGTCCATCTGCTGCCAGTACCCTCTACGTGGATGGCTGGGCATGCCGTGGCTAATGATGCGCAGGCACGCGCTGAGGCTGCGGCATCTCCAGATATTCTGCCTAAACGGTGAACAGGTGTGGTCGCCCTTTGTCAGACGGGCCTTTCCGCAGCTCGTTTCTTTGACTGAGTTGCAGTCCTGGGTCAAGAAGAGACCGAGACTGGGTGACTGGCATCTGGAATGTTGCCAGGCACTCACTCTCCTCTAGCAGGCGGGCAATGCGGTCAGTGGAACTTCCACTCTCGAGTTCTATAGAGGATTAGTGGTGGGCAAGTGCGACGACGCACTCGGAGAGGCTCTGGGAGTCAACGAAGTCGAACTAACCAGTCTGTACCGGAGGACTTTCGAGCCGGGGACGATGGATAATTTCCAAAAAACCCTCGCTTGGCAGTGCTACCGGGGGGCACTACCGGTTCGAGATAAACTCTACAGGCACGGAAGTGCTGTCAGACGGACCTGCCCGAGATGCGCGCAGAGTGACGAAACCGTTCTGCACGCACTCGTCCAGTGTCCGTGCATTACTGACTTGTGGAGTTATGTTGAACAGCTGTTGTCGCGTGTAGAACGGATCCGGCTATCGGCCGAGTCCATAGTGAAGATAGACCCGCCGCCTTCTTTTGGCCAGGAAGGGCAGGCAATTTTCCTCTGTCTGGTGGCAGTAGCGAAAGAGGTTGTATGGTGGACGAGGTTGAAAGGACTGAAGACAGACACTTTTCTCTTCGGCCAATCCCTCATCAACTTTTTCAAGTTTCATTTGGAAAGGAAGGTGAGGGTGGAGAGAGAAGTGCTTCCCCCCAGTACATTTGCTGAAAGGTGGGTGAATGTGGCGAGAATGGCCCGTGTGAGTGGACCTACTCTGGTCATGCGGCTGTAGGTAGGTAAATTTGAAGAGGAGAGGGGTGCCCTTCCAGGGTTCTCTCGAAGCGTCGGGTCGTTCAGGACTGGTGGGGTACCTGGGCGAACCTATTGGGGAATGTTTTCTTGTTGTAATGTTCTTGTTACTTTATTGTTACTTTGTTATTGTTACTTTGTTTATTCATATTGTTTACTCGATTTTTTTGTAAAACCCCACTGTCCCAGTCTTTTGTATTGTCCCCTATATGTCGGCCCTTGTGGCCAATAAATGAAATCATTATAATTACTACTACTACTACAACTATTACTACTACTACAACTACTACTACTACTACTACTACTACTACTACTACTACTACTACTACTACTACTACTACTACTAGGGTGACGAGTTGGCTGACGCGTTAGAAAGGCGCATAAAATGCTTTTCGTTTATCAGTTACGGTCTTTTGTATTCTGAGTTCAAATCCTGTCGAGGTAAAGTTTGCTTTTCATCCTTCCTAGGTCCTTAAAATAAAGTGCCAGTCAAGTCCTGGGGTCGATATAATCGACTTTCCCTTGACCCCATATTCCTGGGTGTGCCTAAATTAGAAAATAATTATCCTACAAGGATTGATAGTGTTCTTGATACTTTTGTGAGATCTTCAGATTACGAGAAAGAAATGAATGAATTGGAGACCTGCTCTGAATGCCAGCAACAACAGATTCCACAAAAGCTACTATGATCTAAATGGTGACATCAAACCGGAAACAGATTCCACAAAAGCTACCATGATCTAAATGGTGACATCAAACCGGAAACAGATTCCACAAAAGCTACCATGGTCTAAATGGTGACATCAAACCGGACAACAGATTTCAAAAAAGCTACCATGGTCTAAATGGTGACATCAAACCGGACAACAGATTCCACAAAAGCTACCATGGTCTAAATGGTGACATCAAACCGGACAACAGATTTCAAAAAAGCTACCATGGTCTAAATGGTGACATTAAACCGGACAACAGATTCCATAAAGCTTCCAGTGTCTAAACGGTGACATCAAACCGGAAACAGATTCCACAAAAGCTACCATGGTCTAAATGGTGACATTAAACCGGACAACAGATTCCATAAAAGCTTCCAGTGTCTAAACGGTGATATTAAACTGGATGACCAGGTAATAGATTCCATAAAGGCTACCATAGGATAAGTGATTATATTAAACTGGACAGCAAATTCTACAAAGGCTACCTACCATATGTAAGTGGTGATATTAAATCGGGCGATGAATAGATGTTTAACTTTAGAGACTAGCTTACATTCAATGGTTGAATAACCAGCTGGAATTCTTAATTCTAGTATTTAAGGGATATCTAATTTCAGGAGAGACATTCTATATGACCACTCCTTATTAACATATAAGAAATACCATCTACTTAGTAACAATGTTCTAATAAATATCTAAAACAATAATATGAAAATAAAAATATATAACAAAGCAGGTGAAACTGTACTCTTATCAATTGTTTACTAATGTGTCCTCACAGTCGCCTTGACTCCCAAAAATGTGCTCAAATATCAATACTCACACGATACGGGCCGGACGGTGTCAGTGGGACAGGAGCATCCTTTGATATGCAGGACTCCAGACATTCGCCGACCCGTGGTCTCAGTTGACATACAGAATGGAGAAAGTGTTTCCCCAGAGGAAGGCGAATAGGACGCGTTAGAATAGCCATTCCAACACGTAGATCTCACTCCTGTTAGTGGCCAACTCCACCCGATGGTAGTGAGAGTAAAGAGGTTGTCCGGAGACCAAGAAAACCGGAAGTCTCCATTGCTACAGGTTCGATGACAAACCTATCTGGGATAAACCTATCAGCTAATATTTTGATAGCTTGCGCTCTTCGATTTGTCGGGCAACGAAGTCTGAGTCAGTCACCAAATGTATCAGGTTTCTGCATGTTGTGTCCCAGATAAAAGATTTACCGCCGCCGAACGAGAAGATCGTGATTTATATTACATAATACGGGAAGATCGTATTGTATACTATAATTAATTAAAAATTATAATCTTTCTGCTATATCGTTCGTGTTAAAAATACATAGTATGGCTCACTTCCTAAAAAAGTTATCACTGACTCTGAATGATACATTATTTAACCAATGACACAGATAAAACATTTTATTTTGAAGTTATTGTGTTGGGATAAAACCATACATAAAGCAGAAATATCTCGATTATGACCAGACAGTCCACAATATATTCTAATCAGGACGCTGGCATGTTAGAATTGTTAAGAAGTTCGCTTAGCAATCATTAGATTCCGGATTCTGTCATACAGACCATCTTGGGCAGGTGTCATTTATTATAGTTTCGTGAATAAAGTTTATTAAACAGAAACTATTTTGAAACCCGTTGAATGATCTCTTCCTGTGATTCAAAGGACCAGTGTTGATGATCGAAGCCCGTTGAATGGACTGTTCCTGTAATTCAAAGGACCAATATTGATCGAAGCCCGTTGAATGGACTGTTCCTGTCATTCAAAAGACTAATGTTGATCGAAACCCATTGAATGAACTCTTCCTGTGATTCAAATGACCAGTGTTGATCGAAGCCCGTTGAATAAACTTTCCCTGTGATTCAAAAGACTAATGTTGACACATATTGTCACGCAGTATCTCCCTGAGAATTATGTTAAGGATACAGGTGGCTCTGGAATACTCAGCCACTTTTGCTTTAATTTCCTGAGCAATCTGTTCCATTAATAAAAGAACTATAACACTTGTCGTCGAAACCGACGGAAGTCCATTCCAGGTCTAAAGATATTTGACATTTTATTCACTTCACTTACCCATCCCACTTAACATTAGATTTTAATAAAACAATTGTTTAATAAAACAATATTTTCAGTTTAAAATATTCATTCTCTGGTCTTTATTTATGATTTATAATTATTTTACATCAATTTTTCAGAATTGCTAATAAGCATGGGAATATTTTTACATTTAGACCTAGATTTGACCTACATTGATAAGACAGTCAATGTGAAATGTATGTGTTAGTTGAGAATAAGTAGACTCTCCACTTTAGGTATGTCCGTATTTATTTCACACGAAATGTTATACTAATGTAAAAGATGGCTATATATCAGCTATTCTACAGAAATTGCTATAGCTAACCTAGCCGGCACACAAACTTTAACTATAGGTAGAAACACAAACACAGGCCAAAACCTGGTTTGTATGTATGGTCCCGAACTCCTGAGGTAGTTGTGGGGGCGCCCTATTAGCATACGGCATTTCCAGGGCAGTTTATTAAAACCTAGCGGAGCCCATTTCCTCTCCAGGTTTGAATACAGTAGATTTCTTCCAGAGAAGGATAGAGAGTGAGAGAATTGAAGTGAGAGACAGACAAAGAGAAAGAATCGACCCCAGTACTAGACTGGTACTTTTTTATTGACCTCGAAGGGGTGAAAGGTAAAGTAGTTATTGGCAGGATTTGAACTCAGAGAGCAGATCGCCGAAACGAATACCACAAAGCATTCGATCCAACATCCTAACCGCTCTGCCAATTCACTACATTCACTGTCTGCTGTAAGATAGATTGAAACTTCTTGTACATATAAAGGTAACCATAAAAGAACATATAAAATAAGCTACTTATTGGTCAGGTATGTCTGGAAAACTGGAATATATATTTAAATTTTGTACATTTAGAAACAGCGTTCAAAAGGTCTCCGAATTTTGGGCATAAAAAAAACAATTTTCTACATTTCTCAACTTTTATTTAATCATCTTCAAAGTACTCCCCTTGGGAGTTCATACAGTTTTCCCAGCGGTTCTGCTACGGTTGGTAACACCTCTGGAATGCCTTCTCTGGAATGCTATAGAGCTCCGCCGTCGCTTTTCTCATAATCTTCTCTCATGACTCAAATTGCTTCCCTTTCAGCGTGCTTTTCAGATTTGGGAAAAGCCAGAAGTCACATGGTGTCGTTTAGACAGCTAGATCCGAACTCAAGACAGTTCAGAGCTAGCTGTCGAAACGGCCGGAGCTTAGCCATCGAGGTCCTGACTCTTTTCCTATATCTCTATATATATAAATCTGAAGTTTTCTGTATGTATGTGTGACGACAATTTTTAATAATGGCTCCCATATTCTAAACGATTCATACGATTTCTTTGAAATTTTTTACAGAGCTTCTCTTTGCACAAAACCTGTACATGATCTACAAAGACTTTCAAAAATCAATATTGGGGCCTTTGGAGACATTAAAAAATTTCGGTTATTTGTGTGAATTTTCGTGATTAAGTAAGACAAGAGTTATCTTTTGTAATCAAGAGTTATCTTTCGTAATTCGGCTCATTCGGATTTTAATTTACTCTTTCTACTTGAAACAAAGAGAATAACAATATCATTTTATATATTTCACAACCAGCAATTTCTAACAGATTACTAAGTTAAGTTATAGATTTGACATTGTATAATTTATCGTTTCAATGTTGATGTTAATACATTAACTGATGTCAGAACTTTCACAATATTATGCTTAAATTTATCTAAAGAATTATTCTATTTTTTCGCATTGATTAGACTACGTTTCTGACACATAATTTAGTTATTAACTTACATACCCTGTACATTTCCAACGTTCTACCGCTACATGTACTTCAAATACATTTTAAAATTAATCTTTATTTTTACATTCGATTGTGTTATACCGTGTCTACTTTACATGCGATCGCTATTACAAACTGGTCGTCCGTTTACGCCATTTTCCACTCAACTCCTCCAAATCGGTGATGGTCAACTTGAGTCCGACGACAATGGATACATTGACACTTCTAGCATTGGCCGCTCAGTTTCAACGCCCGATGACTTATGTTCTTCAGTTTATCCAAATATTTCAACTGAATTCATGAATCCTGATTGGCTTTGTGAGAGGGCTATTCTTGCACCCACAAATGCTGCTGTTAAGCTGATCAATCACGAAATAGTTGGTCAGTTGCCCTCTATTCAACGCTGTTACAAGTCAGCTGACACTGTTACAGACTTTGATCAAGTGACCAACTTCCCAACAGAGTTTCTTAACTCTCAGGATCCTCCAGGACAACCTCCTCACGAGTTGTATCTAAAAGTTGGAGCTCCTGTTATCCTGCTACGTAATTTACCCCCTTTCTTTGTAATGGAACAAGACTGGCGGTAAAGCAACTGATGAACCTTGTAATTGAGGCAGAAATAATCACAGGACCCGAGCGAAATGAATCTGTTTTTATTCCCAAAATTCCTTTTACCCCTTCTGATTGTCCATTTCCCATGAAAGGGTTACAAGTCTCATTCAAGCTTAGGTTTGCAATGACCATAAACAAATCTCAAGGCCAATCTCTTAAAGTTGTTGGTCGGGATCTTCTAACCCATTGCTTTTCACATGGCCAGTTTTACGTTGGCTGTTCTCGAGTTGGTAATCCTGACAACATATTTATTTATGCTCCTGATGGGAAAACCAAAAATGTTGTGTATAAATCTGCTCTTCAATAATCCAAAAGACAATGAGTGCTCCCACCCAACATCCACCTCTTTTTATAACGATTTGCTCATCCATCAGTTCCCTCCTGTTATGTCCAATCTGTATTGTTATTCCAACCTATGTACATAATTGTTTCTACTATTGGCACAAGGCCAGCAATTACCCAGAGTGTCTATTATTCACTTCACTTCTCTATTTCATGATGCTCTTTTACTGTTGTCAAAAACATTTATACCTAGACTGGATTTCTGTTGTTACATGGGATAACGGATGACACCGAGCTCACATATTAATTATTTCGCTGGAAGGGTGCCTAAGGTTTTCATGTTTACATAAAGTACGTTTTTCTTCTATGTATTCAAATTTACTTTGTTTAGTTTAATGAGCTACATCGAAAGCTACTTGAACCGTCCAAAGGGCGGGTAGTTTAGCTAGTATATATATATATATATATATATATATATATATGTGTGTGTGTGTGTGTGTGTGTGTAGCAATTTTGTCATTGATCTATTGATGGTTGTCAAAATCTCTTTTATTGGTGACGTCGCAGGCCTGGTGTGAAGTGTCTAAGCTGAATATTGGGGTCGTATTCCAGCGGAAGGTTAAGAGAACACGAAGGATGAAAGGTGGTATGTTTTGAAAAATATCACAGACAAGACCTTTAATAAGCGAATATTGGAGTACGTAAACCAGGTATGGTAGAATATGCATGGGAATCCCATCAACGTTCATTGCACAGGAGCATCCAGCAGAGTTTTCTTTTCGATCCAGGAGATGAATGCCAATAATGATCACATGTACGCTACATAGCTGGCTACGGTTAATAGATTTACTAAAATCAAGAACAACCTTGATTTCACCGAAACTCTCAATAGCAAGTAATGACTGCTGTGTGATATATGGAAACTTGTCGTCAGTATGATTGGGCTCTCAACAACAGTACTGGAGGAGGAAGAGAAGAGAATGAAATAATTTATTGTTTACAATCATCTCTATATTGTTTGAAGTGAGTGTGATATATCAGTAGCTGGCAGGGTGAAAGAGGCTGGTCTTCTTTGAAATATAGATTGGAACAGGTCCTTTTTTTAAGTGAAAAATAATTGTTTCTACTTTTGGCACAAGGCCAGCAATTACGCAGTACATTACTGGTATTTTATTTTATCGACCCTGTAAGGATGAAAGACAAAGTTAATCTCGGCGGGATTTGAACCCATACTATAAAGGGCTGTAACTCTTTGTTGCAAAGCATGGCGCCAGACCCAGTGATATTCCAACACCGACCCTATTTGCCATATATTTTGGGATGGTTTTCTATATTGCATTCAGGAATTGCAAGCATGATGTTTATATCTACTATCGAACCTCTGGCAACATATTTAACATCAGGCGCTTTGCTGCAAAAACAAAAGTATTTACCTCTATCATAAGAGACCTCTTGTATGCAGATGACTACGATCTTGTAGCGAACACAGAGATTGATATGCATCATATTTTGAATGCATTTTCTGATGATTGCACTGCCTTAGGATTGACTGTCAGTCTCAAGAAAACCGTTGTTATATACCAACTTGCTCCTGGTAAGTAGTACAGTGAACCAAATATCTATGTGTATGGTAAACGACATGGAGTGGTTGATCAGTTTGTCTACCTGCGAAGCACTGTCAATCGATACAGCAACCTTGATAATGAAATTCCACTCAAGATTAGGAAAGCAAATGATGCTTTCGGAAAGCTAGAAAGGCGACACTGGGGTCGGCGTGACATATGCAAGAAGACAAAAGTAAAGGTGTACAAGGCATGTGTGCTCTCTTCTCTTCTTTATGCCTACGAGACCTGGGTCACATATTGATACCACCTTAAACAGTTGGAACGTTTCCATCAGATGTGTCTCAGACCGATCCATGGCGTTCACTGGAGGGACCACATCAGTGATGTCGATATTTTGGAAAGCTCTCTATGTGACAGTATAGAAGCTCTTGTGCTTAAGCAAAGACTCCGATGGAGTGGTCACCTTGCCAGGATTCTAGAATACCCAAACAACTCTTTTATGGAGAGTTAGTTAAAGGAAAACAACCTCCACATAAACCAAAAAAGTGATATAAGGATTCGTTGAAAACCTCATTGAAAGACGCTAACATCTCTGCTGATACATGGGAAAGCGTAGCTGTTGATCATAATAAATGGAGAAAGACTGTATATGAGGGAAAAGTTGCTTTTGAGGCATCTCGAATCACATACGAGGAAGTAAAGAGGGATGTGAGGAAGGGCATTGCTGTTGCATTTCCAGACAGCAAAGGTCCTCCTATGTCACTGACATGCAACGTCTATACAAGACTCTGCCTCAGCAAAGCTGCACTCGAAAGTCATCTTTGCAGTCATAAAGTGAGACCAGTGGTGACTACGAGGCTGCTGTCGGAGATGCTACTCATCATACCTGTCAAGCAATGGAAAAGAGTGTAGATTAGCAGGAGCTCTCAAAAGACATGCAAAAGTACATCAAGTCCAACCACAGCTGGCTATTCCCAGTGAATGTCTTGGTTGCCAACTCTGTGCAAGACATTTTAGATCATTGGCTGGGCTAAAAAGCCACATTCGATCGCAGCACTGTTAATTATTAAGATATATGTGTGTTTTTTAGTTTTTCTTTCGTGCAATGGCCATACTCGATAACGAGGGGGAAGCCATCATGTATGCGGGTATGCATGTACGTATGTATATATGTATGTTTATATGTATGTGTATGCATGCATGCATGTTTGTATGTATATATGTATGTTTATATGTATGTATATATGTATGTGTATGTATGCATGCATGTATGTATATATGTATGTATGTATGTATACATGTATTTGCGACGTTTGTGTATGTACATATCTATATGTGTGTGTAAGCGGGTTATATATATATATATATATATATATATATATATATATATATATATATGTGTGTGTGTGTGTAAACGAGAAGAACTAGGCAACATTTATTGAAGTTCAAAGAAACGTTTATTGATACAATATTGTATAAATAAATGTTAGTAGTTTTTCCTGATATCCCGTGTATATTATATTATTCCATGGATCACTCCTTGAAACCTAAGTACCACACTCGGTGATGCATCTTGTATCATCAAGATATTTGTTACATAACTCCATTGAGAGCGTTTAGCACGACTAACTGGTAAGTTGCTTTTTCCTGTTTGTTACGCAAATCCACTTTTCAAAAACGTAAAACTGCCTACAAAAAGCAGATAACTCTATTTTCTCTTAATATATTTCCTCGTTGTACTATGTTGTTTGCTTTGTTATTTCTATTTACTATTTACACACACACACACATACACACACACAGCACACACCGCACACACACACACACACACACATATATATATATATATATATATATATATATATATATATATATATATATATATATATATATATATATATATATACAGCTTGCCAATCCCCACCACCACCGACGAATGCGAGAAAGTTCTCCACGAAAGTTAACCAGGAATCTTTAAAATTCTTCCCACCGAAGTTAACAAAGAACTTACTCCATCAACCAAATCATAATATCATAAAATTAAATCAAATTGTTTAGAACTACAAGTGAAGTCATTCTTTACCTTTTTTTAAAATATACCTAACTGTACCAAGGATCTCACACATTTTCCAATATATATATATATATATATATATATTTCCTATTACCCACTCTACTACCCAAAGTATTGAGTACTCTGGTGCGTTATGGTCCACCTGGTTCCTTACCACACTTCCTTCGTTATATATATATATATATAATTAGATAATAAACAACACAATATAATTATTTCATTACAGAAGGTTTCAAGAAACTAGATGATCCTTGCAAGAAACATCCAGTTCGTTCGTCGGTAATGAAATAATTATATTGTGTTGTTTATTATGTAATTAAATAGTTCTATACAATACATAGAGCACTCTTCTCTCCTTCCAAGAGATGTCAACATGAATGGACCTGTTATTTTTATCTAACGACATATTTTCCAATTCCACCCCGCCGGTCCCTTCAATCTATCTTATTTCTCATTCTTTCTTCTGATGAAGGACTAGCGTCCGAAACCTTAAAACCTTCTTCCTGGTATTTCAAGCGTTAACCTAATATATTCCTTCCATATACTGTACCGATTGTGTTGTTATTTCTGTTTACCTTTTACATACATATACTTGGGGAGGGTCATAGTGTTATAATATTGCCAGAAATAATAATAATACTAATAATAATAATAATAATATATATATATATATATATATATATATATATATATATATATATGTGTGTGTGTGTGTGTGTGTGTGTGTGTGTGTGTGTGTGTGTAATATATATATATATTAAATTAAATCTGCTAACCAACAACAACTCTTCTCTGATTGTTCTTTAAAACTTTAAATACCTATACACTCTCTCTGGATAATGGATGGTAAATCCGAAAATATTTGAGTTCAATAAAGTTGCTATGGTAAAATTCTACCGTTCTTATTCTTAATAACTCCTATCATCTTGGCACTTTTAATCTCGCACATATTATCAAGCTTCCAAATATTTAAATTTATTTAAATTTGTATTTCTTATTCCACAATTCTTCAAGCAAACTACAACACTTTGTTATATATATATATATATATATATATATATATATAAACAATGAGTTATCTGGTTTGTTGATTATTCAACAAAGTTAATCTATAACAGATTAGAAGCACTCAACAAGATTCTTCTGGAGTATAATATCAATAATATTAATAAATGGAAAATATCTTTATAAAACCATATTTATTTTATCTTGAGAGATGAATAGATCTTAAAACATTCCATCATTTATTATCTATAATCTTATTTATAAAATAAATATGGTTTTATAAAGATATTTTTCATTTATTAATATTATTGATATATACATATATATAGGGTGTCCTAAAACGTTGTATACACTTCAACATCATTGTAATCTTGGTGTGTATTCTATATAGGGTGCAACATTGAAATTTTAAAAGGATATTTTCAGTCTAGCCTTCTGTTGTTTTAAATAAATATTCTACTCCATTCCTGCATCAACCTCGAGATTCAGCATCTTTGCTGGATGATTGCATAACGTACAGTGCCTTTCTTAGAATTTCATCATGGTTTACTAACCGGAATGACCAGTTCTACCCAACATAAACGGAATATACATATATATATGTGTGTGTGTGTTAGGTAATTCCAAAGGAAAAGCAAAGGAAAAAAGAGTACTCTATGTATAGAACAGAGCTATTTAATTAGAAAGTGAACAACACAAAATATAATTACTCCATTACCAAAGGTTTCTGGATCACAGACGATAATAATATACGTCTGGATCTTTCGTCAGATATAGATGTTACGAACAATCCAGACGTATATTATTATCGTCTGTGAGCCAGAAACTTTTGGTAATGGAGTAGTTATATTTTGTATTGTTCACTTTCTAAATATATATATATATATATATATATATATATATATATATATATATACATACTTGTGTGTCTGTGTGTGCGTGTGCGTATCTGTGAGAGAGCGCGTGCGGAGTGGTACGCACATGCGTGTGTGTGTGTGTCTATACGTGCGTTTATGAATGTATCTATATTTGTATATACATATGTAAAATTTGAATAAAAGATCTTATTGAAAATATAAATTCCTCCCCAAATATAATGATTATAATGTGATGTTTCCAACATTTCCAGATACAATTGTTTCCTAAACAAAATTTAAAGAGTTTGATTTTTAAGTAAATCAAAGTAAACATCCCTGTTCTCCTCTAATTCAGTATGTGTTCCTATTTCATGTACCTTGCCATCAACTATGACAGCTATTTTGTCAGCATTCTTAATTGTTGAAAGTCTGTGGGCAACAACTAAACAGGTACGGCCTGCTCTGGCTTTATCAAGAGCTTCTTGAACAATCTGAAATGGATTACAAAAATAAATAAGAAAATTACTTTATCTAATATCAGATAATAAATTCACAAATTATTGATTGACAAAACTAATATATATATATGTGTGTGTGTGTGTGTGTGTGTGTGTGTGTGTGTGTGTGTGTGTGTGTGTGTGTGTGTGTGTGTGTGTGTGTGTGTGCGTGTGTGTGTGTATGTGTGTGTGTGTGTGTGTGTGTGCGCGTGTGTTAACGAGATATCGTGTAAGGTAATCCAAGTAGAGGTTATGAGTACTCTGTATCGAGGATCGTTTTAACGTTCGGCGTTGTTTGGGTCACCAGTCGGGTGGCCGTTTCAAGACACTTCCTAGGTAAGCAAATGAGTGAAGGATAACGTGGATCGGCAGTACAGTAGGGTTTATTCAAAGTAATACTTTCAATAAACCCTATTGTACAGCCGATTCACGTTATCCTTCACTCATTTACTATATATATATATTACTCTTTTACCTGTTTCAGCCATCCGGCTGAGGCCATATATTATTTATTTATTTATGTTCATACACGGAACAAAAGCGCTACCTAAGGCTTCAAGGCCCAATATTGACCATATATCTAGAATGTAAGCGAGATCAAAATTGTGACCTAATCTTGAGACGCTTATACGAGTTTATAAGATACCGTTAATAGCAACGTGTTCTAAAAACGTTAGTTTACGAAAAACGTATTATAGCAAAGGGAAATAACTCCAAGATGTAAATTTGAAAAGCGAAACCATACAGGTGTTAGTGTTCGTAGACTATAGAAGAAGTAGAGTAATATGTGCAGGAATATAATATAGAGATGGTAATATTTATTAAGGTATGGAGTAGAGTAGTATAGAAAGTCTACTGTAGTATGTAAGTGTGGAAAGAGAAAGAGAAAGAAATGATATTACTAAAGTATATAAATCAAATTAAGATGGTTGAAAATCAGTCAAATATATTGTGCCTCAGACGTTCTACTCTTTAAAGTAGAGGGACATTTCGTCTTTTCCAATCAGTATTGAACAACCGTTTGCTAAAACCAATCATTGATTTCCATCAGGCGATGTTTTCTACATATATTAGTCAAAGACATGGATTATTCATACTTTGATCACGGTCAGTTAGTGATATCATACAACTCTCAAATATATTCATTTATTGTGTGCCAGATGATCACAATCTTTTTAGAAAGTGTTCAGGACGTTATTTCTTATTTTTATTTGAACTATCATTGTTGCCTCTTGTCTAAATTTGCTTATACTATTTCAAAATTACTCAAATATATTTTTCCGTACACTACTTCTGATGTAGCTATCCACATTTCAATCTCTCATAGACATCTCACAAATCTAAACTTCCTTTATATTTTTTCAAAAGATTGCTCTATTCTCGAATCTCTTCCTAATTTTCAACGAATACTTATCAACATTTTCAGCACTCTTAAAGAGTTTACTTCAATGCAATTGACGTTCAGTTTGACGTGTTTTGAATATAGTAAACAAGCGGGCAAAGGGGCACATTCAGAAAGCAGTATTTCTTGAGATGATTGATGAAAGTACCCACTGCTGGTTTGAAAAAGAACAACGTTGCATTGACGAGTAAAATATTAGTGGATACATTAAACAGGATTAGATGAAGTAAGTATACAACCTGATAATTGAAAGCAGCTATGTGTTTTTGTAGTTGCAGTAAAAAAAGACAGAAAGGATAAAAAGTATATCTGCGTGATTATTGGGAATTTTAGTAAATCAGAGAGTAGTAATTTCTTGAGTATAGTATTATATTTGTCAGTATAACAGCGGCACATTTCTGGATACATTAGTAAGTATATAATGTATATTACACTTTATTTTATTGAGGAACGACAACTCATCAGAGCTTAAGTATTTTCTGTTCCCGAAGAAGAAGCCCAGTCCTTTATTATTTTTTGTTTCAGTTGTTGCTGTGGTGGTGTCACTGGCATTCGACGTGACTGTCGACATTGTGGGAGAATCCATTTTGTTATCACGAGACATTGTGGCGGTGGAGATGGTGGCTTTAACACCTGTAGACATTGGCAAAGGTGGAATGCTTACGTCTGCACGTGGAAAACTTTGGCGACTGCTGTTGCTGCTGCTGCTGCTGTTAGCGAAAACGTTATCGGTGTTGGCAATTGTAGCAAGGTTCACGATGGTGATGGTGGGAATGGTGTTTATGTTAGAGCCGCTGTCACGTGACAGCTGGGTTTTTTTTTACAAAAAAAAATTGTTTATTTGACAAAATAAAGTTCAGATTTGGGCTCAAGCCCCAATATTATTGAGTGTCCTTTTCAGAAACTATATATATGAACTTATAAATGAAGTAATTCCGTCGGAAAAGTCCAGGAAAAAAGAGTGCTCTATGTAGGTAACAGAGCTTAATAGTTATGTAATAAACAACATAAGGCAATTATTCCATTTACCAGTGGTTTCTTAAAAGCAAAAGATTTTGCTTTCAATCCTCAGAATGAAAAAATTCTGGTCTGTTTATTGAATTTGGATTTTAAAATCCAAATTCAATAAACAGACCAGGATTTTTTCATTCTGAGGATTGAAAGCAAAATCTTTTGCTTTTAAGAAACCACTGGTAAATGGAATAATTGCCTTATGTTGTTTATTACATAACTATATGAACTTATAAACAGTTAACAACAAAAATATTCCATAACTGGCAATTCAAAACAACTTAAAACTACAAACCTTTAGGAGCTCACGATAAGATGTTTTCCGACGCAAGTCGCCATTAATAATAATGATAGTAATGACAACTATAATAACAGCAATAATAAAAAAAGAAAAGAAAACAAAAGATAAAAAGAAAGAAAAAAGAATGGGAAGGGGAGGGATGGCCAGAACTCTGGTGTCGCAGAAGAGAGAGGGAGGGGTGGATGGGGAGGGTGATTGGGCTTTGGGCCTTAGGCATGGGGGAAGAAGAGCTGCGTCCCGCGGACAAGACTGCAAAAGCATTCCCACAGACAATGGTCAGTGACACCCGCTGCAACAGCCACCCAACCTCGCGGGGCTCCTTCCTCAGACGGGCCGCCGACGTTCCGATCTTGCAGAGGAGCTCGGCAGTAAGGAGTCCAAGTACGCCTGAGATCTCGGCGGCGACCGGCGCGAAGAGGAAGCGGCTGGACAAAACCCCGGTATTTGTTTATTTTACGTTCTTCTGCGAGGCGGGCTGTGATGCCGGGGTTTGTGACCGAAGCGACTAAGGTGGAGGTGGAGAACATGCCGCAGAAGATGTCTTCCCAAATGAGGGATCTAGAATAAGCTCATGTTTGGTCCTTAATAATTTACATATAGAGAACAGTGTTAAAGATAAGTAAAGAGAGTAGAAAGTATAGACAACTTAATACGTAAGGTCATTCTTTCCGGTTGTAACACAAAACATTAGAATGAATAAGAGCACTAAGAACTTTTTGGCAAAATATGTGCAAATGAAAATCTCTGAGTTAAAAGTGAAAGATAGAAAGAGAGAGAGGATAAAATATATACCTTTTCCGTTTCACTATCAAGAGCAGACGTCGCCTCGTCCAAAAGCAATATTTTTGGATTTCTTATCAATGCTCGAGCAATAGCAATTCGTTGTTTCTGTCCTCCGCTTAACTGTGATCCTTTCCCTCCAGCTTTAGTTTTATAACCCTAAATAATAAAATTATTAATGTGTAAATGTAAATAAATATCAGTAGCATGTAATCCCGTTTTATTAATATTAATCATTTTACCAACACATATACAACATTTAAATGCATTCTACCTTTCTTAATCTCTCAAAATATAATCTAAAATTCTTGAAAAATCTATGGAATGTTCCAAGATCAGTTTTACAATATAGATATTCCCCTTGCCCATGTGTATTTATCATTTCTTGTGTGTACGTTATGCCTAAACTTTCATAATTTATCATTTGGACTTAACAGGTAAGACAGAACGTTTGGTCCAGGCGTGCAAATTGATCAAAAGAGAGGAAACCTAGGCTAATCTAACCGTCTCGACCAAGGCGATGGCGGCAACACAAAGGAAATTATGATTTTTAGATGTATTTCAGAGCAAACCCGCAAAGCTGAATTGGTCCCAGTCTAAAGTAGAGGCTGGAATGAAATGCATCAGAGAAGATATTGAATATATAGCAAGGGGCCGACATCTCGGCACCATCTCAGTGTTATTCAAAACCGAAGCCCTTGTTATCAAACACTGAGTGGCCCCTTGTAAAACAGACCACATTATGATGTACCCGTCCGACACGGGAAAAAGAATGAAGATCCGCATTACCAGGATCCCGCCAGGACTGGATTTATGGTGGATCCTGGGATGTGTGATCGAGAAGGCTACCGATGGGACCTTCATAGACATTCATTAAAACAGCGAGAGAGGACTGGTCCGGGTGGGTTTGGAGATTCTTCTGTAAATAAAGCCGGATCAGCACAAGAATATCCCGGATCTTGTCCGCCTGCAGGACGGGTCTGCAATACAGATGATCGCTAAGGGCAGAAGGCCACACTGCTTCGTCTGTGGCGAAGCAACACATTTGCGAGCCTTCTGCCTTCAGCTCAAAAATGCAGGGGTCACAAACCTCCGTTGCTGCCAACACCAGAGCCGGGAGAGAAAAAGGCACCATCGTCAATGCCAGCACCAACAGCAGCAACAGTGAAAACAACACCACTAGAATCAACTCAAGGGGAAGATGGGGAAAGCTCTCCCACACACCCTCGTGAAACAAATACACACTCAAACACACAGATTAACACCTGAATCAAACACAGACACCTCGTCTTCTCGTAGCGAAAACGAGAGACTAGAGACTACCACAACGTCCAAAAAGACAAACACGCAGGCACAGAAAACAAAAAAACACCACACACACACACACACACACACACACACACACACACACACACACACACACACACACACACACACACACACACACACACACACACACACACACACACACACAACACACACAACAAAATATTGACATACCCATATGAATAACAACACCACCACCACAAATACCTCAACCACCAAAACGAAAACTCGTACAACCACAATAACAAATCACACACAAAACTTTGTGCTAGTAAGACGGGCCAATTAGAAATTCAAGGCCCTCACAATACGAAGCAAAGACATTGAAAAGGAAGGGGAGATATTTATCCCCAGTACATTAGGAGTAGCGGAAGATCTGATGATGGTACGAATGTCGCTGGGTGCCTACAAAGTCAATAGGGGAGCTTTCTACGTGACGCGGGAACCCCTAATGTTAAATCTACAAGCTGACTATTAAAGGGGTTCCCAAAAGAAATCGCACCAAACATGGAGGTCGAACCACCCGACCTTCACAAGCGTCCGGAAAATAAGTAAATCTTTCTCTCTCGTTCAACCGGCCAACATAGCCATCCTAAGAGTAGATTGTTTAAATGTTCGTGAACTTGGGTCGTCCTGGAAGCAGCATCACCTGCTGAACGACCTCAGGTCACTAGATATGGATGTAATCGCTGTCAGCGAGACCAGTATTTCCGACACGCGCGCACTGGCCCCTATTTTCGACGACTATCAGATCTTCGCATCTCTTAATCTGATGGGAATGGGAGGTGGAGGTGGCAATGTTGTTTAGGAAAGGCCTGGATCTCGTAGCAATGTTGATCTTCCGGACCTGGAGAGTATTTTGGTGATCCTGGACGTGAGCAATAGCGAAGGTGCTGCCTTTAGACTGGTGGCCGTCTACACCCGTCTACATCAGTCGGATTTCTTTAGACGACTGGAAGCCTTTCTGGGAACTGTTATTGGGGGATTGGAACGGCATCTTAAATGCCCACTGGGATTGTGTGGGAGTAGCTGATAGGAGCGGGCGGTGATAGGGCCTAAAGTACCTGATCAGCCAGTTCCAACTGTCTGACATGTACCAACTAGATTTCCTAATGCGGCACTGTGCAGCTGAACCAACCACATAGTGTCATCTAGATCGTATAAAGTTCATATTTTCACACTTTCAAACGGTCGCCTATTCAGATCACAAGTTTGTGATTTGTATGGTCGACCTAGATAAGACGCAAGTTAGGACCTGATTACTGGCTTACTACGTAAGGCTTACAGAGACCGGGTTAACAACTTAATTAAGTAAGTGTTGAGAGAGAAGATCGTAAAAAACAGATGGTGGGGGGACTCTCAAAAAATAAATAAGAATAATCCCGATAGGTTTTAGCAAAGAAGTAGCGTTAGAAAAAATAGAAAGGTGGAGGAGCCGGTAGCTAAATTAGACGAGCCTATTTATAGTGGCATTGCAGCTGACATGCTAGTGACGAGAGTGGCATTAGATCATTTCTTCAATGTAAAACATAAAGGCTGCGTTGTCAGAGCTAAGGCGCGTGCTCTAAGAAATGATGGAACCAAAGCTGCTTGATAAGCCCAAATGGCATAGGCGTAGCGTGGTAATAAAACCACGATTGGGTCTTTGACGGTCCTGAGGCTGTAGCATCTCCACATATTCTGCCTAAAGGGTGAACAGATGTGGTCGCCGTTTGTAAGACAGGCCTTTCCCCAGCTCGTCTCTTTGACTGAGCTGCAGTCTTGGGTCAAGAAGAGACCAAGACTGGGTGTCTGGTATCTGGAATGTTGTCAGGTGCTCACTACCCTCTACCAGGTGAGCAATGCGGTCCGTGGAAGTTTCACTCTCGAGTTCTATAGAGGTTTAGGAGTGGGGAAATACGACGACGCACTCGAAGAGACTCTGTGCGTCGACGAAGTCGAACTGACCTGTCTGTTCCGGAGGACTTTCGAGTCGGGGACTATGGCTAACTTCCAGAAATCCTTCGCTTGGCAGTGTTACAGGGGAGCACTGCCGGTTCGCTACAGACACGGAAGTGTTGCCAGACGGACCTGTCCGAAACGCGCGCAGAACGACGAAGCTGTTCTACACGCACTCGTCCAGTGTCCGTGAATTACTAACTTGTAGAGTTATGTCGAACAGCTGTTTCGCGTGTAGGACAGATCCAGCTATCGACCGAGTCCACAGTGAAGATCGTCCCGCCGCCTTCTTTTGGCCTGGAAGGGCAGGAAGTTTATTCTGTCTAGTGGCGGTAACGAAAGAAGTTGTGTGGTGCACCAGGTTGCAAGGACTCTCATCAACTTTTTCATGTTTTACTTGGAAAGGAAGGTCAGGGTGGAGAGAGAAGTGCCGCCTCCCAGTACATTTGCTAAAAGGTGGGTGAATATGATGAGAATGACCCGTATGAATGGGCCTACTCTGTGCATGCGCCTATAGGCTGGTTAATTTTAGGCAACGGGTTCTCCCGAAGCGTCGGATGGTTCAGGATTGGTGGGGTACCTGAGTCGACCCTAGGTGGTTATCCGCGCTATTAGAGAATTTTCATTATTGTATTTTTGTTATTTTGTTATTGTTATTTATATTGTTTACAATTTTATATGTAAACCCCACTGTCCTCGTCTTTTGTATTGTCCCCTATATGTTGGTCCTCGTGGCCAATAAAGAAATTATTATTATCATCATCATTGTTATTATTATTATTATTATTATTATGGCAGTATCGGTAGAGCGTCAGACACCTTGCTTTGCAGCATAGGAGTTATGGCCCTTTATGATCTGAGTCCAAATCCCGCCAAGGTTAACTTTGCCTTTCATCCTTACGGGGTCGATAAAATAAAGTACCAGTCACGCACGGGGGTCGATTTAATCGACTTTCCCCTCCCCTAAAATTGAGGACCTAGTGCCTATATAAGAAACCATTATTATTATTATAAAATTATTATTATTATTATATAAGGGTGGTGGATTGGCAGTATCGGTAGAGGGTCGGATGCCATGCTTTGACGCATAGAGTTTCGACCCTTGTCATTATGAGTTCAAATCCCACCGAGGTTAACTTTGCCTTTCAACCTTACGGGGTCGATAAACTAAAGTACCAGTAATGCACTGGGTAATTGCTGGCCTTGTGCCAAAAGTAGAAACAATTATTGTTATAAAACCCGCCAGTAAATCAGTGAAGAGAAGAATAAACTCACCTCGGGTAGAGAGTCTATGAAATAATGGGCATTTGCTTTCTGAGCAGCATTAACAATTTCATCAAATGTTACTGTCCTCGACAAATCTCCATAAGCAATATTTTCTTGGATTGAAGAGGAAAATAGAACTGGTTCCTGTGAGACAACGGCAATCTGTTGACGGAGCCATTTAGTGTTTAATTCGTTCAGATCTTTGCCGTCAAGAAACTGAAATCACAGAAAAATAATTTATTATGTTAAAATATTCTGAATATTCAATATATTCGAATGAAACTACCAGAAATCTCTGAAAAGAAATTAAAAAAATAAAACCAATCTTTACATGACAAAACATTTATATTAAATTAGATGTAGAAATTTATTTAAAACAGTTTACTTTAGTGTATCCCTAAGCAACTGTTTTATGGGGAACTTGCTCAGGGGAAAAGTAAACAGAGTAAGTCAAGGAAAAGGTTGAAGGATACATTGAAGGAGAACTTAAAGAATGTAGAAATTGACTCCAGAAACCTGGAAAGTCTCACAGTGGATCGCTCTACTTGGCGATCAAAAATATATGATGATGTGAAAGCCTTTGAGCAAAACAGACTAATGCAAGTAAATATTAAGAGGAATATAAGAAAAAAAAACGGCCAGTAAGGGAATATGAAATTAATGGAACTTTTTCTACTTGTACAGTTTGTGACTGAATCTGCCTGTCAGTGACTGGATTTAAGAGCATACCAGCCAGTTCCTCTTTATCAATGCCACATATGCCACGATCTGCAAATATCAAGGAAGTTTAAAGAGACATTCAATAGCTCCCACTACGTGTGTGTGCGTGTGACAGCTCACACCTAGCCTCCTCCAAGGTATATCTCGTTGGAGGTGTCTTGGGTAATTTAATGATAGGGACCCCAGTCCTATCATCTCAATTATACAGCTGAGTAAACTGGAGCAACGTGAAATAAAGTGTCTTGCTCAAGGAAACAACACATCACCCGGTCTGATAATTGAACTCACAACCTTTCGATTGCAAGCCCAATGCTCTAACCACTAAGCCATGCGCTTTCACATACACTATACAATAGCTCCTACAACCACTATCATATACTGATGAAGTGTATTTTCTTTCTGCTGTTTTTATCGCTACTGCTAGCTGGCTCCCTTCCATCTCCATTGCATCTCATCAAATACAGCTGTATTCTTTTCTTTCTTATCCGAAAACCAACACTAAACCCTCTTCAACCGTCCTCCGCATAAAATAGAATCTGTCCTACTTTCTATTTACATAAAGGCATCAAACTACAGAACAAGCTAAACATTAACCACTTTGGCTTCATCCGTTTGAAAGGAACTCCAAAAATGATTGTTGTCTCTCTTTATCTTCTAACATTGTTCAAATGTCATCTTAATAGAGACAGGCGGTGGATTGGCAGTATCAGTAGAGCGTTAGACATCATGCTTTGCATCATAGTTATGGCCCTTTGCGTTCTGAGTTCAAATCCCGTCGAGGTTAACTTTGCCTTTCATCCTTACGGGGTCGATAAAATAAAGTACCAGTAATGTACTGGTTATTGCTGCCCTTGTGCCAAAAGTAGAAACAGTAATATATTTGTTTAATTTCAACTGGCCATGGACTAGGATAAACCTAGTTAATATTTCCATTTAACTCATATCTAAGGTGTAACGCATTCTTAATTTGTTAATTTTTAATTTTAAGATTTGTTTGCATCAACACCTAAACTTCAGTGGATGCTATTACTCGGCAACTGATGAAACTATTGGGACAAAATTTCTTCCATCTTTATTTGTTTTATAATTAATTATTAAAATTAATGAATTTATTAATGTTTGTATCTATTTTATGAATTCGCTGAGACATTGCTCATTCTTTGCATGACAAAATGTAAACGTGAAGAGACTCTTAACCCTTTAGCATTTAAACCGGCCATATTCGGCCAGAATTTTCTCACCTCTTTCTGTTCAAACTGGCCATAACTGCCCGCTCATACTGACATTAAGGTATTGTTCTCAAAATAAATAACATCAAAATCTCATAGATTCGATATTGTGTGAGATAATTATGTAAGATAAAGCCTTTACCACAAAAATACAATAGTATATATATATATAGAGGAATGTAAATGCTAAAGGGTTAATGTTTTTCTCTACACAGACAATACTTAATATTTTTCCATTTATCTAGTAAATTATCGCGAGAAACACGGCAGATGACGTAGATATATTAGAAACTAGAATACGTACCACTGTTCCTTTATTAGCATGGTAAAACTTCTCAATTAACTGTATACAGGTACTTTTTCCACAACCACTTTGTCCTACAAGAGCTATGGTTTCACATTTGTTCACCTCCATGCTCAAACCTTTCAGAATTGTTATATTTGGACGGCTTGGATAGTAAAATTCAACATCCTTAAACTGAACGTTGGAGTTACACGTGCTCTAATGAAAAAAGAAAAAATAGCAATGGAATCATATATTAGTATAAGACCATATACCTTATATCAATATAATATATCTTATATTAGTATAAGTTTATATAACTTATGCATATTAATATAAGACCATATACCATATACTAGTATAAGGTCATATACTTTATATTAAAATAAGATCATATACCATATATTAGTATATGACCATTATTGCAACAATGAGGAAGTTTCTACGGTGTTGCTCTTCCTGCTAGAAACAGCCATTAAATCTCTTTCAAGTGACACACTACAATCTTAAAATCAGTTTTTTGTAGCACATGTCTGCCCATCAACACTGAATTACATTTCGTACTTAGTTTATCGACTTGGATAACATCATTTAAATTCAAGTGGTAAAGGAGTAAAACACAGGACAACATTATTACTGTGATAACCTGATAAAAGAGATGAGTAAGAAGGAGAATAGACGCTACCCATAAACATTCCTACCCAGGGTGGAGTTGGAATATAGACCGAATCACGAAAACAGAAATGGCTGAGAGATTTGTGCTTAAGAGAGGAACAATATGTGTGACTTTTGTGATAGTAAAAAGTGATGGCCCAACAAGTTGAACTGAAGTCCCGTAAATATTTACATAAAATTGTCGGGCTAATTTAGTGTGATTATGATTGGTTCCAGCTTCATTAATGGATTTTCATTTGATTTAATTTTAGTGTTGGACGGAGAGGAGTGAGAAACATTCACGAGTTACCTGCCTATAACCACTACATTGACTGAGACTCTCAAAATGCTGTGCTAGCGTTGGTACCAGTGAGAGTGAAAACAATATCAGATTATTTGCCAGTTGAGACCGATCCTCTGTCTGGCTACAACCACTTTGTCCTACAAGAGCTATGGTTTCACATTTGTTCACCTCCATGTTCAAACCTTTCAGTACCTTTGGTACTCACACCTTTTTCTATGTGTAATAAGAAACTATCAGAATCCATATACAGCTTGATTGTATTAGGAACCAGATCATCAGGCTATCTTATGATCCTCACACCTGTAGAGTGATCACTACGAAAAGCACTCGTAAGTCAGGTGCTGGTGCGAAACCAGCTAAGACATTGAACCTACAACCAGAGAAAAATCTGTCCTTGTAGTTTTATCGTGGTACCAGCATTGAAGAGGATGTCTTATTGGACTTAGAATCTTCTCTGCTGTTTACTTCTCATATATGGATAGTGGCGACTAGAAGAATAGTTGACTTTACAACAGCTTTATAAGTCTGTCTGTGTATGTGCGTATGTGTCTCTTAAAGAGGTTCTCTGATTGTTTGTTTCAAATTTTAAGAAGTGTAAGAAGAATGTGTGTCCAGACTTGATTAAAGAAAAGGGGTTTGGTGGATACAAGGAGGTGTTAATAAGGAAGAGAGTGATTCAGGATAAAATGAAATACTTCATATAAATAGAAAGTAGAATATATATTACAGAGAAGTACATAGGTAGTGAAGTATATCTGTGTGCGAATGAAATGAAATAATACTTGATTAACTGAAAAATGTCGAAGTTTAATTTGATCGGGCAAAAGAAATGTGTGTGTTTTTGCCTGTGTATGTGTGTGTGTCTGTGTATATGTGTATGTGTGTGCATATATGTGTCTCTGTATGTGCGCATGTATGCATGTCTGTGTATGTCTTCGTGTACCAGTGTGTCTGTGTATGTGTGTGTGTGTGCATGTGTACATATGTGTGTAGGTGTGTGTCTGTTTCTGTATGTCTGTGCGCCTGTGTATATGTGCGTGTGTATGTGTGTCTGTGTATGCATGTGTATATGTATGTGTGTGTGTATATCTGTATGTGTGTATGTATCTGTATATGTGTGCCTGTGTATGTGTGTCTATGTATGTCCGTATGTATCTGTGTCTGTTCATGAGTGATGTATGTGTGCCTGTGTGTGTAAAAGGATAGAAGCTGAGGTGGCAATGTTTCAATATATAATTTTATGAATCCTCTCCTCGCTCAGGTTTTCCTTGAAAACATTTCTCTACAGATCTCCAAACCGAACATCTATGTAGGCATCATTACTATTTCGTCACTACGGTAGAGAGTCGGACACTCCATGCTTTGAAGCATAGAGTTACGTCCCTTTATGATCTGAGTTCAAATCCCGCCGAGGTTAACTTTGCCTCTCATCTTTACGGGGGTTGATAAAATAAAGTACCAGTAATGTACTGGGTAATTGCTGGCCTTGTGCCTAAAATAGAAACAATTACTATTTAGTCACTACGGAGTGGCGTAATGGAGTGTGTTCTGGCTTCTTCGGGTGTAGCGAAGAGAACATCCACTGTGCCATACTTCGATCCTCGGGCTATGTAGGTTTTCTGTGCCTAGACGGCACCCATAGCCCTGCCACACACACCCACAACCACCAACACCATCACCAACACCACTACCGCCACCACCACCACCATCACCACCACCGCCACCATTATCATCTTCCCCATCATCACCTCCAACAACACCACACCAACATCACAAAAACAAACTACATACAGACGACCAAAATTGCACCCTCCAACCTGCTCAACGGCTCAACGATCTCAGGCCACTAAACATAGATGTGGTGTCCATCAGCGAAACCAGAATCTCCGAGGCACAGGCATTCGCACCCATTTTCGGCAGCTTGACTTTTACACCTACCCCTTTCTTCTGATTGCTGAATGCTGAGACTGGCGCATTACTGCATCAGCTTTTGCAATTCTTGCACTTAATTCAGCCTCCTGCATTCCATTACTCGTGAACACGGCTCCAAGATACTTGAACTTCTCTAACTGCTTCAATAGAGCTCCATTTACATGTATATAAATTTGAGGGACTTCTGTTCACCCGGCCATCACACAATGTGTATGTGTATTTGTATGAATGTTTGTGTGTAAAAGGAAGGAAAGGGATACACATATATATATGTCTAACTTAAAAACAGTGACACACACACACACACACACACACACACACACACACACACACACACACGTGTCTCTAATTTAAGAACGCTGACAAACTCATGCGCGCGCACATACACACACTGTCCTATTACCACTCAAGAGCTTTGGTCCGAGCAAACATCCCCTCAATTTTGGAACCGTCTGGGTTGTCCAGAATTGATGGGAAAAGACTTGGCGGCCTTACTCTGTGCCCCTGGTCAAGAGCCTGGTGCCTTACCTGGGACGTCACAGTTAGTGACTCTTTTGCCTCTTCCCACATCCTGGATGCAGAGGCAAGGGCGAGAGCTACAGCATCCGCAGCTGAACCAAACAAAATCCTAAAATACCGTGTTCTGTCAGCTAACTACATTATCCAGCCTGTGGCGTTTGAGACGTTTCGAGGAGTCGGGCTACTGACAGCGAGGTTCTTATCTTCACTGGCGGCTCGCCAAATAGAGGTAACTGGTGATGCTCGTGAGGGCTCTTGGTTGTTCCAGCACCTCAGCCTCGCCATCACCCCAGGTAACGCTGTGAGCGTGCTGGCTGCCTCAAAAATTATTAGAGAGGTTTCCCAGTGTTCCTCGCTACATTGCTATCTTTTGCTCTTGTAGCGGCTCGTTTTACCACTCTTTCTCCTGCATATTGTTCTGTGGTCTAAGATGTGTGTATTACGTGATTGTGTATTTTTCTCTTTCTTTTTTCCTTTCCCTTTCCTTTGTATATATTATATTTGTTAGTGTTTTCGTTCTGTAAGCATTATATTAAATGTTTATACAAATGAGTTTTTTTTTAAGGAGTTAAACTGTGTTGTTAATAAATAAATAAAAAGTTGTACTTCATTTTATTCTCCCATTTCCAATTCACCGAACGCTATCATGACTGTATGACTGTATGTGTGTGTTTGTGTAAATGTATATGTGTGAAAGTGTGTTTGTGTAAATGTATATGTGTGAAAGTATGTGTATTTGTGTGAATGTATGTCCGTGAGCGAGTATTTTTGTAAGTTTGTGTTTGCGCGATTATAGTTATATACTCATAATAGTTATATACTCATACATATAGATGTATGTATGTCCACATACACATACATACGCGTCAGCGCGTTGAAAATCAAAATCACTCTATCAGTATCTCTCTCAACACACACTCCCTCTTTCTATATATATGGTAAATGAAGTGGTGGTGGTGGCGACGATATACCGGAAGTGTAGAGATTTGAAACTTTGAAAAGAAGTCAATTTTAAATAAGCAATAAAATTATTTATATTAAATTTAATCAACATTTAGTGCATAAATTATGTACATAAATTATGTAATATTCATTCATTATTTACTCAAAGTACTCCAACTGATATTACTAACTGGTTTAAAAGAAATAAACCGTACGCAGTCCCGCACTTCTTACTTTATTATATAGATTATTTCACTTACCTTGCTTTATGTTCATACGAGTTATCATCAAGTCACAACCAGTGACGTCAAGAGACAACAAGGTCCGCCATGTTCAAAAAAGAACATACATACACCCACATGCATCTTTAGGTGTTTAGAACTGTGATGTACTTATATTGACAGGATCTTCATTAGTATATGGACAGTTGCCATTAGTAATATCTTTTGTATTTCTTCTATACGCGGGTTTCCTGGGATTTGCGATAAGTAATCATTAGTCCCCTTAGGTATTATTCCTAGAGCGCCTACAACCACTGGTATTGTTTTAGTTCTCAACTCCCACATTTTTCCAATTTCTATCTCCAGGTCCTTATACTTGCTCAATTTTTCAAATGTTTTTATCGATACATTCTTGTCTATTGGAACGGACATATCAATTAGCAGGCATACCCTCTTTTTAAAGTCCTTCAGTATTATATCAGGTCTATTATATCAGGTCCATAAATTCGTGATCTGTGAGGTTGACTTAGATAGGCTTCATAGACAGGGACCCGGCTACTGAAAGCTAAACGCGTCATTAACAGTGCGTAAGGCCTACAGAAACCGGATTAGCAAACTAGTTAAACGGGCGTTGACGGGGGCCTTCCTCAACAACAAATGGTGGTTTGCTCTGAAAAGAGCGATTAGAATAGAGTCCATTAGGTTTAGTAAGGCTTTAGCAATAGAGAAAAATAGAGCAGAGGGAGAACTAGTTAGAAAATTAGACGAGGCGTTTAGCAAAGGCATCGCCACAGACGTGCTTGCGGCGAAATTGGCTCTTGACCAATTCTTCAATGCAAAGCACGAAGGCTGCGTTGTCAGAGCTAGTATGCGTGCTGTCAGACACGAGGGGACGAAAACTGTTCAATGGGCCCGAGTGGCGGAGGCGCGTCGTGGAAACAAAGCCACGATCCAGTCTTTTTGGAACCCGACGGGCGCATGCTACTCGATCCCGGGAAAATGTGTGAAGCTTTTCAGCGACACTTCGTTCAGCTGTTCGGGGGCAGCGGCGGGCCGGATCGAGGCATGGACTTTAGTGCCTACCTCGACGAACTGCCGTGGCTCTCGGCCACTCAGGCGGAGTGTTGCAAAAAGCCGATAACAACCACTGAAGTACGGGAAGCA
Organism: Eledone cirrhosa; assembly: GCA_964016885.1. Taxonomy (NCBI): domain Eukaryota; kingdom Metazoa; phylum Mollusca; class Cephalopoda; order Octopoda; family Eledonidae; genus Eledone; species Eledone cirrhosa. The sequence goes on along the minus strand of OZ024740.1, from coordinate 35,976,131 downwards.
ATGACTGGCTGCACAAGGGGTAAATCGCCTGGTTTGGATGGTCTGCCCTACGAACTTTACGTACAGATTCCAGACTTGTTCGGAAGCCTCTTGGCCGACGTCTACTGCAACTGGCAACAGAACGGGAGAATTCTCAGCTCTGTGAGCCGAGGAGGGGTGGCGCTGATGAGAAAAGATCCGAACAAGGGGGATAACATAGATAATTTCAGGACCATAACTCTGCTAAACACAGAGTTCAAGATTTTGGTCAAGGTGTTAGCAAAGAGGTTGGCGCTTGTCGTTGGTGGGAGAGGCGCAGACATGCGCCATTCCCGACAGATCCATCCACGACAACCTCCACCTCATGTGATACATCGTGGAGAGGGTAGCCAGCGAACCTGGCACGGGTGGGTCCTTGATCAATTTAGATCAGTCGAAAGCTTTCGATAGGGTTGATCATCGTTACCTAGCGGCAGTCCTGAGAGCGGATGGCTTTGGGCCCGTCTTCAGAGGCTGGATCGCTGCCATGCACAGCGACATCTGCTCTGTGGTGAGAGTGAACGGTCACCTTTCGGAACCGTTCAACATCATGCGCTCGGTCCGCCAAGGATGTCCCCTCTCGTCCCTCTTGTACGTATTGACTCTCGAGCTATTACTGCACAAACTGGAGACGTTGAGGGGGATCCCGCGCGAACTAGGATGCGGAAGATCCGTGTCAGTATTTGGGGACGATATCATCGTAGTGGTGTCGAACGCCAAACACATCGAGGCGATCGGCACTACACTAAGAGAATACGAAGCGGTAACAGGAGCAATGATCAACCAGGAAAAGTCAGTGGGCCTGCAGCTCGGCACCTGGAGAGGCAGGTCCATGCCGTCCACAGCGTCGTCGGGCGCTGGACGGACGGACCGGTTAAATTGCTAGGGGTCTGGTTCGGTCCGGACCTCCAGACGGACAAAAACTGGGACAAGGTGCCGAGCAGGGTGGCTTCTCTCCCACAGAAATAGGTGGAGAGGAAGCTATCTCTGAAAGTTCGAGCGGAGGTGGCTAACACGTACATCGCGTCCGTCATCTACTACCGCCTGACCGTCGGACTTTGTTCTAAGCCTCGCCTGAGTGCGCTGGAGCGTTTGCTCTTTCGCTTTTTTGGAAGGGACGCGCTCCGATGGTCAGGCAGTCCATTTGCTCTCAACACCCGCTACGTAGAGGGCTGGGAATGCCGTGGCTGATGATGCGCAGACACGCGCTCAGGATACAACATCTCCACCTCTTCCTCGACGGTGATCAGGTGTGGTCGCCGTTTGCTAGACGCGTCTTTCCCCAGCTCGTCTCCTTGACGGAGATGCAGTCCTGGGTCAAGCGAAGACTTCAGGCGCTCACAGCCCTCGACCAATCGGGCAATGTGATCGGTGGAAACTCCACCTTGGCGTTCTATAGAGGATTAGTGGAGGGGAAGAGCGACGACGTACTTGGGGAAACTCTAGGCGTCGACGAAAATCAACTAGCCAATCTCTTCGGAAGAACTTTCGGGCCGGGACCTTTGGACAACTTCCAGAAATCCCTGGCCTGGCAGTGCTACCGGGGAGCTTTGCCAGTTCGGGATAAACTCTACACGCATGGAGGTGCCGTCAGCCGGGCATGTCCGAGATGCTCTCAGGGCGACGAAACCGTCCTGCACTCACTCGTCCAGTGTCCGAGCATTGCTGACTTGTGGGTTTATCTCGAACACCTGCTGTCGCGTGTAGGACGGATCCAGCTATCATCTGAGTCCATCGTGAGGATTGCCCCGCCCTCTTCCTTTAGCCGAGAAGGGCGGGCAGTTTTTATCTGTCTGGTGGCCATGGCGAAAGAGATAGTATGGTGGACACGTTTGAAAGGGCTGAAGACGAGCACTTACCTCTTCGGTGATGCCCTGATTAACTTTTTCAAATTTCATTTGAAAAGGAAAATCAAGGTAGAGAGGGAAATGCTCTCTTCCCAGCATTTTGTTGAAAGATGGGTGAGAGAGGCAAGAATGTCTCTGAGTATGTGACTGTAAATTAAAGGTGGAAAACTGGGAGAGGGCACTTGCCCTGGTGGTCAGGGTCACTGTGGCTTTTTAATGGGCTTTCTCCACGAATGTCCCTCGGAAGTCTCCCCCCTATTGGGGAAAATTTTTTCATTGTTCTATTATAACATCCTCTGCTTCTTGTTTTTTTTACATGCAGAAATGCCCTTTTGTACTGTCCTGTATTGTCCTGTACTGTCCTTAATGTCTGTGTCTGTAAATTAAAGGTGGAAAACTGGGAGAGAGCACTTGCCCTGGTGGCCAGGGTCACTGTGGCCTTTTAATGGGCTTTTTCCACAAATGTCCTTCGGAAGTCTCCCCCTATTGGGGAATTTTTCATTGTTATTTTTTATTACATCCTCTGTTTTTTTTACACGCAGAAATGCCCATTTGTACCGTCCTGTATTGTCCTGTACTGTCCTTAATGTCTACTTTAGGTAAACCCTTGTGGTTAATAAAGAGAGCATTATTGTTATTATTATTATTATTATTATTATTATTATTATTATTATTATTATTATTATTATTATTATTATTCGCCCGCTTATTCCTGGGCGGGTCGAGGGGGCAGAGTAATCAAACATTTCTTCCTATCATTTCTACGGGCTAATACACTTCTAGCCGCTGATTTCTATCCTTAACTTTTACTCATTGTTGGCATTTTGCTGTTTTAACAGTTTCTTTGCGCTAAGTTCTTCCAATTACTCTATGAATTGTATCCACATAATAACTAACAATTAAAAAGGTTGGTAAAAGTATATGTTAAAATTCAAGGTTAGTAGCAAACTGAAAAGGTAAAAATATAAAAACTCAAGGTTAGCAGCAAAGAAAAAAGGGAATTTTTACAAAATACTCACTGGTCTTTCTCCACATCCTAACTCGTCTTCTATACTAGGCAGTTCCTCAAGCAATTTCATTATTCTAGCTACGGAAATTTTGACTTCTGCAAAATTCGGGCCCATTGAGGTATTAATTCCTAATACTACTGTTGCAAAAACCATGATTAACATGACTCTGAAAATTCATGAATAGGTAATTATATAATTATTAGGTAATTATTTAATGAATAGATAATTAAGGCGAGAGATCAATAAGGTATTAATCAGTGAAGCAATTTTCAATCAGAAAACACATACCAAAATTTCATTTCTTGCTTATCAGGGTCAAACATTAGCGAAATCCCCAAGAGAAAGTAAAAAAATTTCTATATAAGGTATATTACCGGTTATTGTTATATTAGGTGGAGAATTGGCAGAGGCATTACAATGGCGGACAGAATACTTTGCAGTATTTGTTTCGGCTCTTTGTGCTCTGAGTTTGAGTATAATTTGCCTTTCATCCTTTCGAGGTTGGCTAAAAAAAAGTACTGGTGTCGATTCTTCTTCTATATCTCTTGTTTCTCTTACACGCAGATACACATACACACACACTCTCTCTCTCTCTCTCTCTCTCTCTCTCTCTCTCTCTCTCTCTCTCTCTCTCTCTCTCTCTCTCTCTCTCCCTCTCTTTCTCTCTCTCTCTCTCTCTTTCTCTCTCTGGAAGAAATCGGCTGTGTTCAGACTTGGAGAAGAATGGGCTCCACCGGTTTAAATGTCCCTACGGCGCCCTCACAACTCAATCAGGAGTTACGAATACATATATACATACTGTTATCTTACAAATTGAAAGTGTATGTTTGCATGATTTATGTAGAGACGGATGATTATTCTTAGCAACTAGACTGTTCAACCTTATTTGGTGCATGTAGATTAACTGGACGTTGATAAATTAGGTAATTATAGACACGTCAGGAAATGCAAAGGAGAGAAAAAGTGATAGTCTAGTAAATTGAATTGGAATTGTCAATTGTAGATGGATGGATGGATGGACAAGCAGGCAGGCAGATAGATAATTTTCTGGAAGATTTCCTCCCGTCCATATTTTTTATCTTTAAGTATTCGAATTTCTACTGGAATTTAACGTAAACTTTCCTTAATTATGTAATTTTCATAGTGGTCTTAAAATGGTTTCTTATATAGGCACAGGGCTAGCAATTTGGGAGAAGGGGTAAGTCGATTAAACCGACCTCAGTGCGTTACTGGTACTTTATTTCATCGACCCCCTAAGGATGAAAGGCAAGGTTAACCTCGGTAGGATTTGAACTCAGATCATAAAGGGCCGTAACTCTATGCTGCAAAGCATGGCGTCCGACCCTCTACCGATACTACCAATCCACCGCCCTATAGTGGTCTTAAAATGGTGCGGTTGATAACTCCACACTACAGAAAGCTTATAGCTTAATTCATAACTGTTTTGTTTTTGACACAAGGCCAGCAATTTGAAAGGAAAGTGGATGTCGATTAAATCAACTACAGGGGGTTACTGGTACTTTATTTAATCGACCCCCGTAAGGATGAAAGGCAAAAATAACCTGAGTGGTTTGAACTCAGAACGTAAAGGGACGTAAGTATATGTCGCAAATTATGTTGTTTGATGCTCTACCTATACTGCCAATCCACCGCCCTGATTGCTTCATTCTAAATATAATCTATATATAGTCGATCGACTTTCGTCAAATAGGACCGAGGAAACAAGGTTTCCATTGGTCATTCCAATTGCTAATACTATCTATCGGTTGCGACTCCAAGTAGAAGGAGCAACGTGTCTTGGTCAAGGACATAATGCATCACCCAGTCCAGGAATCGAACTTATAAACTCACGATTGTGAATCCAATTCTATTACCACTCAGCCACGCGCCTTCACTATATAATCTATTTACACCCAAATTCATTACAGATAATAAAATGAAAACCACTTACTTTACTACATCAACGTAGACCATGTCACAGTTTGTGATAAATACACCTCCAACATAAAATATAGTAGCATAATACAAATATACCATAGATTGAGTGAAGGCAAAGGCAATTCCCGTTTTCTGTGCAGTTGTCTGAGCTACACTGATAATACAAAAAAAAACATGTAAACTTTATAATATTAGACATTTCTGTATGAAAATATATTGGAATATTTTGATTAGCTTTCTGGGGGTAGCTGGTACAACACTAAAATATTGACTTCCTGCCCAGACCAAACTAATCCCACTGGACATCTGTTTACAATAGCTGGTACACCACTAAAATATTCACTTCCTGTCCAGACCAAACTAATCCCACTGGACATCTGTTTACAATAGCTGGTACACCACTAAAATATTCACTTCCTGTCCAGACCAAACTAATCCCACTGGATATCTGTTTACAATAGCTGGTACACCACTAAAATATTCACTTCCTGTTCAGACCAAACTAATCCCACTGGACATCTGTTTACAATAGCTGGTACACTACTAAAATATTCACTTCCTGCCCAGACCAAACTAATCCCACTGGAGGTCTGTTTACAGTAGATGGTACACCACTAAAATATTGACTTCTTGTCCAGACCAAACTAATCCCACTGGACCTCTGTTTACAGTAGCTGGTAAACCACTAAAATATTGACTTCCTGCCCAGACGAAACTAATCCCACTGGACATCTGTTTACAGTAGCTGGTACACCACTAAAATATTGACTTCCTCTCCAGACCAAACTAATCCAACTGAACGTGTGTTTACAGTTGCTGGTACTCCATAAAATATTGACTTCCTGTCCAGACCAAACTAATGTCACTGGATATCTGTTTACAACAGCTGGTACACTACTAAAATATTGACTTCCTGCCCAGACGAAACTAATCCCATTGGACATCTGTTTACAATACCTGGTACTCCACTAAAATGTTGACTTCCTGCCCAGGCGAAACTAATTCCACTGAACGTGTGTTTACAGTTGCTGGTACTCCACTAAAATATTGACTTCCTGTCCAGACAAAATTAACCCCACTGAACATATGTTTTCAATAGCTGGTACACCACTAAAATATTCACTTCCTGCCAGGACCAAACTAATACCACTGAACGTCAGTTTACAATAGCTGGTACACCACTAAAATATTCACTTCCTGTCCAAACTAAACTAATCCCACTGAACGTCTGTTTACAATAGCTGGTACACCACTAAAATATTGACTTCCTGCCCAGACCAAACTAATCCCACTGGACATCTGTTTACAGTAGCTGGTACACCACTAAAATATTGACTTCCTGTCCAGACCAAACTAATCCAACTGAACGTGTGTTTACAATAGCTGGTACACCACTAAAATATTGACTTCCAGCCCAGACGAAACTAATTCTACTGGGCATCTGTTTACAAAAGCTGGTACACCACTAAAATATTGACTTCCTGTCCAGACCAAACTAATCCCACTGGACATCTGTTTACAATAGCTGGTACACCACTAAAAATATTGACTTCCTATCCAGACCAAACTAATCCCACTGGACATCGGTTTACAATAGCTGCTACACCACTAAAATATTGACTTCCTGTCCAGACTAAACTAATCCCACTTAACGTGTGTTTACAAAAGCTGGTACGCCACTAAAATATTCACTTCCTGTCCAGACCAAACTAATCTCACTGAACGTCTGTTTACGATAGCTGGTACACCACTAAAATATTGACTTCCTGTCCAGACCAAACTAATACCACTAAACGTGTGTTTAGAATAGCTGGTACACCACTAAAATATTGACTTCCAGCCCAGACGAAACTAATTCTACTGGGCATCTGTTTACAATAGCTGGTACACCCATAAAATATTGACTTCCTGTCCAGACCAAACTAATCCCACTGAACGTCTGATTACAATAGCTGGTACACCACTAAAATATTGACTTCCTGTCCAGACGAAACTAATCCCACTGGACATCTATTTAAAATAGCTGGTACACCACTAAAATATTCACTTCCTGTCCAGACCAAACTAATCCCAATGAACGTCTGTTTACAATAGCTGGTACACCACTAATATATTGACTTCCTGTCCAGACCAAACTAATGCCACTGAACATCTTTTTACAATAGCTGGTACACCACTAAAATATTGACTTCCTGTCCAGACCAAACTAATCCCAATTAACGTATGTTTACAAAAGCTGGTACGCCACTAAAATATTCACTTCCTGTCCAGACCAAACTAATCACACTGAACGTCTGTTTACAATAGCTGGTACACGACTAAAATATTGACTTCCTGCCCAGACCAAACTAATGCCACTGAACGTCTGTTTACAATAGCTGGTACACCACTAAAATATTGACTTCCTGTCCAGACCAAACTAATTCCACTTAACGTGTGTTTACAATAGCTGGTACACCACTGAAATATTCACTTCCTGCCCAGACCAAACTAATGCCATTCGACATCTGTTTGCAATAGCTGGTACACCACTAAAATATTGACTTCCTGTCCAGACCAAACTAATCCCAATTAACGTGTGTTTACAAGAGCTGGTACGCCACTAAAATATTCACTTCCTATCCAGACCAAACTAATCCCACTGAACGTCTGTTTACAATAGCTGGTACACGACTAAAATATTGACTTCCTGCCCAGACCAAACTAATCCCACTGAACATCTGTTTAAAATAGCTGGTACACCACTAAAATATTCACTTCCTGTCCAGACGAGACTAATCCCACTGAACGTCTGTTTACAATAGCTGATACACCACCAAAATATTGACTTCCTGTCCAGACCAAACTAATCCCACTTAACGTGTGTTTACAATAGCTGGTACACCACTAAAATATTGACTTCCTGTCCAGACGAAACTAATCCCACTGGACATGTGTTTACAATAGCTGGTACACGACTAAAATATTGACTTCCTGCCCAGACCAAACTAATCCCACTGAACATCTGTTTAAAATAGCTGGTACACCACTAAAATATTGATTTCCTTTCCAGACGAAACTAATCCCACTGGACATCTGTTTACAATAGTTGCTACACCACTAAAATATTCACTTCCTGTCCAGACGAAACTAATACCACTGAACGTCTGTTTACAATTGCTGGTACACCACTAAAATATTGATTTCCTTTCCAGACGAAACTAATCCCACTGGACATCTGTTTACAATAGTTGCTACACCACTAAAATATTCACTTCCTGTCCAGACGAAACTAATACCACTGAACGTCTGTTTACAATAGCTGGTACACCACTAAAATATTGACTTCCTGTCCAGACCAAACTAATTCCACTTAACGTGTGTTTACAATAGCTGGTACACCACTGAAATATTCACTTCCTGCCCAGACCAAACTAATGCCACTGGACATCTGTTTGCCATAGCTGGTACACCACTAAAATATTGACTTCCTCTCCAGACAAAACTAACCCACTGAACGTATGTTTACAATAGCTGGTACACGACTAAAATATTCACTTCTTGTCCAGACCAAACTAATACCACTGGACACCTGTTTACAATAGCTGGTACGCCACTAAAATATTGACTTCTATGCCCAGACGAAACTAATCCCATTGGTCATCCGTTTACAATAGCTGATACACCACTAAAATATTCACTTCCTGTCCAGACGAAACTAATCCCACTGGACATCGGTTTACAATATCTGGTACACCACTAAAATATTGACTTCCTCTCCAGACTAAACTAATCCCACTTAACGTGTGTTTACAAAAGCTGGTACGCCACTAAAATATTCACTCCCTGTCCAGACCAAAATAATCTCACTGAACGTCTGTTTACAATAGCTGGTACACCACTAAAATATTGACTTCCTGTCCAGACCAAACTAATACCACTTAACGTGTGTTTACAATAGCTGGTACACCACTAAAATATTCACTTCGAGCCCAGACGAAACTAATTTAACTGGACATCTGTTTACAATAGCTGGTACACCACTAAAATATTCACTTCCTGTCCAGACCAAACTAATCCCAATTAACGTATGTTTACAAAAGCTGGTACGCCACTAAAATATTCACTTCCTGTCCAGACCAAACTAATCCCACTGAACGTCTGTTTACAATAGCTGGTACACGACTAAAATATTGACTTCCTGACAGACCAAACTAATCCCACTGCACATCTGTTTAAAATAGCTGGTACACCACTAAAATATTGATTTCCTTTCCAGACGAAACTAATCCCACTGGACATCTGTTTACAATAGTTGCTACACCACTAAAATATTCACTTCCTGTCCAGACAAAACTAATACCACTGAACGTCTGTTTACAATAGCTGGTACACCACTAAAATATTGACTTCCTGTCCAGACCAAACTAATTCCACTTAACGTGTGTTTACAATAGCTGGTACACCACTGAAATATTCACTTCCTGCCCAGACCAAACTAATGCCACTGGACATCTGTTTGCAATAGCTGGTACACCACTAAAATATTGACTTCCTCTCCAGACAAAACTAACCCACTGAATGTATGTTTACAATAGCTGGTACACCACTAAAATATTCACTTCTTGTCCAGACCAAACTAATCCCACTGGACAACTGTTTACAATAGCTGGTACACCACTAAAATATTGACTTCTTGCCCAGACGAAACTAATCCCACGGAACGTCTGTTTACAATAGCAGGTACCCCACTAAAATATTGACTTCCTGCCCTGACGAAACTAATCCCATTGGTCATCCGTTTACAATAGCTGATACACCACTAAAATATTCACTTCCTGTCCAGACGAAACTAATACCACTGGACATCTGTTTACAATAGCTGGTACACCACTAAAATATTGACTTCCTGTCCAGACGAAACTAATCCCACTGGACATCGGTTTACAATATCTGGTACATCACTAAAATATTGACTTCCTGCCCAGACGAAACTAATCCCATTGGTCATCCGTTTACAATAGCTGATACACCACTAATATATTCACTTCCTGTCCAGACGAAACTAATACCACTGGACATCTGTTTACAATAGCTGGTACACCACTAAAATATTGACTTCCTGTCCAGACGAAACTAATCCCACTGGACATCGGTTTACAATAGCTGGTACACCACTAAAATATTGACTTCCTGTTTAGACTAAACTAATCCCACTTAACGTGTGTTTACAAAAGCTGGTACGCCACTAAAATATTTACTCCCTGTCCAGACCAAAATAATCTCACTGAACGTCTGTTTACAATAGCTGGTACACCACTAAAATATTGACTTCCTGTCCAGACCAAACTAATCCCACTTAACGTGTGTTTACAATAGCTGGTACACCACTAAAATATTCACTTCCAGCCCAGACGAAACTAATTTTACTGGGCATCTGTTTACAATAGCTGGTACACCACTAAAATATTGACTTCCTGCCCAGACGAAATTAATCCCACTGGACATCTGTTTACAATAGCTGGTACACCACTAAAATATTCACTTCCTGTCCAGACCAAACTAATCCCACTGAACGTCTGTTTACAATAGCTGGTACACCACTAATTCATTGACTTCCTGTCCAGACCAAACTAATGTCACATCACATCTGTTTACAATAGCTGGTACACCACTAAAATATTGACTTCCTGTCCAGACCAAACTAATCCCAATTAACGTGTGTTTACAAAAGCTGGTACGCCACTAAAATATTCACTTCCTGTCCAGACCAAACTAATCCCACTGAACGTCTGTTTACAATAGCTGGTACACGACTAAAATATTGACTTCCTGCCCAGACCAAACTAATCCCACTGAACATCTGTTTAAAATAGCTGGTACACCACTAAAATATTCACTTCCTGTCCAGACGAAACTAATCCCACTGAACGTCTGTTTACAATAGCTGATACACCACCAAAATATTGACTTCCTGTCCAGACCAAACTAATCCCACTTAACGTGTGTTTACAATAGCTGGTACACCACTAAAATATTGACTTCCTGCCCAGACGAAACTAATCCCACTGAACGTCTGTTTACAATAGCTGGTACACCACCAAAATATTGACTTCCTGTCCAGACCAAACTAATCGCACTGAACGTGGGTTTACAGTAGCTGGTACTCTACTAACATATTGACTTCCTGCCGAGACCAAACTAATCCCACTGAACGTCTGATTACAATAGCTGGTACACCACTAAAATATTGACTTCCTGTCCAGACGAAACGAATCCCACTGGACATCTGTTTACAATAGCTGGTACACTACTAAAATATTGACTTCCTGCCCAGACGAAACTAATCCCACTGGACATCTGTTTACAATAGCTGGTACACCACTAAAATATTCACTTCCTGTCCAGGCCAAACTAATCCGACTGAACGTCTGTTTACAATAGGTGGTACACCACCAAATTATTGACTTCCTGTCCAGGCCAAACTAATCCCACTGAACATATGTTTACAATAGCTGGTACACCACTAAAATATTGACTTCCTGCCCAGACGAAACTAATCCCACTGGACATATGTTTACAATAGCTGGTATACCACTAAAATATTGACTTCCTGCCCAGACGAAACTAATCCCACTGGACACCTGTTTACAATAGCTGGTACAAACTAAAATATTGACTTCCTGTCCACAGTTGAAGGTGAAACAAATCTATTCAACTTGGAATTGAAACTGGAATATAAAGTCATCATATCGAAGGCCTACTGCTATAGTAAAGAAACATTTCTGTGTATTTTTTGTTATTAAAAGGAATCATCACAGGTGTCAGATCACATCATACGATTGTGACATAACGTCACACTACAGTGATTCAATCACAGGTGTCGCATCACATTACACGGTTGTGACATCACGTCATATTACTATGGCTCAATGATAGGTGCCACATCACATCACACGATTGTAACATCACGTCACACTTCTGTAACTCAATCACAGTTGTCATGTGACAAGTGACATTCAAGAATTTGTGCTGAAATATTCTGTACAAATTAGATATTTTAATCGACACACGGATCAACCGTTGCTCTCCTGATACTCAGGTATTAACTACAATAACTCAAGTGTTTATTATCTATCCATCTATTGTTCTTGATCGATGGGTTTTGGGTCATCATAGTCAGTGTTCCCAGAGGCGCCATCGGGACCTCCGCCAAGGACCTCCATCGATGGCTGTCTTGTGTTAGCCTCTCTGCATCCTCCATGTAGACGTCGAGCCTCTGGAGATCTTCCTTAATCCCGTCCAGCCATCTGGTGCGGGATCTCTTCCAACCGCCGCTGCTGGATCGAACGAGAGTAAAGCTCTGATAGGAGGATGTTGGGAGAGTCAAAGGCCACGTCCGTACCAGCGGAGGCGACAGATGGCTATGAGGAGGGAGGTTGATGCATGACGTGATCGTACCATCTGATGTTCTCAATGGTCCACAGAGCTGTGCTATCGAAGCCTTCGATCCTCTTTGCCAGGGCCTTTGCGAGGGGCCACGCTTCTGCTCCATAGAGGAAATATTAATAACTAACCACCCCTTTAATTCCTATAGAATCCTATTCAGTTTGCTGATTAGAACAATAAACTTGTACAAAACAAAAATATGCCTTTATCTGTCTTACGCGGAGATGGAGGAAAGTTCGGTCACATAGCGTTCATAGAGTTTATTCTCAAGAGACAGTACCAATACAGTTTTGATACATTGGAATGCTTCTGATGATATCTGAAATTACAACATTAAAAAGAATTAAATGATTTAGAAATAGGGCCTAGAATTTTGTAGAGTAAATTAGTCAATTTAACCTAATTTGCGACGAATTTTTAGGACCGTTATAACGACTGGACTCTAATTTCAAATTCCACTGAGGTCAACTATGTTTTTCATTCTTTCAGGGTCGATAGAATGATAGATGAGAAGATCACAAAAGAGATATTTGTACATATTTCTTCGAAGTTGTCCTGGCGTATCACTCACATATATGTTAAAGAGCATTGGTCCCAGGACGGAACCTTGGGGAAGGCCATCATTCAGGGTTCTTGTTGAACTTGTTTGACCTCCTAGTGACACTCTGCATCTTCTGTTACAGAGTATAGAGGCACGTTCATAGTTGCCTGGCATTTGATGGTACGACATACCTTCAGAAGGAGGCCGCGTCTCCATACGGTATCGTCGACCAGAGCAGCCCCTATTTTGAGACTTCGTTGATAGCCAGTCTCGATGAAGGTAGTTAGGGCGAAGACTTGATAACTGCAACTTCTTTGTGGTCTGAAGCCAGCTTACTCCTTAGGCAGGGCTGGTTCTACTAAAGGATAATAAGCCTAACCAAAAGGGGCCGTTCAAATAGCTTGTAAGAGATACAGAGGAGAGATATTGGCCGATAGCTTGTAGGATTGTCTGCAGGTTCCTTGGTTTCAGGATGGTGAATACCTTGGCTTCTCTCCACATTTTCAGGATAATTCCAATTGAGTGGATGACTATGAAGATAGAAGCTAGACAATCTCGAGCGTTTGAACCAAGGTTCTTATGGAAGTCAGGATTTATGCCATCGATTCATGCTTTGGTGGTTGAAAGGCCAATATCTATCTCAGTTATGATATAAGATCTAGAAATGAAAAACCTAAGCAAAATGACCAGTAATCAAATAAACTGCACGTTTCACTTGAAAAATTTTCCTCTCTTAGAAGAATGCCATTACGACAGCTCGGGATTCTTCATTCTCAGCGGACATACTGCGTTCCCTGACGCCATCCAGGGAGATTTCTGAGTACCCACACACAGATAGATTGTCATAATTATGACTAAGGACTTACATCAACGCCGGTTTTGAAATCCGAGTGACCCTTCTAGACCGATTGCCACACAAGGCTGACAAGTTCTGTCTACAAGAAACAATTTGTTTTAAGACGTCAGTGATTCAGCTTTATATCTTTACTTTGGCCTTTACAGACATCACCGCTGCATAAAGGCCAGGAGCTGGGTTTCGGTTGTCAGAATCTGCTGTTTGGATCATTTTAGTAGAGAGTAAATGACATACCACAGTAGAGGTCCGACGAACTTTTGATTCCAGATTTGGGCTAGTTCGATACAGATCGAATCTTGAGCTGATCAATAGCGAAACGCCCGTCACTACTCAATAAATGTAATTAAGACATAACAAATCGTCTTTTTATTATTATTATTATTATTATTATTATTATTATTATTATTATAAAAAAAAAATTAAACGATTTGTTATGTCTTAATCGGAGGGTTCTTTCTGCTCCCAACAAGCATGCCTTTTGAAGTGTTCCAAAAAGCGAGGCGGGACCAATTTTCTTTAACCATCCTTGGAAACTCTTTGAGATAGTACCTAGTGCGCCTACGCCAATCGGGACCACTTTGACCTCATGGCAGTTCCAAATCCTTTTTACCTTCCACTTCAAGTCCTGGTATCGGTTAATTTTCTCCCTCTCCTTCTCTTGCACTCAGTGTCGAATGGGCAGGCTACATCCACAATCAGGCACGATCTTTTTCCCTTGTCCAAAACCACCAGGACAGGTCTATTGTGTTCCAGTTTCTTGTCCGTCTGTATCCTAAAATCCCACAGCACCTTCACCTGATCGTTTTCTATCACCGACTCTGGCTTATGCTCATACCACTTCTCAGAATGTGGTAAATTGTTTACTTTGCATAGGTGCCAGTGGATCACCCTGCCCATCACATGATGTCTCCAGCCCTTATAGTGAGTCTGGGCTACGTGTTTACACTCGGATACAATGTGAGCCACAGTCTCCTCTCTCTCTCCACAGATCCTGCACAGTAGGCTAGCCTCCTCCTAGTAAATATGGTGTTTCAGCCACTTCGTTTTGAGGGCCTGCTCTTGCGCAGCCATTAGCATTCCTTCTGTAGCCTTTTAAAGGTCTCCTCTTTATTATTAAAGCTTTCTAGCATAGTTACTTCCCTTTAAAGTCTGAGTTCAAATCCCGCCGAGGTTAACGTTGCCTTTCATCCTTACGGAGTAGATAAAATAAAGTACCAGTACTGTACTGGATAATTGCTGGCCTTGTGCCTAAAGTAGAAACAATTATTATTATTATTATTATTATTATTATTATTATTATTATTATTATTATTATTATTATTATTATTATTATTGGCGACCTACGTTATAAATCGTATCATCGTGAGCTCCGCAAAGGTTTGTTATTTTCAGTTGTTTAAAATTGCCATTTATGTAAAATGTTTATTGTTAACTGTATATAAGTGCACATACATTGATTTCTGAAAAGGACACTCAAAAATATTGGGGCTATGAGCCCAAAATTTAAACTTTTTATAATTATCAAATAAAAAATTTTTCTTTGAAAAATCATGGCTGACTCAGAGTCACTCCTACCTCACAATCTAACACCTCACACCGACACCACCATTGTAAACATTGCTACGTTTGCCAACACTGGAAATGTAAGCAGTAGCAATATTTTTAATTTGTCTCAGACAGACGTTCATTTCCCGCCATTACCAATGACTGCAGGTGTTAAAGCCGCAACCACCACCACCGCGACAACCACCACCCCACCACCACCACAGCGACAACAGAAACAAAAGAAGAAAAAAATTAACTCGTGAATTCAACCAAAATGAACTCTTCCACACCGAACACCACTGACGCCACCACCAGCACAACTGAAACTAAAATTAACAATAGCAAAAATAACGATAACAACAATAGCAACAATGAAATTAAAAAAACCACCCAGAGTAGCAAAAACGTGCGAAGCGATCCAGATAACTCAGGAGGAATTAGAAGAAGCCAAAGGAATGGTAAAGAAAGATGGGTAGAGGGTCAGCCACCCCCACCCCACCTAAGAAAATGGAGCAACGTCGCCTATGCACCGTGTCTTATCGGATAATTAACATAAAATCGCGCCGAGTGGAACGGGCATCCGAGTCCCAAATCCAAAAAGCTTTGGGACATGTGTGGGAAAAAGAACCCCACATCAGACGTGGGCAGAAGTATGGAACCGTGGACGTTCTTTAAAACACCAGAGGAGGCTAGAGAACACTCCATGGCCCCATTAAGAAGTGACGACTTCACACTCGTCCCAAGCTATTGTGGCCAGAGAATCGTAAAGATCAGGGTGACCCACGTTCCACCGGCCATCGAAATTCCCTGGCTAATAGCGGCCGTCCTCGCCGGCATCGAAGCCAACACCAAGATAATAGCAATAGCAAAAGAAAAGCAGGAGAACTGGTCCGGATCTGGGATGTAGCTCCTGATCCAAGCGGACCAAAAAAGCATTGAAGAGATCCCAGAGGTAATAGACCTCACTAACTGCAGCCACCTCATCGTAATTGTCGAGGGCAGAAGGCCTAGGTGTGTCGTTTGTGGTGAAGGAACCCACGTAAGCGCTTTCTGCCCTCAGGCTAAAAGGTTGAGGCCCCCTCTCTTACCCACACCAGTGATTCAACCATCAACACCACCAGTAGCAGAAATGGCTACAACAACTGTAGCAGCAACAACAGAAGCAACTGTAACAGCAACAACCCTAGCAACAGTAGCAAAACCAACACCACAACCACCCAACGCGCCAGAACTAGCACCAGCGCCTACACCATCCACCACGCCACAACCAAAACCAACGCCTGTGGAGGATTTTCCACTCCCCGGCTTATCGCAACTGGAGACAGATTGTGACGACGAGGAGTGGGAAACGGTATCAGGAAAAAAGAAAAAAAGAAACCAAAAAAGAAAAAATTCTCTTCCTTCCCCCTCCAAAAACAAAATACAGAAGGAAACAAATAAATTATCAAACAAAAAAGTTAGGACAGATATGCCACCATCCACACCAGCATCACCAACCCCATCACCCCAAACACCAACACCATCACCATCATTAACCTCAACACCACCATCACCAACACCACAAAAGTCACCAAAATGCATGACAACAACAAACCCACAACAAACGCAAACAAAACAAAACAACCAAAACGATACACACTACACAACATTAAATTTGAACAACAACCAATTATTACACTACATGCAACAGAACACCAGCATCACAGAAAAAGACTATACAACAACCCAAAAGTTCACACCACCTCCACACATACAAATCACTCGCATCACACAGAAAACGTACACGACACGAAAACAAAAATTCCCCAAAGACATCGGAGACTTCCGACAAACACTCTCCAGGAGGATTTATAAGGACATCATTCCGGAGGAGGCCACAAGCAGTGAAAAGGATGGACAAACCATCCTTCCTCTACGAGAAGTAAGGTAAGTGGTCTTTCCCATCTTTTCCACTCCATTTCAACATGACCTCACTTAGAATAGGCAGCATAAATGCGCGTGGCTTGGGGTCGTCATGGAAACAGGGCTACCTGATCAACGACCTCAGGTCACTAAACATAGATCTAGTGGCCATCAGCGAGAAGAATCTCCGAAGCACGGGCCTTCGCACCGATCTTCGGCGGCTACGATGTGTACGCATCTCCCAGCCGTCCGGGATGGGGGGAGGAGTTTCTGTGATTTTTCGGAGAGGTTTGGATCTCGCCATACGGACCATCTTCCTGGAGGCAGAAGGTAAGTTGGTGGTGCTGGACGTGACCAGCGGAGACGGGCAAGCTTTCAGGCTAGTGGCCGTCTATGCCCCGACAGGAGCAGGGCGGCCTGATTTCTTCCGGCGTCTGGAGACCTTACTTGGAACGTCTCGCTCTTTAGTGTTAGTGGGCGACTGGAACGGGATCTTAGATGCACCCTGGGACTGTGTGGGATTAGCGGATAGGGAAGGAGGGTGCAAGAGCCTCACCAACCTGCTCAGGCGTTTTGAACTGTCTGACAAGTACCGATTGGATTTCCCGAATGTGCCAATGTGGACTTGGACAAATCGCATAGTGTCATCCAAATCATATCTATATAGAGTATTTTGTAGAGAAATAGATAGGTCTAGCATAGGCTGTCAACAATTCAAGATAGTCAGCTACATGGACCACAAATTCGTGATCTATGTGCTTGACTTAGATAGGCTTCATAGACGAGGACCCGGATACTGGAAGTTAAACGCGTCCTTACCAGAGCGCAAGGCCTACAGAGACCGGATTAGCGAACTAGTTAAGCGGGCGTTGATGGGGGCCATCGTCAACAAGTGGTGGTTTGCTCTGAAAAGAGCAATTAGAATAGAGTCCATTAGGTTTAGTAAGGCTTTAGCAATAGAGAAAAATAGAGCAGAGGGAGAATTAGTTAGAAAATTAGACGAGGCGCTTAGCAAAGGCATCGTGACCGACGTACTTGCGGCGAAATTGGCCCTTGACCAATTCTTCAATGCAAAGCACGAAGGCTGCGTTGTCAGAGCTAGGGTGCGTGCGCTGCTGAGAAAGGATCCGAACAAGAGGGATAACATAGATAATTTTAGGCCCATAACTCTGCTAAATACAGAGTTCAAGATTTTGGCCAAGGTGCTAGCAAAGAGGTTAGGCGCTTGTGGTTGGTGGTCTGGTGGGAGAGGCGCAGACATGCGCCATTCCCGACAGATCCATCCAGGACAACCTCCACCTCATGGGATACATCGTAGGGAGGGTAGCTAGGGAACTTGGCACGGGTGGGTCCTTGATCAATTTAGATCAGTCGAAAGCTTTCGATAGGGTCGACCATCGTTACCTAGCGGCAGACCTGAGGGCGGCTGGCTTTGGGCCCGTCTTCAGAGGCTGGATCTCTGCCATGCACAGCGACATCTGCTCTGTGGTGAGAGTGAACGGTCACCTTTCTGAACCGTTCAACATCATTCGCTCGGTCCGCCAAGGATGTCCCCTCTCGTCCCTCTTGTACGTATTGACTCTCGAGCCATTACTGCACAAAGTGGAGACGTTGAGGGGGGCTCCCGCGCGAACTAGGATGCGGAAGATCCGTGTCAGCATATGCCGACGATGTCACCGTAGTGGTGTCGGACGACAAAAACCTCGAGGCGATCGGCACTACACTAAGAGAATACGAAGCGGTGACAGGAGCAATGATCAACCAGGAAATGTCAGTGGGCCTGCAGCTCGGCACCTGGAGAGGCAGGTCCATGCCGTCCAACAGCGTCGTCGGGCGCTGGAGGGACGGACCAGTTAAATTGCTCGGGGTCTGGTTCGGTCCGGATCTCTAACGGACAAAAACTGGGACGAGGAGACGAGCAGGGTGGCTTCTCTCACCCAGAAATGGGCCGAGAGGAAGCTATCCCTGAAAGGTCGAGCGGAGGTGGCTAACGCGTATATCGTGTCCGTCATCTACTACCGCCTGACCGTCGTACCTTATCCTAAGCCCCGCCTGACTGCGCTGGAGCGTTTGCTCTTTCGCTTTTTGTGGAAGGGACACGCTCCGATGGTCAGGCGGTCCATCTGCTGTCAACACCCGCTACGTGGAGGGCTGGGAATGCCGTGGCTGATGATGTGCAGACACTCGCTCAGGCTACGACATCTCCACCTCTTCCTCGACGGTGATCAGGTGTGGTCGCCGTTTGCTAGACGCGTCTTTCCCCAGCTCGTCTCCTTGACGGAGCTGCAGTCCTGGGTCAAGCGAAGACCGAGAGGGAGCGCTTGGAGTCTGGAATGTCTTCAAGCGCTCACAGCCCTCGACCAATCGGGCAATGTGATCGGTGGAAACTCAACCTTGGCGTTCTATAGAGGATTAGTGGAGGGGAAGTGCGACGACGTACTTGGGGAAACTCTAGGCGTCGACGAAAATCAACTAGCCAATCTCTTCGGAAGAACTTTCGGGCCGGGGCCTATGGACAACTTCCAGAAATCCCTGGCCTGGCAGTGCTACCGAGGAGCTTTGCCAGTTCGGGATAAACTCTACAGGCATGGAGGTGCCGTCAGCCGGACATGTCCGAGATGCGCGCAGGGCGACGAAACCGTCTTGCACGCACTCGTCCAGTGTCCGAGCATTGCTGACTTGTGGGTTTATCTCGAACACCTGCTGTCGCGTGTAGGACGGATCCAGCTATCAGCTGAGTCCATCGTGAGGATTGCCCGCCCTCTTCCTTTAGCCGGGAAGGGCAGGCAGTTTTTATCTGTCTGGTGGCCATGGCGAAAGAGATAGTATGGTGGACACGTTTGAAAGGGCTGAAGACGAGCACTTACCTCTTCGGTGATGCACTGATTAACTTTTTCAAATTTCATTTGAAAAGGAAAATCAGGGTAGAAAGGGAAGTGCTCTCTTCCCAGCATTTTGTTGAAAGATGGGTGAGAGAGGCAAGAATGGCCCGAGTGAATGGGCCTACTCTGAGTATGTGTCTGTAAATTAAAGGGGGGAAACTGGGAGAGGGCACTTGCCCTGGTGGTCAGGGTCACTGTGGTCTTTTAATGGGCTTTCTCCACAAATGTCCCTCGGAAGTCTCTCCCCTATTGGCGAATTTTTCTTTGTTATTTTATTACATCCTCTGTTTTTTTACACGCAGAAATGCCCATTTGTACCGTCCTGTATTGTCCTGTACTGTCCTTAATGTCTACTTTATGTAAACCCTTGTGGTTAATAAAGAAAACATTATTAATATTATTATTATTATTACAGTTGCATTTATCTTGCTTTATATTCATACGAGTTATCACCAAGTCACAACCAGTGACCTGAAGAGACAACAAGGTCCGCCATGTTCAAGAAAGAACATACATACAAACACATGCACCTTTAGGTGTTTAGAATTGTGATGTACTTATATTGACAGAATCTTCCTTAGTATATGGACAGTTTCCATTAGTACTATCTTTTGTATTTCTCCTATACGCGGATTTCCTGGGATTTGCGATAAATAATCATTAGTCCCCTTAGATATCATTCCTAGAGCGCCTACAACCACTGGTATTGTTTTAGTTCTCAACTCCCACATTTTTCCAATTTCTATCTCCAGGTCCTTATACTTGCTCAATTTTTCAAATGTTTTTATCGATACATTCTTGTCTATTGGAACGGACATATCAATTAGCAGGCATACCCTCTTTTTAAAGTCCTTCAGTATTATATCAGGTCTATTTGCATCTATTTTTCGGTCCGTTTGGATGCTAAAGTTCCACAAGAATGAGATGTGATTTTTTTCAAGTTTGGGAGGTGGTTGATGCTCCCATCAATTCTTTTGATTGTGCAGGTCAAAATGCTTACACATTATCCAATGTATGTATTGTGCAGCTCTGTCATGCCTGTTTAGGTATTCGGTTGGAGCTATAGGACTGCACATTGAAATTATATGATCAATGGTCTCTGGTTGTTTTTTAAATACACGGCATAATGGGTTGCATCCATTTATTATTTTGTTGGCTTGGTAATTTTTTGTTGGCAGACACTGATCTTGTGCTGATATAATCAGTCCTTCAGTCTCCGATTTCAGTCCAGAGGATGCCAACCACAGATGGGTTAAAGTGTTGTCAACATCAGGATTGTTAGCTCTTTCTGGATATTTTCCATACAGAGGCTTTTCTTGCCATTTCTTGGGCCAGTTTCTGTAGCAGTTCTTTCTTTGCAGTTACTTTATACCTGCTTTGCTTTTCTGTGTTTTCCATTTCAGCAGTAAATAGGACTTCTGAAATTTGTAGTCCATTACTGTATCTTTGTGCATCTTTTGTAATGGAGCATGATCTTTTGATGCTTTCGTGTTTCAAAACGAGTTTGATCATCCAATCATGTGATTCCCTTAGATATGTAGATAATCCAATTGTTGCAGTTTTCAACGCAATATCTAACCGGATTAACCCACGTCCTCCTTTTTTCCTAGGGACATATATCCTATCTGTATCTGCCTTAGGGTGATGCATTCTGTGCATGGTTAAGAATTTTCTAATTTTTGTATCGAGTCTACGGATATCTGTGCTTGACCAGTTGATGACATTGTAACTGTAGGTTACTACTGGTATGGCAAGCGTGTTTATGGCATCGATCCTATTCCTTGCATTCAATTCCGTTCTTAAGATTGCTCTTACTCTGCGGTAACATTCCTTCCTTATCCTTTCCCTCATTGTCGAGTGCTTGATTTCGTCTCCTTCACAAACACCTAGATATTTGTAAGTTTCCTCTTGATCAAATTCTCCTCTCACATTCCCCCGATCAAGATTAATGTCTGAACTTTTCAGCAGCTTTCCTCTGGTGAACGTTGCTTTGGCGCATTTATCTAGTCCAAACTCCATTTTAATGTCATCACTGAACTGATCCACAGTGGATAATAGCCCTTGCAATTGTTCATCATTTTTTGCAAATAGTTTCAGGTCATCCATGTAGAACAACTGATTAATGGTTTTGTCATAGACTTTAAATCCATTATTATTATTATATATCCATTATTATTACTGTAGCCTTTTAATGGGCTTTCTCCACAAATGTCCCTCCGAAGTCTCCCCCCCCCCCCTATTGGGGAATTTTTCATTGTTATTTTTTTGTTACATCCTCTGTTTTTGTTTTTTACACGCAGAAATGCCTATTTGTACCGTCCTGTATTGTCCTTCCTATACTGTCCTTAATGTCTACTTTATATAAACCCTTGTGGTTAATAAAGAAAGCAATATTATTATTATTATTATTATTGGCGACCTACGTAGTAAATCATATCATCGTGAGCTCCGCAAAGGTTTGTTATTTCCGTTTGTTAAAAATTGCCATTTATGGAAAATTTTATTGTTAACTGTTTATAAGCGCACATACATTGTTTTCCGAAAAGGACACCCAAAAAGATTGGGGCCTAGTGCCCAAAATTTAAACTTTTATGATTATCAAAAAATTTCTTTGAAAACAAATGGCTAATTCACCTCTGCACGGAGCAGCTGAAAGCCTTCCTCACAAACTAACACCTCACACCGACACCACCATTGTAAATATTATTACGTTTGCCAACACAAAAAATTTAAGCACTAGCAACATTTTAAATTTGTCTCAGGCAGACATTCATTTCCCGCCATTACCAATGACTGCAGGTGTTAAAGCCGCCACTACCACCACCACCGCGACAACCACCACCCCCACCACCACCGCGACAACAGAAACAAAAGGAAAAAATAAATCAACTCGTGATGTCGAAATGTTTTCAACCAAAATGGACTCTTCCACACCGAACACCACTGACGTCACCACCACCACAACTGAAACTAAAATTAATAATAAGAAAAATAACGATAACAACAACAGCAACAATGAAATTAAAAAAACCACCCTGAGTTTTGCCAGAGTAGTAAAACAGTGCGAAGCATTTACGGTAACTCAGGAGGAATTAGAAAATGCCAAAAAAAATGGTAAAGAAAGATGGGTAGAGGGTCAGCCTCACCCCCCTCACCCCCACCTAAGAAAATGGAGCATCGGCGCCTATGCACCGTGTTGTATCAAACAATTAATGTAAAATCGCGCCGAGTGGAACGGGCATCCGAGTCCCAAATCCAAAAATCTTTGGGACATGTGTGGGCAAGAAAAACCCACATCAGACGTGGGCAGAAGTATGGAACCGTGGACGTGTTCTTTGAAACACAAGAGGAGGCTAGAGAACACTCCATGGCCCCATTAAGAAGTGACGACTTCACACTCGTCCCAAGCTATTGTAGCCAGAGGCTCGTTCCACCGGCCATCGAAATACCCTGGCTAATAGCGGCTGTCCTCGCCAGCATCGAAGCCAACACCAAGATAATAGCAATAGCAAAAGAAAAGCAGGAGAACTAGTCCGGATCTGGGATGTAGCTCCTGATCCAAGCGGACCAAAAAAGCATTGAAGAGATCCCAGAGGTAATAGACCTCACTAACTGCAGCCACCTCACCGTAATTGTCGAGGGCAGAAGGCCTAGGTGTGTCGTTTGTGGTGAAGGAACCCACGTAAGCGCTTTCTGCCCTCAGGCTAAAAGTTTGAGGCCCCCTCTCTTACCCACACCAGTGATTCAACCATCAACACCACCAGTAGCAGACATGGCAGCAACAACTGTAGCAGCAACAACAGAAGTAACTATAACAACAACAACCCCAGCAACAGTAGCAAACCCCCCCCAACGCTTCAGAACTAGCACCAGCGCCTACACCATCCACCACGCCACAACCAAAACTAACGCCTGTGGAGGATTTGCCACTCCCCGGCTTATCGCAACTGGAGACAGATTGTGACGACGAGGAGTGGGAAACGGTATCAGGAAAAAAAAAAGAAACCAAAAAAGAAAAAATTCTCTTCCTTCCCCCTCCAAAAACAAAATACAGAGAGAAACAAATAAATTAACAAACAAAAAAGGTAGGACAGATATGCCACCATCCACACCAGCATCACCAACCCCATCAACCCAAACACCAACACAATCACCATCACCATCATTAACCACAACACCACCATCACCTACACCACAAAAGTCACCAAAATGCGAAACAGAAACAAACCCACAACAAACGCAAACAAAACAAAACAACCAAAACGATACACACTACACAGCATTAAATTTGAACAACAAGCAATTATTACACTACATCCAACACAACACCAGCATCACAGAAAAAGACTGCACAACAACCACAAAATTCACACCACCTCCACACATACAAATCACTCGCATCACACAGAAAACGTACATGACACTAAAACAAAAATTCCCCAAAGACATCGGAGACTTCCGACAAGCACTCTCCAGGAGGATTTATAAGGACATCCTTCCTGAGGAGGCCACAAGCAGTGAAAAGGATGGAAAAGCCGTCCTTCCCCTACGAGAAGTAAGGTAAGTGGTCTTTCCCATCTTTTCCACTCCTTTTCAACATGACCTCACTCAGAATAGGCAGCATAAATGCGCGTGGCTTGGGGTCGTCATGGAAGCAGGGCCACCTGCTCAACGACCTCAGGTCACTAAACATAGATGTAGTAGCCATCAGCGAGACAAGAATCTCCGAAGCACAGGCTTTCGCACCGATCTTCGGCGGCTACGATGTGTACGCATCTCCCAGCCGTCCGGGATCGGGGGGAGGAGATGCTGTACTTTTTCGGAGAGGTTTGGATCTTTCCATACGGGCCATCTTCCTGGACCCAGAAGGTAAGTTGGTGGTGCTGGACGTGACCAGCGGAGACGGGCAAGCTTTCAGGTTAGTGGCCGTCTATGCCCCGACAGGAGCAGGGCGGCCTGATTTCTTCCGGCGTCTGGAGACCTTTCTTGGAACGTCCCGCTCTTTAGTGTTAGTGGGCGACTGGAACGGGATCTTAGATGCACGCTGGGATTGTGTGGGATTAGTGGACAGGGAAGGAGGGTGCAAGAGTCTCACCAACCTGCTCAGACGTTTTGAACTGTCTGACAGGTACCGAATGGATTTCCCGAATGTACCAATGTGGACTTGGACAAATCGCATAGGGTCATCCAGATCATATCTAGATAGAGTATTTTGTAGGGAAATAGATAGGTCTAGCATAGGCTGTCCACAATTCAAGATAGTCAGCTACACAGACCACAAATTCGTGATCTGTGTGCTTGACTTAGATAGGCTTCATAGACAAGGACCCGGCTACTGCAAGCTAAACGCGTCCTTACCAGCGCGCAAGGCCTACAGAGACCGGATTAGCGAACTAGTTAAGCGGGCGTTGACGGGGGCCATCGTCAACAACAAGTGGTGGTTTGCTCTGAAAAGAGCAATTAGAATAGAGTCCATTAGGTTTAGTAAGACTTTAGCAATAGAGAAAAATAGAGCAGAGGGAGAATTAGTTAGAAAATTAGATGAGGCGCTTAGCAAAGGCATCGCGACCGACGTACTTGCGGCGAAATTGGCCCTTGACCAATTCTTCAATGCAAAGCACGAAGGCTGCGTTGTCAGAGCTAGGGTGCGTGCTCTCAGACACGAGGGGACGAAAGCCGTTCAATGGGCCCGAGTGGCGGAGGCGCGTCGTGGCAACAAAGCCACGATCCGGTCTTTGGTGGACCACGACGGGCGCATGCTACTTGATCCCGGGCAAATGTGTGAATCTTTTCAGCGACACTTCGCTCAACTGTTCGAGGGCAGTGGCGGGCCGGATCGAGGGATGGACTTTAGTGTCTACTTCGACGGACTGCCGCGGCTTTCGGCCACTGAGGCGGAGTGTTGCGAAAAGCCGATAACAGCCGCTGAAGTACGTATTAATAGCACTCGTCCCAAGCTATTGTAGCCAGAGGCTCGTTCCACCGGCCATCGAAATTCCCTGGCTAATAGCGGCTGTCCTCGCCGGCATCGAAGCCAACACGAAAATAATAGCAGTAGCAAAAGAAAAGCAGGAAAACTGGTCCGGATCTGGGATGTAGCTCCTGATCCAAGCGGACCAAAAAAGCATTGAGGAGATCCCAGAGGTAATAGACCTCACTGACGGCAGCCACCTCACGGTAATTGTCGAGGGCAGGAGACCTAGGTGCGTCGTTTGTGGTGAAGGAACCCACCTAAGGGCTTTCTGCCCTCAGGCTAAAAGGTTGAGGCCACCTCTCCTACCCACCCCAGTGACACAACCATCAACACCACCAGTAGCAGAGATGGCAGCAACAACTGTAGCAGCAACAACAGAAGCAACTATAACAGCAACAACCCCAGCAACAGTAGCAAAACCAACACCACCACCACCACCAGCAAAACCAACACCACCACCACCCAACGCTTCAGAACTAGCACCAGCGCCTACACCGTCCACCACACCACAACCAAAACTAACGGCTGTGGAGGATTTTCCACTCCCCGGCCTATCACAACTGGAGACAGATTGTGACGACGAGGAGTGGGAAACGATATCCGGAAAAAAAAAAAGAAACCAAAAAAGAAAAAATTCTCTTCCTTCCCCCTCCAAAAACAAAATACAGAGGGAAACAAATAAACTAAGAAACAAAAAAGTTTGGACAGATATGCCACCATCCACACCAGCATCACCAACCCCATCAACCCAAACACCAACACCATCACCATCATTAACTCCAACACCACCTTCACCTACACCACAAAAGTCACCAAAATGCGAAACAGAAACAAACCCACAACAAACGCAAACAAAACAAAACAACCAAAACGATACACATTACACAGCATTAAATTTGAACAACAAGCAATTATTACACTACATCCAACACAACACCAGCATCACAGAAAAAGACTACACAACAACCCCAAAATTCACACCACCTCCACACATACAAATCACTCGCATCACACAGAAAACGTACATGACACTAAAACAAAAATTCTCCAAAGACATCGGAGACTTCCGACAAGCACTCTCCAGGAGGATTTATAAGGACATCCTTCCTGAGGAGGCCACAAGCAGTGAAAAGGATGGAAAAGCCGTCCTTCCCCTACGAGAAGTAAGGTAAGTGGTCTTTCCCATCTTTTCCACTCCTTTTCAACATGACCTCACTCAGAATAGGCAGCATAAATGCGCGTGGCTTGGGGTCGTCATGGAAGCAGGGCCACCTGCTCAACGACCTCAGGTCACTAAACATAGATGTAGTGGCCATCAGCGAGACCAGAATCTCCGAAGCACAGGCTTTCGCACCGATCTTCGGCGGCTACGATGTGTACGCATCTCCCAGCCGTCCGGGATCGGGGGGAGGAGTTGCTGTGCTTTTTCGGAGAGGTTTGGATCTTGCCATAAGGGCCATCTTCCTGGACCCAGAAGGTAAGTTGGTGGTGCTGGACGTGACCAGCGGAGACGGGCAAGCTTTCAGGTTAGTGGCCGTCTATGCCCCGACAGGAGCAGGGCGGCCTGATTTCTTCCGGCGTCTGGAGACCTTTCTTGGAACGTCCCGCTCTTTAGTGTTAGTAGGCGACTGGAACGGGATCTTAGATGCACGCTGGGATTGTGTGGGATTAGTGGATAGGGAAGGAGGGTGCAAGAGTCTCACCAACCTGCTCAGACGTTTTGAACTGTCTGACAGGTACCGAATGGATTTCCCGAATGTACCAATGTGGACTTGGACAAATCGCATAGGGTCATCCAGATCATATCTAGATAGAGTATTTTGTAGGGAAATAGATAGGTCTAGCATAGGCTGTCCACAATTCAAGATAGTCAGCTACACGGACCACAAATTCGTGATCTGTGTGCTTGACTTAGATAGGCTTCATAGACGAGGACCCGGCTACTGGAAGCTAAACGCGTCCTTACCAGCGCGCAAGGCCTACAGAGACCGGATTAGCGAACTAGTTAAGCGGGCGTTGACGGGGGCCATCGTCAACAACAAGTGGTGGTTTGCTCTGAAAAGAGCAATTAGAATAGAGTCCATTAGGTTTAGTAAGACTTTAGCAATAGAGAAAAATAGAGCAGAGGGAGAATTAGTTAGAAAATTAGATGAGGCGCTTAGCAAAGGCATCGCGACCGACGTACTTGCGGCGAAATTGGCCCTTGACCAATTCTTCAATGCAAAGCACGAAGGCTGCGTTGTCAGAGCTAGGGTGCGTGCTCTCAGACACGAGGGGACGAAAGCCGTTCAATGGGCCCGAGTGGCGGAGGCGCGTCGTGGCAACAAAGCCACGATCCGGTCTTTGGTGGACCACGACGGGCGCATGCTACTCGATCCCGGGCAAATGTGTGAAGCTTTTCAGCGACACTTCGCTCAACTGTTCGGGGGCAGTGGCGGGCCGGATCGAGGGATGGACTTTAGTGTCTACCTCGACGGACTGCCGCGGCTTTCGGCCACTGAGGCGGAGTGTTGCGAAAAGCCGATAACAACCGCTGAAGTACGGGATGAAAATGACTAGTTGCACAAGGGGTAAATCGCCTGGTTTGGATGGTCTGCACTATTAACTTTACGTACAAATGCCAAACTTGTTCGGAGGCCTCTTGGCGGACGTCTACTGCAACTGGCAACAGAACGGGAGAATTCCCAGCTCTGTGAGCCGAGGAGCCGTGGCGCTGCTGAGAAAGGATCCGAACAAGGGGGATAACATAGATAATTTTAGGCCCATAACTCTGCTAAACACAGAGTTCAAGATTTTGGCCAAGGTGCTAGCAAAGAGGTTGGCGCTTGTCGTTGGTGGTCTGGTGGGAGAGGCACAGACATGCGCCATTCCCGACAGATCCATCCACGACAACCTCCACCTCATGCGATACATCGTAGAGAGGGTAGCTAGGGAACCTGGCACGGGTGGGTCTTTGATCAATTTAGATCAGTCGAAAGCCTTCGATAGTGTCGACCATCGTTACCTAACGGCAGTCCTGAGGGCGGCTGGCTTTGGGCCCGTCTTCAGAGGCTGGATCGCTGCCATGCACAGCGACATCTGCTCTGTAGTGAGAGTGAACGGTCACCTTTCGGAACCGTTCAACATCATGCGCTCGGTCCGCCAAGGATGTCCCCTCTCGTCCCTATTGTACGTATTGACTCTCGAGCCATTACTGCACAAACTGGAGACGTTGAGGGGGTCCCGCGCGAACTAGGATGCGGAAGATCCGTGTCAGCATATGCCGACGATGTCACCGTAGTGGTGTCGAACGCCAAACACATCGAGGCGATCGGCACTACACTAAGAAAATACGAAGCGGTGACAGGAGCAATGATCAACCAGGAAAAGTCAGTGGGCCTGCAGCTCGGCACCTGGAGAGGTAGGTCCATGCCGTCCAACAGCGTCGTCGGGCGCTGGACGGACCGGTTAAATTGCTAGGGGTCTGGTTCGGTCCAGACCTCCAGACGGACAAAAACTGGGACGAGGTGACGAGCAGGGTGGCGTCTCTCACCCAGAAATGGGCCGAGAGGAAGCTATCCCTGAAAGGTCGAGCGGAGGTGGCGAATGCGTACATCGCATCCGTCATCTACTACCGCCTGACCGTCGTACCTTGTCCTAAGCCCCGCCTGACTGCGCTGGAGCGTTTGCTCTTTCGCTTCTTGTGGAAGGGACGCGCTCCGATGGTCAGGCGGTCCATCTGCTGTCAACACCCGCTACGTGGAGGGCTGGGCATGCCATGGCTGATGATGCGCAGACACGCGCTCAGGCTACGACATCTCCACCTCTTCCTCGACGGTGATCAGGTGTGGTCGCCGGTTGCAAGACACGTTTTTCCCCAGCTCGTCTCCTTGACGGAGCTGCAGTCCTGGGCCAAGCGAAGACCGAGAGGGAGCGCTTGGAGACTGGAATGTCTTCAGGCGCTCACAGCCCTCGACCAATCGGGCAATGTGATCGGTGGAAACTCCACCTTGGCGTTCTATAGGGGATTAGTGGAGGGGAAGAGCGACGACGTACTTGGAGAAACTCTAGGCGTCGACGAAAATCAACTAGCCAATCTCTTCGGAAGGACTTTCGGGCCGGGGCCTATGGACAACTTCCAGAAATCCCTGGCCTGGCAGTGCTACCGAGGAGCTTTGCCAGTTCGGGATAAACTCTACAGGCATGGAGGTGCCTTCAGCCGGGCATGTCCCAGATGCGCGCAGGGCGACGAAACCGTCCTGCCCGCACTCGTCCAGTGTCCGAGCATTGCTGACTTGTGGGTTTATGTCGAACACCTGCTGTCACGTGTAGGACGGATCCAGCTATCAGCTGAGTCCATCGTGAGGATTGCCCCGCCCCCTTCCTTTAGCCTGGAAGGGCAGGCAGTTTTTATCTGTCTGGTGGCCATGGCGAAAGAGATAGTATGGTGGACACGTTTGAAAGGGCTGAAGACGAGCACTTACCTCTTCGGTGATGCCCTGATTAACTTTTTCAAATTTCATTTGAAAAGGAAAATCAGGGTAGAGAGGGAAGTGCTCTCTTCCCAGCATTTTGTTGAAAGATGGGTGAGAGAGGCGGGTATGGCCCGAGTGAATGGGCCTTCTCTGAGCATGTGTCTGTAAATTAAAGGTGGAAAACTGGGAGAGGGCACTTGCCCTGGTGGTCAGGGCCACTGTGGTCTTTTAATGGGCTTTCTCCACAAATGTCCCTTGGAAGTCTCCCCCCTATTGGGGAATTTTTCTTTGTTATTTTATTTCAACCTCTGTTTTTTTACACGCAGAAATGCCCATTTGTACCGTCCTGTATTGTCCTGTACTGTCCTTAATGTCTACTTTATGTGAACCCTTGTGGTTAATAAAGAAAACATTATTATTATTATTATTATTGTTATTCCTTGAATCTCAGTCATTGATGTTGGTTAACTGGAAAGTCCGTTGGATTGAATATCAAGCCACTACCTGCAGCCTCAGATATTCAGGACGTATCGGAGGGTTCTTGCCGTTCCAAGCAAGCATGCCTTTTGAAGCGTTCCAAAAAGCGTGAAGGGGCCGATTTTCTTTAACCATCCCTGGAAACCTTTGGAGATAGTCCCCAGTGCGCCTATGACAATCGGGATCACTTTGACTTCATGGCAGTTCCAAATCCTTTTCACCTCCCACTTTAGGTCCTGGTATCGGTTAATTTTCTCCCTCTCCTTCTCTTGCACTCTCGTGTCGAACGGGCAGGCCACATCCACAATCAGGCACGATCTTTTTTCTTTGTCCACAACCACCAGGTCAGGTCTATTGTGTTCCAGTTTTTTGTCCGTCTGTATCCTAAAATCCCACAGCACCTTCACCTGACTGTTCTCCATCACCGCCTCTGGCCTATGCTCATACCATTTCTCAGAATGTGGTAGATTGTTTACTTTGCACAGGTGCCAGTGGATCACCCTGCCCATCACATCGTGTCTCCAGCCCTTATAGTGGGTCTGGGCTAGGTGTTTACACTCGGACACAATGTGAGCCACAGTCTCCTCTCTCTCTCCACAGATCCTGCACAGTGGGCTAGCCTCCTCCTTGTAGATATGGTGCTTCAACCACTTCGTTTTGAGGGCCTGCTCCTGCGCAGCCATTAGCATTCCTTCTGTAGCCTTTTTGAGGTCTCCTCTTCTCAACCAGTTCCATGTCTGTGGATCTCTAAATTCAGTTTTCTCAAAGAAGGTACTATGAAGGGATTTTCCCTTAAGGCTGCTCTTCCTCCTTGATGTTATTTCCTCCTTGGGTATCCCCTGGCCTACTGTATTATTATTATTATTATTATTATTATTATTATTATTATTATTCTTTGAGTCTCTGTCATTGATGTTATTTAACTGGAAAGTTTGTTGAAATGAATATCAAGCCGCTACCTGCAGCCTCAGATATTCAGAACGTATCGGAGGGTTCTTGCTGTTCCCAGCAATCATGCCTTTTGAAGTGTTCCAAAAAGCGGGGCTGGACTAATTTTCGTTAACCATCCTTGGAAACTCTTTGAGATAGTACATAGTGCGCCTATGACAATCGGGACGACTCTGACTTCATAGCAGTTCCAAATCCTTTTTACCTTCCACTTTAAGTCTTGGTATCGGTTAATTTTCTCCCTCTCCTTTTCTTGCACTCTCGTGTCAAATGGGCAGGCTACATCTACAATCAGGCATGATCTTTTTTCCTTGTCCAAAACTACCAGGTCATGCCTATTGTGTTCCAGTTTCTCGTCTGTCTGTATCCTAAAATCCCATAGCACCTTCACCTGATCGTTTTCTATCACCGACTCTGGCTTATGCTCATACCACTTCTCAGAATGTGGTAAATTGTTTACTTTGCATAGGTGCCAGTGGATCACCCTGCCCATCACATCAGCCTTTATAGTGAGTCTGGGCTAGGTGTTTACACTCGGATACAATGTGAGCCACATTCTCCTCTCTCTCTCCACAGATCCTACACAGTGGGCTAGCCTCCTCTTTGTAAATATGGTGTTTCACCCACTTCGTTCTGAGGGCCTGCTCTTGAGCAGCCATTAGCATTCCTTCTGTAGCCTTTTTAAGGTCTCCTGTTTTTAACCAGTTCAAGTCTGTGGATCACTAAATTCAGTTTTATCAAAGAAGGTACTATGAAGGGATTTTTCATGAAGGTTGCTCTTCCTCCTTGCTGTTATTTCCTCCTTGGACATCCCCTGGTCTATTGTCCTCTCCTTCAGTATAATTCTGAGCATGGCTCCCTACAGCACCTGGACGTTACATTCCCTAGTTATATATTCATTTGGTTTTGGTTTATTAATATCTGTAATGTACACACACACACACATATATATATATATATATATATATATATATATATATATATATATATATATATATATATTAAAATAAAGAAATAATTATTTACAATTTAAAAGGGTGGTCGATTGACAGTATCGGTAGAGCGTCGGACAAAATGCTTCGCGGCATATAGTTACGTCTCTTTACGTTTTTCATCCTTACGGGGTCAATAAAATAAAGTACCGGTTTAATCGACTTTCCCCTCCCCCAAAATTGTTGACCTTGTGAGAAAATCAGAAACCATTATATTGTGTTTTACACAGATAATTATAAATTACATATGTCAGAATATAAATTACTTTGAGACCGCTAGTTAAGTCAGAATTTGACATGGCCGAAAAGTTACAGTCGGAGCGGTGATAGTTTGTAAGATTATTGATATTTTATGGTTTCGCTTTCTGCTTTCATGCATCATGCCATAGTAGAGGATTATTGGTACTTCGAAGTTTACCAGTCTTATATGGCACTGTCTTCTCCAGTCATTTTGTTTGTTTGTTTTTGGTTTGTTTTTTATAACCTCCCAGTCATAACTGTTTATATTGGGAGGTTAAATCATCCCTCAATTTGTCTTCTACTATAACAACGGGGTTACCAATCTTACACCGTGAATTATCTAATTGTTCACAAATACTTGCTTTGGAATTCATTCATTCGCAAAACATAACCACATCACCTTAATTGTGTCCTAATTAAAACGTTTCTATGTCAGGAATATCATAAACAAGATAACACTGTTCCTCATTCAATCATCCATTTTGCTTTACATATTTGCCTCTGATATCTCATGTGAAAGCAGCTTGTACTGATCTTTTGGTTACTTTATATTGTCTTTTGTTTGTCTGTTTGTTGTTGTTGTTCTTTTTTGTTGTGTTGGCAAGAGTTTCTGTCAGCAATCTATTCCTTATGTAGTCTAAACATTTCTTGGAAATCTATGTTGATGACTTCATTATTTTTATTGAAGCAGTTTTGATGTTTTCGATGAGAAAAACCAAGTACCTCTATAAATAACTTATAAATTGTATCTCTTAAATGACCCCATGATTCCTCTGCATTTCTTATCAATAGCCTGTAGTTTTACATCCATGCCGCGAGAGTATGTTTTAGGTTGTATCAGATTTGAGCTTTGACACATCTAACTTATTTGGAAGTTGTTTCTGGTTATCTTTTATGACAGACTTAGACTTCATTTTAAATGTACTGCGCACCAAAGCATGACCAGACCAATATTTTGTTGTCTGAATCAATCGTGTTATATTTAAGTCAGTCTTATTGCGGATATGTACTTCTTGTCCCCTTACGTGCAAACCTCCAGCTCGAGACTCTAATGGCATCCTTCACTTGTCTCCGCTATAGTTTGTCTTGTACTGCACAAATCAGAGCTTCAGTTTCTGGTTTCAAGCATCTTTTTGTCAGCCACTTCCTACTCTCCCATTCACAACGTTTTTTCTGCCAACATCTCTTGCAAATCGACCATGCAACTCCTTTTTTTTTCATCTACTTTCACGTTCCTTACCCCTTCATCTTTTGATATCTGAGGCGAAATTTAGTAAAATCATTTATTTAACGATCAGTTAGCATACAAATATAGTAAGGAATTAGCACAGTCTTTTGTAGTAATTCCATCCAAATTTCCACATTAATCTTTGAAATCCAAGTTTAGATGTTCTTCGTGGTCACACCAAAGCCCCAACAACTGGAATAACTTCCACTTTAGTTGTTATTTGTGTTTTGTTCCAGAACATTTCTGATCAATCAGATCAATAATCAATATTTCAGCTGCGACTATCCCGTTTTTGTTTATTTGCGGCGGG
>OZ024740.1:35924041-35936541 GCA_964016885.1 Eledone cirrhosa | reverse complement strand
CATGCTACGGTTGTCTAGCTGTGTGCCAGTGGAGAAGGAGGGCAGAGCATGGAGCCAGTCACCACTGTGGGATTTGGAGGCCGCACGAAAACAAGCAAGGCGGTGCTGGTCGAGCTGGCTTGTTAGCCTGTCTGAGGCCAGGCTGCACTTGATGGCATCCAAAGTACGTTGGGGGAACTTGACGTCAAATGAGGGAGAAGGGGGGGGGGGGCGTCTACTGGGCTAAGTCCCAGCCGGTACCATGTCTCACAGACGGCCTCCCGTTCTCTGAACACAGAGGGTTCTGTTGTGTTTTGAATAACCCTGCTGACAAGGACGCGGCACGAGGTTACCGACGAAAGATACGTCGTCAAAGCTAGTGAGATCGGCGACCGGAGGCCAAGGCCGCCATACCTGACAGGTAAAGTGGCCTGTTGCCACCCTATGTCATCAAACTTGACGTTGCATATCCCCTCGGCTGCTGCTCGGATACAAGCATCGAGGTCAGCGAGGATAGATGTCTGCGTGTAGCTTGGAGCGCTGCGGAGTGTATATATAGATTTTTATTTAAGTGTTGGAGTTGTATAGTATAGAAGGTATACTGTGTATATAAGTGTGGCAAACAGAAAAGTTATGAAGGAAGTATAGAAATCAATATCAAGGGAGTTGAAAATAAGGTGAATACATGGATGATTCCAGTAAGGAGTTGGCTTTTAAGTTATAGGCAACCTCTGAAAATTCCGTTCTTAAAGTTTAAATAATTGTTGTTCGCAAACGACAAACCTCCTCCTCCTCGCCTTCTTCTTCTTCTTCTTCTTCTTCTTCTTCTTCTTCTTCTTCTTCTTCTTCTTCTTCTTCTTCTTCTTCTTCTTCTTCTTCTTCTTCTTCTTCTTCTTCTTCTTCTTCTTCTTCTTCTTCTTCTTCTTCTTCTTCTTCTTCTTCTTCTTCTTCTTCTTCTTCTTCTCCCACTAATACCTGAGAGGGTCGTGGGTGGTGGCAGAGTCCTCAAACACTCCTTCCAGCAGGTCCTGTCAGAAGCAACCGTCTCCAACAGATCCGGCTGAATCCCCAAGCGAGACCAGCCAAGCTCATGGATGTTATCCACCCATTTTGCTCAGGGTCTACAACTGGGTCTCCTACCAGTTGGTTTTTCCCGTAAAATCTGTCCAGCGATTCTTTCCTGAGACATTCTAACCACATGCCCAGAGTACCGAAGCTGTGATCTCTGAATTTGGAGAAGTAGCGGCTCTGCTGGATTGACTCTCTGAGCTACGCACTCTACTGAGTAATGTTACTCCAAAGACCCTTCGGAGGGACCCCATTTCGGCCACTTGTATTCGCAATCGTATTCTTTCGGTCATTACTTAAAATTCTTGACTTAGTAATATCCTAAATTTTCCATCAGGTTTTAGATCCCCAAGTGTCAAGATGGCACCCTTACAACTCCACCAAGAGTTAAGTACATTTTACATTACCCCTATTACCTCACACACTCTTCACAAAATATCCTCATGAAACTTTGATAGCTTTCCTTAATAACATTTACAAACTGTGTTTTCTCAGGAAATCAACATACACTGATGATGGCAACCCCTTAAACATCTGACTTTACGTTTAGGGACAAGATTATTTACAACGCCAGTGATTGACACTTCACTTGTTAGAAGATATGTGGCTTAGTTGTTAGAACGTTGGATCCACAATAGTGAACGGTGGGGCATTGTGTTCTTGAGAAAGACATTATTTCACGTTCACTCAACTGTAGAAATAGGTTGCATGAATCACATGTACCAAGCTGTATCGGCCTTTACCTTTGCCTTGAATAACATTGGTAGTGTGGAGAGGGGAGAGTGGTATAAAAGGGTGAGTGCTGGTCTTCACCAAAAACACCTTGCTCAGACTTGTGGCCCGACAGGGAGCCTTCTGGGTGCAAAACACTTACTTGGTCATTCGTAACCAAAATCAATCTTAAGACCGTTGATCATCGACGAAAAGAGTAAGTTATATATTCCATAAGTATGACCACGAAGAAAATTACACTATTTCAACTGAAAACTTACAATATCAAAATACGGATATTGATCCTGTCCCTACATTCTAAGCTATATGTAATTTAGATTACTATTTGTGCAGAAGTATCAAAAGAATAGATCACCTCTTCGGGTATACACACTACTTCTAAACTGAATCTAAAATATTATTCGGTGAATTGGCAGTATCAGTAGTGGGTCGGACGCCATGCTTTCCATCATAGTTACATCCCTTTATGTTCTGAGTTCAAATCCCGCCGAGGTTAACTTTGCCTTTCATCCTTACGGGGTCGATAAAATAAAGTACCAGTAATACACTGGGATAATTGCTGGCCTTGTGCCAAAAGTAGAAACAATTATTCATATAACTGAAATGATCATAATCAGTAAGCAATCTATTTCAAAGAGCTAACCATACTCAGAAATATCTTCAAAACTTCACAGTTGTTTTTAAAAATGCCCTTTCTTATTCTCTTGTACGACAACTAAAATTATTTTTACTCTTGTGATTAATGCCACATAAACCTAAATTACTACATGCACTCAGTGCTCTTTCTCTTCCCACTCAAACTTTTACCCGAACCTTTCGTAACCCATTCACAATTCTATTTTCCCACAACTGCATCCCTTTGGAGAAGATACCAGATTAATTACATTAACCTTACATTATTATTTCTAAAAAAAGGGTCGGACGCCATGCTTTGCAGCACAGTTACGTCCCTTTACGGACTGAGTTCAAATCCCGCCGAGGTTAACTTTGCCTTTCATCCTTACGGGGTCGATAAAATAAAGTACCAGTAATACACTGGAATAATTGCTGGCCTTGTGCCAAAAGTAGAAACAATTATTAATTCTAAAAACATTCTATTTGCTGCTCTGATAGGCTGAAACAAGTTAACACTAACATGTAAATCAGTAGAATCTGTGATTCTCAATTTTCAACAAGTTAAATTATTTGCAAAGATCTGTAATTTTAAGATATATAACAGAATAGAAATTACTAAGTTGAACACTGAGAAATATTTCAATTGATATAAGTACTTACGCCTTTCACACGAGAAGAATCCAATGATAAAAGTGAACACAAGGTTCCAGAATTGTGTTCTTTCTCGTCAAACCAGGATATTTCCTTAAAAAATAGATTTAAATATATTTAGGTCAATTTTTCAATCTTTAAATCATACATGTATATATATATATATATATATATATATATATATATATATATATATATATAATTGTTTCTACTTTTGGCACAAGGCCAGCAATTACCCAGTACATTACTGGTACTTTATTTTATCGACCCCGTAAGTATAAAAGGCAAAGTTAACCATGGCGGGATTTGAACTCAGAATGGCAAGGGCCGTTACTCTATGCATCAAAGCATGGCGTCCGACCCTCTACCGATACTGCCAATCCATCGCCCTTATATATATATATAATCCATCGCCATTGGTGGATTGGCAGTATCGGTAGAGTGTCGGACGCCATGATTTGAAGCATAGAGTTGCGTCCCTTTATGATCTGAGTTCAAATTTCGCCGAGGTTAACTCTGCCTTTCATCCTTACGGGTTCGATAAAATAAAGTACCGGTAATGTACTGGGTAATTGCTGGCCTTGTGCCAAAAGTAGAAACAATTATATATATATATATATCATGATATCAAATGATTTGTTACACATACACAAACATACGTAAATCCGTACATGCATGCATGCATACATACATACATGGTGGCTGCCAACTCGTTTTCGAGTACGGCCACTACTTTATATCCATGTAGGAGAACCTCTACTGATGCGCTGAACAAGTGTGACTTTTTAGTCCAGCCAGCGACTTGAAAACTCTGGTACAAACACTACACTTGTGACAATTACTGACACAGTGATGGGCCCATGGTACTATGTGACGACAAGTGAAGAGAGATCTCCAGATATAAAGCAATGCCTGTGCTGTGAAGCTTTTATAGTGAGCAAAGGCACTGCACAAAGCCAGTCCCACTCTCTTAACCAAGATGATATTTACCAAAAAGAAGAACAAGTCAACATCATTGGATACCATCAGGGTTGCAGGTGTTATATCAGAGTTTTCCTTCTCCTAGAATTCTGCCTTGACAAAGGCTAAGGGGTCATCATACATACATACATACATACATACATACATACATACATACATACATACATACATACATACATACATACATACATACATACATACATACATACAACGCGATCAGTCGCATATTTTGGCGTCGGAGACTATTTATTAAAATTAAAATGAATACTATCTCCGACAGTAATGCCACAACTACAGCCAGGTTGAATAACTGGTTATTCTTCTAACTATCCCTTCTGAAGACACCTTTTATTCGTATTCGTAGAGATATCCGACTGAATACATAATTCATTTTACAAGGATTTGCTACAAACAGCATGGCTGAACACAACATCAACAAACAAATTAAGGAAGTATCGAAGACAAATAACAAGGAAGGTAATCAAACTTTATTCAGTTGTAGCTACAAAAGAAATCGAAATTATAAATCGCATTTCTCTTGGAGTTGCGAACTTAATAATGATTTATTTAATTGTTATAACATGGCAAAAAACAATCCCTCCATTGGCTATAGGAATAGAATGAAGCCACACTGGGACGAAATGCACCCAGAGCTAAATTATTTCACAGCGAAACAATTACGCCAACAAGCGACGTTTGTTGAACGTAAAAATAAGATAAATATTATTAATTGTAAGTCCCCCACAACAAACATGGAATCAACAACACGTGCTACAGATCGCCATGCTACTAGACTTCCTAGCAGCCAGGTCGAACGGCGCCTTGAAACAACTATGCCTGTAAGAAACTTGACACCACCTGTACCATCTAAGTCTACCTCGAATGCTGGGGAAAACACTATCGATAATAATAATAATCGAAGAAATAATAATAATTATCGAATAAATGTGACACCACGTATACCATCCGAGTCTACCTCGACTGTTGTGGAAAATACTATCGATAATTATAATCAAAAGTATAAAAAATTGAAAATTTCCCTCAACGAAATCTTCCAGAGAGAAATTAACTCATGTATAAATATCTCTCTGGCTGAACGTGTTAAAATGACAATGGTGAATAAAAAGCCAAATAATGAAATACTACGTGTTATTGACGAAATAGGGGATGAATATTTACGACGGATAAAAACCCCAACATTTTGGCAAATCAACGCCTGTTTATATGCCTTAGCAATGACAGTGAAGCATTATCTTGGTGATAGCAGAGATATTACAAGAACAAAACACCACCAAAAATACCATCATATATAACTAAAATAGAAAAAAAGAGTGCTGACCTACGAAAAAACATAGGACATGTGACAATGTTCCTTACATGCAAACAGACACAAAAAAACCTCACTCCTCACCAACAAAGAGTGAAAAATAAAATAGAGACGATGTTTGGTAACAGTAGAACCAGAACTATTCAATATAAGCTGATCACCCTCAAACAAGAATTGAGAGCTGTTAGCGAAAAACGCCGATACCTGAAGAAGGTAGATGAGAGAAAAATGCTTAATAAAAGATTCAGACGAAACCAAACATCAGTCTATAGAGATATGAAGAGCAAAATAATAAGTGTCACTGAGTCCCCATCCCAGAAAGACATAGATTCCGTTTGGAGAAAAATATGGGGTGAAAAGAAGAATTTCAACCAAGATGCAGTGTGGCTAAGGGAAATCCGAAAGAACTATTGCTCCTACACTACAACAAAAACATACGAAATAAGTGAGGGTACCCTTGAGACTGCGATAGGAAAACTCCAAGATAAGAAAATACCAGGAAGAGACATGATTGTCGGCTACTGGTACAAAAAACTAATATTCTATCGGAGGTATCTTACTGACCTCTACCAACAAGTTCTTAAGGGAGATACACTTATACCAGAATGGTTGACATTAGCACAAACGTTACTGGTCCCCAAGAACAAAGACACCCACTTGGCAAAAAACTACCGACCCATTGCATGCCAGAACCTCATGTATGAGATGTATACAGCCTGCCTGAACCTATTCCTCCAAGATCATTGTGAAAATAATAGCATCATCACAGATGAACAAGCAGCTGGAAAGAAAAGGGTTTGGGGATGTGCTGAACAACTCCTAATCAACAAAACTGCGATGTCGGAGGTGAGACAACTTAGGAGGAATATCACTACAGTCTAGCTGGACTACAAGAAAGCTTTCGATTCTGTTCCCCACTCTTGGATGATAGAGGCCCTCCAACTTGCTAAAGTCCCAGACATTATTGTCAGAGCCATAGAGAAGCTGTCTTCTTCTTGGGCTACTATCCTAAGGTTAAAGACAGAGAGGGAGAACTCTATTTTCACTGATAAAATAAAATATTGCAGGGCTGTATTTCAGGGGGACAGTCTCTCTGTGATATTGTTCATCTTGTCATTAAACCCCTTGTCCTTTCTGCTCAAGAAATGTGAGGGATACATCATTGGCTCACAGGAGGACAGAAATACGAACCTAACCCATAACTTCTTTGTGGACGATCTGAAACTCTATGCCAAGAACATGGATGGGATGAAGAAAAATCTTGACCTGGTTACAACGTTCTCAAAGGATATAGGAATGGAGTTTGGCCAAGATAAATGCTCATACATGACTGTAAAGCGGGGAAAAACAACAACCCAATCTAGCAACATTGTCATCAATGGTCTAACTGTTTCACCGATATCTGATGAGGACTGCTACAGATACCGGGGGATAGATGAGAACATATCCTATAATGGTATCTGTAATAAAGAACGCGTAACCAGGGAATACTACACCCGATTAAGAAAGATCTGGTCATCGGAACTCTCTGCGCAAAACAAAACAGTGGCTCACAATGTGTTTGCTGTGCCTGTCCTAACACCAACGTTTGGAATACTCAATTGGACGATAGACGAAATCCGAGCAGTTGATGTTGGAACTCGAAAAATACTGAACAACACCGGAAACTTCCACATCAACAGTGACATAGACCGCCTTTATTTGAAACGTAAGCAGGGAGGCAGAGGCCTAACATCAGCCCAGACAACATTTGAATGTCGCATCATATCTCTCCGACAACATCTACGAACCTCGAAGCGTAGGAGCTCGCTGCTGGAGCAAGTCTATCTGCATGAATCAGATAAGATCATGAGAGTTGGGAAGGAACTCCTTGAGAGATATTCCCTGTGTGATAATCAAAAACTCACACCCAGTGATGTCGCTCAGCAGTATCGCAGTGAATCCATGGATGAAAAACTGCATGCCTATCAGCAAAAAATCATGCATGTATATGTTTCCAGGAAGCTCCAGAGTGAGAGTAATATAGATAAGGAAAGTAGTCTATCTTGGACCAACAACCGCTATATTGGCTCCCACTTTGAAGGATACGCTTTTGCAATCCAAGAACAGGAGATAAGCACGAAATACCTGATTCACAAAAGAGATAGGGATGCAGGCAAAACACCTAGATGTGATAACAAGTGCAGACTCTGCAGAACTAACATCGAGGATATCACCCATGTCATCAGCAGCTGTCCAAAGATATCATCGCGGTACTATCTACCTATGAGGCATGATGTAGTGGCCAAAACACTGTACAATGCAGTTCGTAAAAAAGATAGCCCCAATAATAAACACATTAAAAGCTACAACAATGTGGAAGACATCCATGTACATAATATGAAAGAGTACTGGTGGAATGTTCCAGTAAAACCCCCAATAAAATGCAGGCATAACAGACCAGATATTATGATATGGGACAGGGAGAAGAAAACATGCACAGTAGTGGAAATTAACTGCCCAGCAGATGCCAATATAATATCAAAGATTAGTGAAAAGAAGAATATTTAATCAGAACTGATGAGAAACCTGATGATTACACCTTCAGATTTATGCCTGTCATTATTGGGGCACTGGGATATGTTAGTAACTGCCTCAATACAAATCTTGAGAAGCTAGGCTTCACAGGAACAGAAAGAACACAACTAGTTATGAAACTACAAGTACAATCCATTAATGGAACAGTAAAAATATGTAAAAAATTCCAAAAATGTTGCATCTAATAACTGCATATACACATGTACAGATACAAAGCATATACACATGCACACATACAACTCCAAACATCCACATCCACACATACAATAACATCCATATCTACGCATGCATGCATACACATCTACCTAGTTGATGTTGTATAAATTCCAATGAGAGAGTCTTGTGTCTATGTTAGCGACTCTCTCTCTATTGGTAAAACTTTGTGAAATTATAAAACCAGAAGAACATACATACATACATACATACATACATACATACATACATACATACATACATACATACATACATACATACATACATACATGATGGCTGCAACTCGATTTCGAGTAATGCCATCGCTTGATACTTAAGCATGAACATCACCATGCATCGCAAAAAATGTCACATATCAAGCGATGCATGTGCTGGTACCTTTTTAAGTGAGGAAAGGCTTTGCACGGAGCCAATCCCACTCTCTGAACATCGAATGCATTTGCCCAAAAAGAAGAACTGGTCTATATCATTGGATGCAAACGAGATCACAGGCTTTATATCAGAGTGACCTTCTCCTTGAGAGACGTCTTAATGTAACTTATGCTCGGAGGAAACATTACAAATGCTGTTTACGAAGGACCAACTCCTAAACAAAAAAGACGAACTTGTAACTTCATGCAAACACCAATTGCGTAGGACTTACCTCGCCCTCAAACTCCCTCATAACCCGGGTGGGTAGACAATGGCTGCAACATCCTCCTTTTCCCCACTTGCCGAACAAGATAGGGAAACCCCAGCTAACATAGGTAGATGTACTTCTTTTCTTTTCCTTTTTTTTCTTCTTCCTTTATCTCTTTGTATCACTTTCTTCCACTCCATATCCTCTTCCTTTTCCTTTTTTCCCTTTCGCCTACCCCAAGGCAGCCCATCGGGCTTTTGTAGCCTCAGTACCCCACCCCAGTAAATTATATATAGCATTGGCCGAAGTCAAATATAGCGGCTGTTTTAGGCTCTAGAGATTTTTTTAGTACTTTTTACTATCCAATTTTATAATTTTATATATTTTTTATTTATTTATTATCTTCTAATCTCATTTTATTTACCTGTTCTGTAACGTCCCCTCTCTATTTTCTCCAGAATCCTTTCTCGCCTGTTTCCTATCTAGCCTTTGTCATACACACTCCTTAGAATTTACTGTATAGAATTCACTTTCAACGCTTGACCAGCTCCACCCACTCCCTCATTGTTCTACAGGCAAGTTCAGCCACCCCCACCTCCCACCCTCTGCCATGAAGGATTTAATGGTGTTTACAAGAAATTTTGACCAATCCTTTTGACAACTACAATCTTCCAATATAAGGAATTACCCCTTGAAAAGTCCGGCTATTTATTTACCACGCTAAAAATTCTAATTTAGTCCAGAAATAGCCGTCGAAACGGCTTGAGCTCTGCCGTCGGGGTTAAACATTTTCCCATTACCCACTATGCTACCCTAAGTATTGAGTACTCAGGTGAGTTAGGGTCCATCTGGTTCCTTACCATACCTCCTTCGTTATCTAGCTCCTACCTCCGTAGTAGAGCACTTTCCAACCCTACCACACCATAGCCTGACTTTTCCACCCAGCTCAAGTTTCATTGCACCTACCATGCGGAAACACACTATCGACTTCTCCACCAAGAACATCCCAGTTCCACCGAGAAAACTTTACCTTCGGATACTCACGCAAAAAATCGACCTGTTTGCGAAAAGACTGAGATGGAGAATATTTTTCTACAATAGATACCGCGACAACCGGAACTTCGACACC
Organism: Eledone cirrhosa; assembly: GCA_964016885.1. Classification (NCBI taxonomy): domain Eukaryota; kingdom Metazoa; phylum Mollusca; class Cephalopoda; order Octopoda; family Eledonidae; genus Eledone; species Eledone cirrhosa. The sequence continues at coordinate 35,926,650 of OZ024740.1, read as the reverse complement.
AAATATTGAAGTCAATATTTTAGTGGTGTACCAGCTATTGAAACAGATGTCCAGTGGGATTAGTTTGGTCTGGACAGGAAGTGAATATTTTAGTGGTGTACCAGCTATTGTAAACAGATGTCCAGTGGGATTAGTTTGGTCTGGGCAGGAAGTCAATATTTTAGTGGTATACCAGCTACCCACAGAAAGCTAATCTAAATACTCCAATATATTTTCATACAGAAATGTCTAAGTTTATAAAGTTTACATGTTTTTTTTTTGTATTATCAGTGTAGCTATGACATCTGCACAGAAAACGGGAATTGCCTTTGCCTTCACTCAATCTATGGTATATTTGTATTATGCTACTATATTTTATGTTGGAGGTGTATTGATCACAAACTGTGACATGGACTACGTTGATGTAGTAAAGTAAGTGGTTTTCATTTTATTATCTGCAATGAATTTGGGGGTAAATAGATTATATAGTGAAGGCGCGTGGCTGAGTGGTAATAGAATTGGATTCACAATCGTGAGTTTATAAGTTCGATTCCTGGACTGGGCGATGCGTTGTCCTTGAGCAAGACACGTTGCTCCTTCTACTTGGAGTTGCAACCGATAGATAGTATTAGCAATTGGAAAGACCAATGGAAACCTTGTTTCCTCGGTCCGATTTGACGAAAGTCGATCGACAAATTTTCAGCTAGTTTGACGCAATATTTTGTGAACACAAAAACAAGACCATGACAACGACAAAGTATTCTGAGAAAATATATAAATAGAAATGAAACTTAATGCGTAAGATATGAATAGGTTTTGTGTTTCATTAATACTTAAATTATGTTACTAACTTTAAATATTATACAATTTGCTAGTTGTTTTCTTGTCAACTGAAGATCCACAACTCACTCATACACCATAATCCATAACATCAATCTGAAAGGCATTTCAATTATTTTTTTCAACAGTATGGTGATATTTTATTTTCATTCAACAAATTCTCTTACCTTATATAGGATGGTCTTGTATAACCTAGCTCGTATCCTCACAGTCAGGCTTTCACCAGATATCCCAAACATAGTATGCTAAAATATGTTATTTTGAAATGTAGCATCAATAAACATTCCAAGAAAATATGAAAGTATTGTTTTTACAGATTAGTGTACAAATATATATATATATATATATATATATATATATATATATATATATATATATATATATATATATGTGTGTGTGTGTGTGTGTGTGTGTGTGTGTGTGTGTGTGTGTGTGTGTATTGGAAAATGTTTGAGATCCTTGGTACAGTTAGGTATATTTGAAAAAAAGGAAAGGAATTACTTCACTTGTAGTTCTAAATAATTTGATTTAATTTTATAATATTACATTATTATGAGTTGGTAATATTATAATATTATAAAATTAAATCAAATTATTTAGAACTACAAGTGAAGTCATTCTTTTCCTTTTTCAAATATATATATATATCGCCGTATTTTGACTAAAGAAATTAAAGAAATTATTTAGCCTGCTAGTGGGGTTAAGAATCCTCGGAGAAATGGAAAAAGAAGAGTATTGACGTACATGGGAGTCGAACCCACATCTTTGGTTATACGGACACTGTGCTACCATTTACACCAACACATCACCCTCCTTTATCCATTCAAATTAGAAGCGATAAACTTAGCGACTGTAATGTCAAGTAAGAATATTTTCGAAACGGCGAGTTGGTTTGAAATTATTAGAAATGTAAGCTATCACCGTATTTTGACTCTTTTTCCATTTCTCCGAGGGTTCTTAAACTCACTATCAGGCTAAATAATTTCATTAATTTCTTTAGTCAAAATATGGTGATAGCTTACATTTCTAATAATTTCAAACCAACTCATTGTTTTGAAAATATTCTTACTTCACATTACAATCGCTAAGTTTATAACTTCTAATTTGAATGGAAAAATAGGGTTGATGTGTTGGTGTAAATGGTAGCACAGTGGTCCCGATAACCAAAGATGTGGGTTCGACTCCCATGTACGTCAATACTCATTTTTTTGTCATTTCTCCGAGGTTTCTTAACCCCACTATCAGGCTAAATAATTTCTTTAAATTCTTTAGTCAAAATACGGTGATAGCTTATATTTCTAATCATTTCAAACCAACTCGCTGTTTCGAAAATATTCTTCCTTGATATATATATATATATATATATTTAAAGGTTTAACAAGGTTCAATGAATAAATCAAAGAATGAGTTTTACAATAGATTGGAAGCACTCAACAGCTATGGTTTAACCATGACTGAATCTTAACCATCTACTATGTCAGGGTATGTCATGCATCATCTTATTTTATCTGATGAGGACGTACTGTTGAAGTTAACTCAGTACCACTGAAACATGTATAATAAAAGATACTTGATCACAAGAATATCTATTTTGTTAATATTTTGAATTAATATATATATTTATATATATATATATATATATATATATATATATATATATATATATATATATATATATATATATATATATATATATATTTATATATATATATATATATATATATATATATAGTATATATATTTATATATAATATATATATATATATATATTTATATTTAGTATATAGTAT
>OZ024740.1:35911541-35914041 GCA_964016885.1 Eledone cirrhosa | reverse complement strand
CTATCAAGCAGAAATAGAGAGCAGATTTCAATATACTAATAAAAATATATATCAGAAACAAAACTAAAAAAATAAAAAATAAAAAAGATAACAATAATAATAATAAGTAAAAATAAGTAATAATAAAATAGAAAACTAAAAAAATATAATAATAAAATAGAAAACTAAAAAAATATTACGAAAGAATATTACATAATAAAAATATTACATATTAAAAATATTACGTATTAAAAAATATTACGTATTAAAAATTTACATATTAAAGATATTAAAAATAAAAATAAACAATAAAAAATAATTATAAAATACTACAATAATAAAAAAAAATAAAAATAAAAATAAACCACAAAGATCAACCCTTCAAAGTTAATTGACAATATATTGCCAAGTTCATTACAAGACAAAGCCAAAAATTATCTATCAAATCACATCTAGCAAAGATCATTTCAAAGAGTTTATGATGTCCAAATTGGTCTACATATGTTCTTATATTTAATATAGAAGTTCATCTAGTGTAAGGTTTATTCAAAAAATTTGGAGCATCAGCTTTTAGGGCAGCTTAATTTTTCATGAGGAATGTTTAAATAAAAATAAGATCTGTCAAAAACACTATAGTAAACTCAGTTCAAAAACGTATCTCTAGGATCTCGTCGAATAGAAAGATTTTCGACGAAAAGGCCCAATACTATAATGAAGCATTAGCTAGGGCAGGATATGCTGATAAGATTGTGTACATAGATAATGATAGACAAACTAAACAAAGTAACAACTTTTTTAATTACGGCAACAACATTAACAACTATAATAGAAAGCATTACAATAATTCCAAAGGCCAAAAAAGAAATAGAACTAGGAACATAATTTGGTTTGCCCCCCCTTTCTCACTAAACATTAAAACCCACATCGCTAAATTATTTTTCAAAGCTCTTGATAATCGCTTCCCTAGAACACATAGGTATCACTCAATTTTCAATAGGCATACAATTAAATTAACCTACTCATCCACCAAAAATTTAGCACAAAATATTAATAGAATAAATAATAGGAACTTAAAACCTAGTGATAATAGCATAAATAATATACAAGTTAACAAATGTAACTGTAGAGATAGATCTAAATGTCCGTTAAATAACAACTGCTTAGTTAAAAATATAGTATACAATTGTAATGTTAATACTGACTCTAATTCTTTTAACTACGTCGGTTCCACATCGACGGAATTTAAACTTCGCTATAATAACCACAAGAATTCTTTCACAGATCCAAGTAAAAAATCTTCAACGGCACTATCAGGCGTACTCTGGCAACTTAAACTAGATAACGTTAGATATTCGACGGCTTGGAATATAGTCTCAAGAGGGATTCCTTTTAATTCATCCTCTGAGACATGTGACCTCTGCGCAGAGGAGATATTCTTTGTGCTAAAGTCTAGGGGTTCCCTTAACCTACGGACAAATTTATTCAGTTGTTGCAAACATGGATTGAACTCAGCGTTTAAATATAAATTTAAATTTAAAATGTAGTATATTTAGTTTGATTTATATTTATATGGGAAACTAGCCGATAAATTTTTGATTCCTAAATTTTTGATTCCTTCTTTTTATTCTTTTTTTTTTTATTGTTTATTTTTATTTTATTTTTATTTAAACATTCCTCATGAAAAATTAAGCTGCCCTAAAAGCTGATGCTCCAAATTTTTTGAATAAACCTTACACTAGATGAACTTCTATATTAAATATAAGAACATATGTAGACCAATTTGGACATCATAAACTCTTTGAAATGATCTTTGCTAGATGTGATTTGATAGATAATTTTTGGCTTTGTCTTGTAATGAACTTGGCAATATATTGTCAATTAACTTTGAAGGGTTGATCTTTGTGGTTTATTTTTATTTTTATTTTTTTTATTATTGTAGTATTTTATAATTATTTTTTATTGTTTATTTTTATTTTTAATATCTTTAATATGTAAATTTTTAATACGTAATATTTTTTAATACGTAATATTTTTAATATGTAATATTTTTATTATGTAATATTCTTTCGTAATATTTTTTTAGTTTTCTATTTTATTATTATATTTTTTTAGTTTTCTATTTTATTATTACTTATTTTTACTTATTATTATTATTGTTATCTTTTTTATTTTTTATTTTTTTAGTTTTGTTTCTGATATATATTTTTATTAGTATATTGAAATCTGCTCTCTATTTCTGCTTGATAGATAATCTTGTAGAGTAACGACAGGAATAATAATACACATATATGTATGCTCAAATTTTTATACCACATTGAGAATGTTTTCCGTGAACTTAGAGTTTGCAGGGTGAATCATGTGGATTCGCATGGATGTTTATAGCTGTCACATAAACATATGAATTTTTTTAAAACTAAACATAAGATAATTAATTTTCACACACTATTGATACTTGTCTCATTCAGGAATACTGATATTTACAATATAGTGTAAGTTTTATAAATACTAATACATTAAAACA
>OZ024740.1:35791541-35904041 GCA_964016885.1 Eledone cirrhosa | reverse complement strand
AGTCTTATAATAATTATCATATAGGAATTAAGTTGGCTCCAGCATTTTACTTGAAATAACTAACCATTTAGAACTCTATAGATTGCACCATAACACACTTTCATATTGGAATTTACATTGGTAGTTATCATAATATAAGAAACCTATACAAGAAGTATGGGTTATAATCTAGCCATCTAAATATTAATTACAGCTAGAATGCAGTTATTATAAACCATCTAGTATATTACATCACAACAGAAGTTTCAAAGTTGATAAAACAAAACCAACAACCGGTTGAAGATAAATACCTTTGGCGTGTGTGGCTTCGCCAATAATTTTGTAAGGGGCCCTCTGTTGCCTTCGTGTAGCGTATTTTGGTAAGATTAATATTACTTTAAAGACAGAGTATTTTCAGATTCACGTACTTTAATAAGAAATATAATCAGATTCTTGAAATATTCAAAACTTTACTTACCTGTAATGCAAAGGCTATAAACAGCACTAAACCACATCCAATGTAACCCAGGCAGTAATTTCTTAATTTATCTTTATCAACTCCAATTTGCTAATTAGATAGATAGATAGATAGATACATGCACATGTATATATATATATATATATATATATATATATATATATATATACAAATTCATTATATATATATATATATATATATATATAATACATATATATATATGTAGATATATATAAATAAAGATGGCCGCCTGAGTTTATTTTATATATATATATATATATATATATATATATATATATATATATATATATATATATATATAAATAAACTCAGGCGGCCATCTTTATTTTTATATTTATTTTTATTATGACAAGCTAAATAAGCTGGGGTCAAGAATCCAACGAAACGTGTAATTATTTATACTAAACTCATCTTATGGACTGAGTGCTCCTACCATTATATATTTATACCAAACTTTTACTACAGTATATATATATATATATATATATATATATATATATATATGAAAAAAGTGAGAAAATGACGATTATTAGGAAGAAAAATCTTTTTTTTCCTTTTATTTTTTTCTCTTTTTTCTGGGTTAGAAAATGTTTAAAACAAAATATTTTACTTTGTGTGAAGTGTTAAGGTATTACTTTATTTATTTATTAATTAACAATGGCATTTATTTACTTACTTATACATTTAATAATTGTCTATTACCGGTTTCGGCATTTTATGCATTATCAAAGGGGGGAATTTGTATGGATGTGATGTTGAACATATTAAGGAAATGGGGAAGAAAGAATAATATTATTTACAAACAAGGTTTTTGAAGTGAAAAGAAAAAAGAAAGAAGAAAAAATAGGGGGTGATGTGGAACATGATAGGGTAATGGGAAAGAAAAAATAATATTATTTACAGGCAGTTCTTGAGGATAAGCAATTCAAAATGTGTTATTATGGCAAGAGCGCTTAGTTGATCCATGATGGAGGCAAATGGTAGTCTGGGGTTTGATATATATATATATATATATATATAGAGAGAGAGAGAGAGATATTGTTATACTTTGGGAGGGCCATGCTGCCAATAAAAACACACGCACCTGTTGGTTCACTTTAAATTTCCGGTTGGTTGGTTGGTTACTTGGTTCGATAAACGGATGGTTATATATTGTCAACGCTCTTTCATCACGCATTCTGTGACGTCTTCAGTGACTGGGTTTTTATTTTGTGTCTCTCCTTTGTTGTGTCCAACCGGAAATTTATAATAAATTGAAATGAAAACCAACAGGTGAATGTGTCTTTATTGACAACATGACCCTCCCAAAGTATAACAATATCTCTTTCAACACACGTTTTCAGATAAGAAATCTTGCAAAACAAATTCGAAAACGGAATATGTATATATATATATATATATATATATATATATATATATATATATATATATATATATATATTTAGAAACACACAGATACATGCGGACACACACATATATACATGAATGCATCCGCACCCAACTGTGAGTTAAGGGTGCCAACTTCACCGAAACTACGTAGTCGAGGAATTTAGGAACAGTTTAGGTATGATACATTTTATTACTAATTATATCTAAATGTTTCTTCTCTCTTCATAATGTATATATATATATATATATATATATAGTAATAATAACAAATGTGAAGACTAAAATTCAAAGAGGGCTCGATCAGAATAAATATATATCAAATATATAAGAACTCTAAAGCAAATATTTATTAAAATAACAGATTAAAATTTAAGCAAGGAATCGCTGCTTTCACCCTTAACGGGATCTTCTGAAACTCTGAAACGTTAAGGGTGAAAGCAGTGATTCCTTGCTTAAACTCGAATCTGTTATTTTAATAAACTAAAATATATATATATATATATATATATATATATATATATATATATATATATATATATATATATTGTTATACTTGGGGAGGGTCATATTTGCGTAATATTGCCAGAATTAATAACAGAACACACTCACTGTTTGGTTGGTTTTCGCTTCTCGCTGTCTTTTATATCTGCGATCTAACTTACTCGGTCCTCAATGTTGCCATTGACTGACCGACGGTCAAAAATAATACAGATACAATATAGACACAAACACATATATATAGTTTACATAATTTACATAAATCTTTCGTTCATCGCCGCTATATATATATATATATATATATATATATATATATATATATATATATATATATATATATATATATATATATATATATATATATATATATATATATATATGCATATATGCATATATGTGTGTGTGTCCGTGCGTGTGTAAATGTATATATAATTCATCTTTTTTCTTAAAATATTTGTAATGACTTGGTTTCGCTATAGATATGGCAGTAAGATATTTACTCTTCTTTAAATATGTCTAATTATTCTTCACTGAACACTAATTCTTTTGACAGGTCTTGACAAATAACATCAGCCAGACATTTGGTTTAGAGTTGCTTCGGCAACTATGTTCTGGTAACCGGGGAAAATATTCACGTATTTTCTCATTTTATAATCGATTACTTTTTCACATCTATGGTTGATTATCATTAGAAACTTATCAGAAGAAAAAATAGTTGCAATAAAATATTTTACCTCAAACTTCACCTTGGTGAAGCTCAGAAATTTAGGATTTATATAATTGTTTCTACTTTTGGCACAAGGCCAGCAATTACCCCCAGTGCTTTATTTTATTGACCCCGTAAGGATGGAGACAAAGTTAACCTCAGCAGGATTTGAACTTACAATGTCAAGGGCGATAACTCTATGCTGCAAAGCATGGTGTCTGACACTCTACTGATAATACGAACCCACTGCCCTTTACGATTTATATAATGCAATGCTATTTTGACAAAAACTGGGAATATTTTCAATTGGCTCAAGTCATAGCACAATGAATCTATGTTTCAATGGGCTTACAAAAGATGATGCATGATAAAGTACTAAAGACATTGACTGGTATAATTCTCTTAAAATATGAGAATCTTCACCCACTATAATAAAGTATTCAGATAATTTAGAGACCTAAAACTTAAATATAACTAGTTATTTCTTTTTATTCAATCACTTATATTGAATCATCAAAAATTTAAATCATCATCATCACCATTTATTGTATACTTCATTGGATTAATTATACTTACATCTAAAGCATCACCAAATAATACTCCAAAGAATGGTTGGACGCCACCAGATATGCCAGAGGCTATTATTCCAATAACAATGTAAAACCATTCCGGTTGGTTCAATTTCAAGATGCCTAATGAACTTGGTTCTGGTAGGTTTTTCTGAAGTTAAAAAATAATTAATGAATCCCTAACATTTTGTTTAAAAAGAAGTGAGGTAGATTTGTGTGGTATATTAAGTCGTTTTGAGATCATTTTGGTGTCATTTCACTTAAATTACGCATGTACTGGTCAGTAGAAAGCCAAAAAATGTCGCACAGGTTTATCGTTTACTTGTGGTTCCCAAATATATACTTATTCAAGGTTGTCAACTATATACATATTCTTAAACAAAAGTATATCATATAGATAAGTGTCACCGCGAGATGAATCCGTGAATCTGTTTTAATTCACAATTGCATTCAATTCAGTTTATATACGAGGGTGGGCTGAAAAGTTCATAGGTTGGCTATGAAGGAGTGATGCTAAAGCTGTGAAATATTGCATGCATTAATTTCAACTTCTCTTGTTAATAACTGCATCAATTTCCATGTAAACAGACATGTGACTATTCAAAGAAGACATCAAATGTAACTAGTAATGAATTCTTGAAAATTGACAAAAATTTGGCACCGTGGTGTTATCAAGTACCGACAGAAAAAGGGTTTAGCCCCAAAGGACATTCATGCTGACATGGTTGCTACATTAGAGGGCGACACTTCAGCTTTATCAACAGTGTAAAAGTGGGCAGCTGAATTTAGGAGAGGAAGGGAGAGTTTTGAAGATGACCCAAGGTCTGGACGTCCTGCAACTGCCACCACCTAGGAATACATTAATTGTTTTCAGCATATGGCAATGGATAACAGACGATTGACTATAAATCAAATAGTCAATGCTATTAGCATATTTTGTGAGAGAATTGATAATATTCTGCAAAATGAACTTGGCATGACGGGGAAATCTGACATTATTTGAGGAAGATCCAGCTGGTTTCCTTCTAACCTAGAGACAAAGAGACAATCCATGCATTGGAAACACCCCCCCTCACCTGTTCCAAAGAAGGCCAGGGTCGTTTTATCAGAAGTGAAGATGATGTCCTCAGGTTTTGGGGTGCAAAAGGTATGCGTTTATTGACTATCTTCAAGAAGACCACACCATCAATGGTGATTGCTATGCCAACTTGCCAAGATAGTTATGAAAGGCTTTCAAGACCAGACGGCCATGTAAACTGAAGAAAAGGGTCTTGTTACATCAGGACAAAGCTCCAGCATATAAAGCCTTGGTATCAAAGGCTGCAGTGTGTGACTGCGCCTTTGAACTGTTTGGTCAGATTCCTCATTTTCCTGATTCCCCAACATGAAAAATACATTTAGCTGGGAACCAGTGTCATAGTGATGATAACGTCATATCTTCTGTTGATAACTTTTTGACCAACAGGATGAAAGCTTCCAGGATGAAGGATCCAAGCACTGAAACACTGGTGGAAGAAGTGTGTGAACCGCCAGTGGGGCTATGTTGAAAAATAGACGTCATTTGGTCCCATTCTATGAGAGTATCCAGGTTAGCCTATGACACTTTCAGCCGACCCTCGTACATTGCTTGTGTGTTTGGAAAAAAACATAAATGTCAGAGTATTCAATTATCCATCCTCTATAAATCTAAATCTTATAAAATCTGAAACTGTTTATTGAATTTTCATGGAATAAATCAATTGTTCCCAGGATAATGGGACCGTTTTTTATATTACTTTGTGAGTGAATTCTCAGACACTTTCCAGACAACTCCAGACTGGAGCTGTCAATGTAAACGACAGTGGTCAGTCTGAACGTCTAATACGTTGATATAAGGTGTGTTTGACATGTTATACAGAACAAAATATAGTTGAACGTCCTTTTAGGGTTGAAGGCATTCGGAAAACAGTAAAGTCAACATAAAATATTTAGTAATTATTTTATTTAAAATACATTTATATCATAATGACAAAAAGACAAAAAAAGACGAAAGAAAAAGTGATATGGAAGAAGAATTGGGATAGTGGCAAACTCTACACTATTGGCTAGAGATATATGGGGAGGTAGCAAACACTATACCAACTATGATGGGTTAGAAGAGTTGTTGCCACGAGGAACAACTTGTGATACCCAATGCTTCAACATTTCCCATCATTCCAACATGAAATAATTGAGATGAAAGAATTTGAGCCAGAATGACTAAAGATCTTTGTTGCACATATCTAGATGAAAGTTTTGAGTGAGGGTGAGAGTGAATTCTGTGTGATGATAGATTCCTCGTGCTGAGGGAAGAAGTTCGAAAAGAACTGAGTAGCAGAGATGTGTTAGAAATAAAGCCTGTACGCATTATATAATCATATATATATATATATATATATATATATATATATATATATATATATATATATATGAATGTATATATTGTGTATTTTGCAATACACTGTATGCTTAATTAAAAGCATTTCGAAGACCTTATGCTATTCTTTTAGAGTAGTGACAGACTCACTTACTTTAATTTTCAGCAAACAGGGGGAGATAAAGCTGACAAAGCCTTGTTTCGCGTTTATTGATGCTTATCAAAGCCAACTACTCCCTCTGTTTGCTGAAATCATAGATGTTTGTTTCTTATAGAATTCTAGTAAATAATCAGGAACTGATTATACAGAGCGGTTGCCGGTCAAGCAGAAATTTAAAATTAGAATTGGTGCTCTGAAATAGCTATATATATATATATGTATGTATATATTGTGTATTTTGCAATACACTGTATGCTTAATTAAAAGCATTTCGAAGACCTTATGCTATTGTTTTAGAGTAGTGACAGACTCACTTACTTTAATTTTCAGCAAACAGGGGGAGATAAAGCTGACAAGGCCTTGTTTCGCATTTATTGATGCTTATCAAAGCCAACTACTCCTCCTGTTTGCTGAAATCATGGATGTTTGGTTCTTATAGAATTCTAGTAAATAATCAGGAACTTATTATACAGAGCGGTTGCCAGTCAAGCAGAAATTGAAAATTAGAATTGGTGCTCTGAAATAGCTATATATATATATGAATGTACATACAGTGTATTTTGCAATACACTCTATTCTTAATTAAAAGCATTTCTAAGACCTTATGCTATTGTTTTAGAGTAGTGACAGACTCACTTAATTAAGCATACAGTGTATTGCAACATACACTATATATACATTCATATATATATAGCTATTTCAGAGCACCAATTCTAATATATATATATATATATATAATTAATGTAATCTGAGTTTTTCGAATATTAACATTCGATTCGTTTGCAATTTTGCAAACAAGCCTCAATTTTATAGCCATGTCAGTAGAATAAACCCTTCATTCTTGCTCTTGTGTTGGCATGCGAACAGAACTGCAGACACTAATGTTTCTGGGTATCACCCTTCATCAGTACAGCTCACTGTTCACCTGACAAGCTATCAGAGCTCGTGAAAATATATGCTATTTTCAAAAGTACACAGTGACTGATCGGCCTGATTTACATATTAGCAGACTGGCTGATCAGTCAGATCTGCATAAAATTGAGGCTTGTTTGCATAATTGCAAACGAATCGAATGTTATTGTTAATATTCGAAAAACTCAGATTACATGTATTGTATTCAGCCATGTAGAGCGAAATTTTCTTTTATATATATATATATATATATATATATATGTATAAGAAAAGAGTCAGAACCCCGACAGCGTTCAGAAATTGCTGTCGAAACGGCCGGAGCTCAGCCATCGGGGTCTGACACTTTTCCTATTACCCACTCTACTACCCATAGTATCGAGTACTCTGGTGCGTTATGGTCCACCTAGTTCCTTACAACACTTCCTTCATGATATATATATGTTCTTCTCTATCCCATCCTCATATTTGAGGGTCGGGGGTTATGAACTTATGGACCAGTACTCTCTATCTTTTCCTGTCTCTTGCCATTGCTGTACATTCCACCAAACTCCCTCCTGTCCATTCCTTAATATCATCTGTCCAGCTAATTCTGAGTTCACACCTATAGCATAACATTTCAAATGCACTCAGTTGTTTCAAGTCAGATGCCTTTAAAGTCCTTGATTCACAACCATGTAAAGCTACCTGCCACACTAATGTTTTGATTACTTTCTTATTTGAGGACTTTGTAAGAGCTCTATCTTCCAGAGGCTGCTGAGTGTGCTCAGAACTGTTCTTCCAGTTGCTTGTTTCGCCCTTATTTCCCAGCTTCATCTTTGCCGTCTGCTCAAGTATTGAACTTCTCTACTTGTTCAAGCCTATCACCTTATAGTCATTTCTTCCTTCTGTCTAGTTGCTGCCATTACTTTTGTCTTTTTGATGTTGATCTCCAGACTATATTCCTTTGAAATTCTGTAAATTTTAGCCAGCAGTGTTTGCTATGAGCATTATATGTTCAGCATACGGCAGGTTGTTGATCTATTTCCCACCAACAGTAACCTCGATCCAAGAGAGCATATCTACTGACTTTCTTATTACTTTTTCAGAGTAAAAATTGAATGCCAAAGGTGACACCAGACATCCCTGTTGAACTCATCTGTTTACAGTGAACCATTCTGTGAATTCTTTTTCCAGTCACTGCAGCAGCTTGTTGCTCGTGATGCAGATTCTTTAATAATTTCACCATTGAGCCATTCACCCCATCCTCTTCAATACGTTCCAAAGCGTTGAATGTAATACAGAGTCAAATGCCTTTTTGTAATCTACAAATGCTAAATACAAAGGCACATTAAACTCCCTTGTTTTTTCCATGATAATTCTGATATTGAAAATCTGATCCATTCTGAAACCCATTTGTTCGTCCGCACATTGTTCTTCAACCGTTCTATGCGTTCTCTCTAAGAGAGGATCTTGCTAGTGTGGATAGTGTGGAAATCTTTGGTATGGGAATAAAAACTGCCTTCTTCCAATTGGCAGGTCACTTGCCTGTTTCTACAATTCTGTTGCATAGTCAGCACAATATCTTAATCTTTGTTTCGTTGTCTATCTTGAAAAGCCCTACAGGCAGGTCATCGATACCAGCAGCTTTATTGTTAGGCATCCTATTCAAAGACTCCCTGACTTCTGATTCCAGAATGGATGGAAATTCATCCCTTCCAACATCGACTTGTTGATTAGTTGCCTCCCCTTAGTCTTTCACCATATTCCTTCCACCTTTAAGAATGTCCTGAAGATTAGTCAGGACCATTCCTTCATCGTCCTCAATATTTCTTTGTTTTACATGGAAGCCTTTTTTTAGTGACTTTATGACACTGTATGCCTTCCGTATATTATGTATCTGCAATGCCTCCCCAACCTCAACACACTGCTCTTTCAACTATGTTGCCTTGTACTCTCTGGCTTCCCTCTGTACTGCTTTATCCAATTCCTGGTACTTTGTTTCATTAAACTCGGAAGTAGCCCTGGTACGTTCGAGTTTTTTGCGCTCGTCCATTAGATGGAGAGTGGCTTTGGAGATCCACGCTTTCCTCGGTCTTTTTGACTCGTTCCCAAACACTTCCTCCGCTACTGTCTTTACTGTCTCCTTGAGTGTCGTAAACAGCTCTTCTGGCATTCTCTGTTCTTGAAGTAGTTGGAGTGCTTCAAATTTGTTGCTTACTTCTATGTTGTATCTCCCCATCACCTCCGAGTTCATAAATGACAAGCTGGGTTAAGCTTAAACTAAAATCCATGGTTCTTTTCGTGATTGAAAGAGAATTGAACCGCTAGAGATAAATTTACAGAATAAACTCCTCGGCCGTTCGGTGAGAAATTGTTCTTTTTCCTAGCCTTTTTTATGTTTTCAACGAATTTGACCTCCAAATCAGTCAGATACGTCTCGTTTTTTTTTAGAAAACCGCCTTCCTTTTTCTAAAAGAAAAGTCGTTTCCGACAGATTCGCAGGTCAGATTCGTTGAAAATACACGAAAAATACAACTATGAAAAAGAATAATTTCCCACCGAACAGCTGTTTTTCTGTGAATTTACCGTCCGGGACGTTGTTTCTTAAAATTTTCCCCGGTTCAAAATTGTGCTGTAAAAGTAAAGAATATATTGGTTCCACGTAGAATTAATAATAATACAAATAATTGGAATAAATGCTCTGAAATAGCGATATATATGTGAATATAGACATAGAATATTCGAAAATATTCTGTATGTTTATAATAAACATTTTGAAGACCTAATCGCTATAGAATAGAATACGTCACGTATTACAATTAGATTCTCGACAAAAGCAAGGGAAGTAATCTACGCGTTTCATTCTTGTTAGAAATCATCAGGACCACATATCCAGTGCTTTTATCGAGAATGACACAGCTAGAGACTTATAGAATACTTAGCTGTGTACAGGAACTGGTTTGAAAGAGCGGTTGCCGGTCCGGCAGAAATTAGAAATTGGAATAAATGCTCTGAAATAGCGATATATATGTGAATATAGACATAGAATATTCGAAAATATTCTGTATGTTTATAATAAACATTTTGAAGACCTAATCGCTATAGAATAGAATACGTCACGTATTACAATTAGATTCTCGACAAAAGCACTGGATATGTGGTCCTGATGATTTCTAACAAGAATGAAACGCGTAGATTACTTCCCTTGCTTTTGTCGAGAATCTAATTGTAATACGTGACGTATTCTATTCTATAGCGATTAGGTCTTCAAAATGTTTATTATAAACATACAGAATATTTTCGAATATTCTATGTCTATATTCACATATATATCGCTATTTCAGAGCATTTATTCCAATTTCTAATTTCTGCCGGACCGGCAACCGCTCTTTCAAACCAGTTCCTGTACACAGCTAAGTATTCTATAAGTCTCTAGCTGTGTCATTCTCGATAAAAGCACTGGATATGTGGTCCTGATGATTTCTAACAAGAATGAAACGCGTAGATTACTTCCCTTGCTTTTGTCGAGAATCTAATTGTAATACGTGACGTATTCTATTCTATAGCGATTAGGTCTTCAAAATGTTTATTATAAACATACAGAATATTTTCGAATATTCTATGTCTATATTCACATATATATCGCTATTTCAGAGCATTTATTCCAATTTCTAATTTCTGCCGGACCGGCAACCGCTCTTTCAAACCAGTTCCTGTACACAGCTAAGTATTCTATAAGTCTCTAGCTGTGTCATTCTCGATAAAAGCACTGGATATGTGGTCCTGATGATTTCTAACAAGAATGAAACGCGTAGATTACTTCCCTTGCTTTTGTCGAGAATCTAATTGTAATACGTGACGTATTCTATTCTATAGCGATTAGGTCTTCAAAATGTTTATTATAAACATACAGAATATTTTCGAATATTCTATGTCTATATTCACATATATATCGCTATTTCAGAGCATTTATTCCAATTTCTAATTTCTGCCGGACCGGCAACCGCTCTTTCAAACCAGTTCCTGTACACAGCTAAGTATTCTATAAGTCTCTAGCTGTGTCATTCTCGATAAAAGCACTGGATATGTGGTCCTGATGATTTCTAACAAGAATGAAACGCGTAGATTACTTCCCTTGCTTTTGTCGAGAATCTAATTGTAATACGTGACGTATTCTATTCTATAGCGATTAGGTCTTCGAAATGTTTATTATAAACATACAGAATATTTTCGAATATTCTATGTCTATATTCACATATATATCGCTATTTCAGAGCATTTATTCCAATTTCTAATTTCTGCCGGACCGGCAACCGCTCTTTCAAACCAGTTCCTGTACACAGCTAAGTATTCTATAAGTCTCTAGCTGTGTCATTCTCGATAAAAGCACTGGATATGTGGTCCTGATGATTTCTAACAAGAATGAAACGCGTAGATTACTTCCCTTGCTTTTGTCGAGAATATAATTGTAATACGTGACGTATTCTATTCTATAGCGATTAGGTCTTCAAAATGTCTATTATAAACATACAGAATATTTTCGAATATTCTATGTCTATATTCACATATATATCGCTATTTCAGAGCATTTATTCCAATTTCTAATTTCTGCCGGACCGGCAACCGCTCTTTCAAACCAGTTCCTGTACACAGCTAAGTATTCTATAAGTCTCTAGCTGTGTCATTCTCGATAAAAGCACTGGATATGTGGTCCTGATGATTTCTAACAAGAATGAAACGCGTAGATTACTTCCCTTGCTTTTGTCGAGAATCTAATTGTAATACGTGACGTATTCTATTCTATAGCGATTAGGTCTTCAAAATGTTTATTATAAACATACAGAATATTTTCGAATATTCTATGTCTATATTCACATATATATCGCTATTTCAGAGCATTTATTCCAATTTCTAATTTCTGCCGGACCGGCAACCGCTCTTTCAAACCAGTTCCTGTACACAGCTAAGTATTCTATAAGTCTCTAGCTGTGTCATTCTCGATAAAAGCACTGGATATGTGGTCCTGATGATTTCTAACAAGAATGAAACGCGTAGATTACTTCCCTTGCTTTTGTCGAGAATCTAATTGTAATACGTGACGTATTCTATTCTATAGCGATTAGGTCTTCAAAATGTTTATTATAAACATACAGAATATTTTCGAATATTCTATGTCTATATTCACATATATATCGCTATTTCAGAGCATTTATTCCAATTTCTAATTTCTGCCGGACCGGCAACCGCTCTTTCAAACCAGTTCCTGTACACAGCTAAGTATTCTATAAGTCTCTAGCTGTGTCATTCTCGATAAAAGCACTGGATATGTGGTCCTGATGATTTCTAACAAGAATGAAACGCGTAGATTACTTCCCTTGCTTTTGTCGAGAATCTAATTGTAATACGTGACGTATTCTATTCTATAGCGATTAGGTCTTCAAAATGTTTATTATAAACATACAGAATATTTTCGAATATTCTATGTCTATAATAATACAAATATTTGTAAGTTCAAAGTTACGTTCACATCAAATTCAAAATGTGTTCATTACACATCTCACGAACATCATCTTAGATCAAGTGTGATGTAACTATGTTTATACACTGCCATAAATAAATGTAATTTAAAACATGTCAAACCTCTTCCGATAATACTTCGTCCATTGTTTCTTCGTCATCGGATGCAATTGATTTCACTCTTTCACGCTGTTCTGTGGACGCTTTTTCTGTATTGTTTGCTTCAAAATAAAAGTAAAAATACTTGATTAGAATAGGCTACGTGATTATGCAACTTATCACTTCCAGAAGTCATACAGCTTCTTTTGAAACACTTTCAAATTGGTCATTATATAAATAACCAAATTTTGAAACAAATGTTTATAGATTATTTTTAATCAGTCTAATAGATAGTTAGATAAAAATATACAATATAAAAAATATTCCACGTGGATTATGTTTATATTAAACTGAAATAAACCACGTGTGTACATCATCGGGTCAAAGGTAAGAAAGACCAGTAAAGCGACCTTTAATTTCATTGGCAATTAAAACGTTTGATTATAATCTATGACCCTAGATTAAAAATCAATTTTGAAATATATGATATAGATTTAAATTATATAAAAAACACGAACTGCTACACTCAAGCTCCCTGCCACCCTACTTTCCCTCAAACACTGTTTTTCCAAAAGTTCTAATTTAAAAATAAACTTAGTAGGCAGCTATCCCTATCCAGTCATGTCAGACATTGAAGAGTTGTGAATAGATTATTTGCTCCAAAGATTAAGCTATAAACAAAGTATGATATAAGGATGAAATTTATTCATGTTTAACGTCTGTAAATAGCGATAGACCAAGCGGTAAGAATATTTGCTTTATTTCTCTAATCAGGAACTAAACACAGTTTAATATAAAAAGTAATTATCTCTAAACACATATGGACTAATCACCAGATTCAGAGTGTCCCAAAATAAGTGTTTTCAATGCCAGTAAAGTGCCAAGACTTGTTCTATTTGATTGGAACATAGCGGAAATTCTCTTCGTCGCTGCAGAAATGTTTTAATAGCTTCTTAACCGCTTGTAAAGCTAAACTTTATCTTAGAAAATCCCAGTTGGAATGCATCAGATATTTAAGAATAAACTTTGACAGTTATATAGAATTATCTAAACTGCGTTAAATGAATATACACGACATCTAAAACCCAAAACCACTCTACAGACTCAGTTGAACAATTTGTTTCAATAAACGCCAACGATCGGCATTAAAATGACTGCGTGATGAAGGCATCTTTCGAGTGTATTACTAGCTTGAAGCACTACGCAACGAAAAGAGTAATTTCAAGGGAGCGAAGTAGTTCGTTAACAGAAAGAGTGCTGCTTGACAATCAGTGGGGTGCAATTTGTTGGTCATTCTTGCGATGTTTTCTTGTTTGGCTTTCATGCACTCTTGGTCAGTTATCGAAAGAATCAGTGAGTCGAGAATACAGATATCATCCCTCGAGATCAGTCGTACCTCGATTAATACAGTTAAAATACTCCATACAACATTGTCAAATTAGCTTTGGTTGGTGCTCAACGCTGAAAAGCAGAGAAGAGGCCATTAAAGTAGCCGTAAAATAAGAAGACTAGGGAAAAGAGGCTAGAGTGTGGAAGTAAATGAGTCCAGTCAGATGACCTTCGTTTGGTATTGATCGAAGAGTATTTTGTGTGCAATAGTAGGACCATCGCCGATGTGGGAGCTGTATTCCATTGTTTGTCTCAAATGAGCTTTGTGGAAAGTCAGCAGTTGTTTGGAGCAGAAATAATCTCTGGCCTTTCAGGGATTCAGAAACCTAGCGTTAAATTTTTTATTTTTTATTTCATATTGTCCAAGACTTGTGTAAGGTACAAGTTGTTTCTCTTTGGTCGTGTCTTTGAACTATTGATTAAATTTGGAGAAGATTTCGAGGTGCGTGTCACAAAGGTGAGGTGTCAAGATTGCACATAGATGATGTCAGTGTGCTTATGGTTAAGAACGAGTGATAAGTGATATCATCTGCATCGAAGTGTCACAGGTCATTAAAGTAAGTATTGACATAATTTGGAGAATAAATTTGGTCGATTTAATCGACTCCTCATGTTTTATCAAACCTGAAAGAATGAATGGTGTTCAGTATTTTGCTCGGATAACTAATTTTATCGTGAATAAAGGAAACCATACTGAACATAATTACCAAAAAGCGTGTTTAGGTAGTTTTATGCTATTCAATCGATAACATTTTGTACTTTTGACCAATTCTCTCGTTTTCACTGTGACCCCGATACTGTAAAATCTCACTTTTCTATTCGATTGTCAAAATGAACCAGTTCCAGAGGGATGACCTTCATTTTGTTCTGCAGGAATAGTTACAGTACCAACATACACAGGAGAGAAGTGGGGTGACATCACTGATGGACTGAGCATGTCGCTCGAAAAACTCCGAGGAGTGATCTTTTCATTCGACCACCGAATAAATGCCGCGCGTTTCATGAACAATTTCCAAAGTGTTTGGATCGGCTGTACTACAGAGATGGGGATGGGAATTACCTGTTGGAAACAAGCTCTACGAGCACAGAAGTGCCAACAACCGAACTTATCCGAGTGACATGCAGAGAGACGAGACCATCCTGCACGCCATCGTCCAGTCAACGTGCGTTGCAGATTTGTAAGCTTTTTTTTTGCATATATAAATATTTATTTACAATAGTTTATAACTTTGCCTATTAATCCGTATGGTGAGCAAATGGGGTCCCACGTGCTGGCCTCCCCACAGCCCCGGCAGACAGGATGGAGAAGGCGTTTCCCCGGAGGATGGTAAGGGAAATGCGCTGGAAGAGCCATTCCAACTCGCGAGGCTCACACCTGCAGCTGGCTAGCTCAGCACCTATGGTGGTGAATAGGGAGGTAGCCCTAGGGCCAAGGACACCAGAAGTCTCCACTGCCAAGGGTACAACCGCAAACCTGTTGGAGAGCGACCAGTGTTTGGAGAGTTTGGCCTCCTCAGCCCGACGTGCAACAGAACCTGGGTCAGTCGCAGACTGCACCAGGTTGCGGCTGGAGAAAGTGTCGCTGCAAGTGACATCCCAGACGAGGGGTTTGCCACCGCGGAACGGGAAGGTGATCATACCGTGTGGCCTTTTGCCATCCCCTCGGTCCAGCCCCACGGTCGTCGAACATCCGCTATCGCGTGTGAGACGCATTCGGTTATTAGCCGAATCTCTATTGAAAATCAACTTGCCGCCTTCTCTCGGCAAGGAAGGGCACAAGTTTTGCCCTGTTTGGTGGCTATTGCGAAATAAGTTGTGTGATGAACACGAATGAAAAGTTTGCGAACACAGGCCAAGCCTTTATCAACATTTTCAACTACCACTTGGAAAGGAAGTTGAGGAAAGAAAGGGAGTATTTGTTTTCTGGTGAAATTTATGAAAGGTTTCTTCGTTGGAACTTCATTGGTACATCTGTTGATATAACGTCATTGGTACATCTGTTGATACAACTTCATTGGTACATCTGTTGATATAACGTCATTGGTACATCTGTTGATATAACGTCATTGGTACATCTGTTGATATAACTTCAGTGGTACATCTGTTGATATAACTTCAGTGGTACATCTGTTGATATAACTTCAGTGGTACATCTGTTGATATAACTTCAGTGGTACATCTGTTGATACAACTTCATTGGTACATCTGTTGATATAACTTCAGTGGTACATCTGTTGATATAACGTCATTGGTACATCTGTTGATATAACTTCAATGGTACATCTGTTGATATAACTTCATTGGTACATCTGCTGATATAACTTCATTGGTACATCTGCTGATATAACTTCAGTGGTACATGTATTAATGTAACTTTACTCGTGTATCTAATGATGTAACCTTATTGGTACATCTATTGATGGAACGCCCAGCACTACCACCAACATAATTCTAGGCCCAGGAATATCGTCCTTACTTTGAAACCCAAACATTTCCGAAACGACACTGCCTCCTACTCCACACAGACAACCAGATGTGAATGCTACATAATCCTCGAAAATAGGCTTTCGACTGATCCACATTGATCAGGGGTCCACCGAAGCCGGGTTTCTATCACATCCTCTCTACCCAGTATCACAACAGTTCTCTCTTTCCCCCCCAGCTAAACATAAATACAAATACACACACAAATATACCTCTCCGTTTTCTCGGTCTTAAACTTCTCTGAATCCGAGACCTCGTCAGGTGACGGTGGGCAGCAAACCATCACAAGAGGTCTGTGTACGGAGGAAGAGAAAAATAGAAGAAAATATCCACCCTACAATAAAAACTGGTGTTTCACCTGATGCCAATGGTTTCCTTATCTAACCATACCTACATTATCAATACAACAACACCAACACCACCACCACCACCACCACCACCACCAACAACAACAATGAAGTCCAACCAGCCATCACACTTGTACAACTCTTTATCAACTTTGATGCTGTTCGAAAGAGCGTCAATTTAATAGAAGAGGTTATAAACAGAATATGAAGTACTTTTTTTAGTTTAGAATATAATTGTTTCTTCATTTAGTAGAAGGCCAGCAATTACCCCAGTGCATTACTGGTGCTTTATTGTATGACCCCGTAAGGATGAAAGGTAACGCTAACCTCAGCGTGATCTGAACTCAAGTCATAAAGGGCCGTAACTCTATGCTGCAAGGGCTGTAACCGGTTTGATGCATATCTGGATTTTCCCTAAGTAGTAACTTGATGATTTATTTATTAAGAGTGTCTTTAAAGAAAATTCACGATCTGATTTTTAAAGATTATGGTTGATATCTCGAGGTTTACCTTATATAGTGAGATTCCGTTATAACGAAATTGACAGGGTATAAAATAATTCGTTGTAACGAAAAATTCTTTATAACGAGATCGACCGAAACAAATCGAGCGTTTGTTTGTTATTATATCAGGGATTGAAAAAAACTCGTTATACAGAAAAATTCGTTATAATGGTATTTGTTATAACGGAATTTTACCTGTATGCAAATGGCCATATTTGAAGATTGCTTCTTGGGTAACTGTAAGTTCTGCAAGTAACTTAGGAATAAAGGTTGTAAGATAATACAGGGAAATTCCGTTATAACGAAATTCACGGGGTATAAAAAAATTCGTTGTAACGAACAATTCTTTATAACGAGATCGACCCAAACAAATCGAGCGTTTGTTTGTTATTACCTCGGGGATTGAAAAGAAGATGGTAGAAACAGGATATAAAACTGTTTTGCTATTATGTAACTTACTGTCTTCGCTTTCCTCATTGATTCTCTGAAATAATATAAAAGTACAAATAACATCAAATGAATATTTAGTTAAAACTGTAAATATTTCATTCAATATAACAGCTTAATGTTTTAATGCATGATTAGAGGAAAAACTTCATTTTTAATAAATATATTTGAGAAACAAAGTGTAAAAATCCTTTTCTCTAGTTTATTTAAGCGGGTCATATGTATATGTATATGTGTACGTATATATGTATGTATTTGTGTATGTATGTATGCATGTATGTATGTATTTATGTATTTATGTATGTATGTATTTATGTATGTATGTCAAGGATTGTCAAGATGGTATCTATCTCAGATATCCCACTTCCGGCAAGCTGTTTAACCTCAGGCGTCTCACTGACAACACTAAGGTACTGAGTATCTTAATAAGATAATTTCTGTATGCAGATGATTGTGATCTCTTTGCACACTCCCAGAGTGTCCTGCAACACCTTATGAATTCTTTTTTGAATGCGTGCAGTGCTTTGGTACTGTCAATCAGTCTGAAGAAGACTATCCGTAGCAGGTTAGTACATGACGACAAAGTTTTCAATAAACCCTCCATATACGTATACGGTCAAAAGCTGAAGGATGCTGACACATTTGTGTATTTGGGGAGTACTCTGAGTGTGACCTGCTCTCTGGATGCAGAAGTTGGTCTACGTGTTAGTAAAGCAAGTGAGTCATTTGGAATGCTCAGCGACCATCTTTGGTGCAGGCGAGGAATCACAATGAGGCTCAAGGTGCGAGTGTATGCTGCATGTGTACTGCCAGCTTTTCTGTATGCGTGTGAGACATGGGTTGCCTACAGAAAGATGCTCGGTATTAAGTGGCATATGCTTGTGAGTGATGTTGAGGTCCTGGAGAGAAGTGAGTGTCGGAGTATTGAGAGTATCATCCACCAACGGCGTTTGCGATGGACTGGACACCTCTGCAGAATGGAGGATGATCGAATCCCCAAATAACTCTTGTATGGCGAGCTTTGTGAGGGTAAGAGACCACCTCACAAGCCAAGGCTCCGATTCAAGGATTGTGTAAAGGACTCATTGAAAAAAAACTGGTTTGATGGTGAGATAGAAGCTCTTGAAAGCGAAACTTGGCGTGGAATGGTGAGTGATGGGGTCCATAATTTTGAGGACAGACGCATAGAGCACGAGAAGATCAAACGGGATGTGCGTAAGCAATGCCCTGGTGTATCTCTCGAAACTATCGGTGTCTCCATTGAATTGAAGTGCCCTGGGTGTGGAAAAATATGCTTGAGCAAATCTGGTCTCAGGAGCCATAGTCCCAACCATGTTCAAAGAGAACCAGTGAACTATGATCTCCACGGTATTGTGAGGATTCACAAGCAGCCTGATGCAAGACCTAAGGCCAGGGAGATCCATAGTTGTCGTCAGTGTGCGAAGGAGTGCAAGTCTCTAGCAGGCTTGAAAAGTCATATTCGAGCATCACACAGCTGAATCTGACAAGCGATTGCAATACTCTTAGCAGAGTTTGCAGCCATCATGTATGTATGTATGCGCGGGGACATAGAAATAATTGGACTAGTTGCCCGATCGTGCGGTTAAACCACTGGGAGTGAAGGACCCCTAGCCTTTGTCAGGGCATTCTTCCAGGAGAAAGCAACTCAATAAACTGGGATAACTCCAACATAAAACCTGTGGCAGAATAGTTACCGATGATGTTGCTCTTTTCTTCTTTTCGGGTTATAGCTACTGTCGCTCAGAGAGTGGGATTGGCTCAGTCTACAGTCTTTCCTCACTTTAAAAAAATCTTTAGGCACCGGCATTGCACTATAGCATTAATTGATAATTATTAATAATGTTATATTGTGCAATGGCTATACTCGATAACGAGGCGGTAGCCATCATGTATGTATGTATGTATGTATGTATGTATGTATGTATGTATGTATGTATGTATGTATGTATGTATGTATGTATGTATGTATGTATGTATGTATGTATGTGTGTGTGTAACTAAATCTTCGGTGTGTTTAAACCACATCATAATGTTATTTATTGTGACAATTCTTCAATGATTATGCATGATTAATTTACATAAAACCTTCACTGTTGTAGGTTTTGCATAGCATAAGCTTCTTTGCAGAACCTGGTTAAACAATTGCTTTGGTAGGATCCACTGGTTGTGGTAAAAGCAAAATAATACAATTATGTATGTATGTATGTGTATAGTATCATCATCATCACATTTAACGTCTATTTTCCATACATGCATGCATTAGAGGACTATCACGCAATGGGATTAGGCCGATCTGGTGACCATGTTTTGCTCGCATGCACTTTTTGCATTACCGTCATACAAGGTGGAATGGGGGCTCTTTTCTTGTGACACCAGTACCACCATCATTCAGAATGGACTGGGTATGTATGTATGTGTATGTCAGTGTGTGTGTGTATGTTTGTATGTATGGATTATGTATATATGCATGTATGTATGTATGTGTGAGTGTATGTGTGTAATCTACTATATTTAACACAAAATATAAATATTAGTACAAACAAATCTAACATTCGTGTCAGGGTTGGTTTTTACTTCCTGTACCAATCATAGTTACAAGAAACCACCCAATAGATTTTACTTCCTGTATCAGTGGTAGGTACAAAAAACCACCCAATAGATTTTACTTCCTGTGTCAGTAGTAGGTACAAGAAATCACAAAATAGATTTTACTTTCTGTGTCAGTGGTTGGTACAAGAAACCATCCAATAGATTTACTTCTGTGACAGTGGTAGGTAAAAGAAACCATCCAATAGATTAACTTCCTGTATCAGTGGTAGGTACAAGAAACCATCCAATAGATTTACTTACTGTGACAGTGGAAGGTACAAGAAACCATCCAATAGATTTACTTCCTGTGACAGTGGAAGGTACAAGAAACCATCCAATAGATTTACTTCCTGTGTCAGTGGTTGGTACAAGAAACCATCCAAAAGATTTACTTCCTGTGTCAGTGGTAGGTACAAGAAACCATCCAATATATTTACTTCCTGTATCAGTGTTAGGTACAAGAAACCATTCAATATATTTTACTTCCTGTGTCTATGGTAGGTACAAGAAACCATCCAATAGATTTACTTCCTGTGACAATGGTAGGTACAAGAAACCATCCAATAGATTCTACTTCCTGCCTCTATAGTAGGTACAAGAAACCATCCAATAGATTTATTTCCTGTGTCAGTGGTAGGTACAAGAAACCATCCAATAGTTTTACTTCCTGTGCCATTGCAAGTTACGAGAAACCGTCCAAAATATTTAAAATTCTGTGTCAGTGGTAGTTAAAAGGAACCATCCAATAGTTTTTACTTCTTGTGTCATTGCAAGTTACAAGAAACCATCCAATACTTTTTACTTCGTGTTTCATTGAAAATTACAAGAAACCATCCAATAATTTTTACTTCCTGTGTCATTGCAAGTTACAAGAAACCATCCAATATATTTTAATTCCTGTGTCAGTGGTAGTTACAAGGAACCATCTAATAGTTTTTACATCCTGTGTCAGTGGTAGTTACAAGAGACCATCCATTAGTAATTACTTCCTGTATTATTGAAACAATACAATAATTTTTAGTTCCTCTGTCAGTGGTAGTTACAAGATACTATCCAATACTTTTACTTCCTGTGTCATTACAAGTTACAAGAAACCATCCAATAAGTTTTACTACGTGTGTCAGTGGTAGTTACAAGAAACCATCCAATAGATTTTATTTCCTGTGACAATCATAGTTACAAGAAACAATCGAATAGTTCTTAATTCCTGTGTAAGTGGTTGGTACAAGAAACCATCCAATAGATTTACTTCCTGTGTCAGTGGTAGGTACGACAAACGATCCGATAGATTATACTTCCTGTGTCATTGCAAGTTACAAGAAACCATCCAATATATTTTAATTCCTGTGTCAGTGGTAGTTAGAAGGAACCATCCAATAGTTTTTACTTCCTGTGTCATTGCAAGTTACAAGAAACCATCAAATAGTTTTTACTTCCTGTTTCATTGAAAATTAAAAGAAACAATCCAATAAATTTTACTTCCTGTGTCATTGCAAGTTACAAGAAACAATCCAATATATTTTACTTCCTCTGTCAGTGGTAGGTACAAGAAACCATCCAATATATTTACTTCCTGTGTCAGTGGTAATTATAAGAAACCATCCAATAGATTTACTTCCTGTGACAGTGGTAGGTACAAGTAACCATCCAATAGATTTACTTCTTGTGTTAGTGGTAGTTACAAGAAACCATCCAATAGATTTACTTCCTGTGACAATGGCAGGTACAAGGAACCATCCAATAGATTTTAATTCCTGTGCCTATAGTAGGTACAAGAAACCATCCAATAGATTTACTTCCTGTGACAATGGCAGGTACAAGAAACCATCCAATAGATTTTAATTCCTGTGTCTATGGTAGGTACAAGAAACCATCCAATAGATTTACTTCCTGTGTCAGTGGTTGGTACAAGAAACCATTCAATAGATTTACTTCCTGTGACAATGGCAGGTACAAGAAACCATCCAATAGATTTTAATTCCTGTGTCTATGGTAGGTACAAGAAACCATCCAATAGATTTACTTCCTGTGACAGTGGTAGGTACAAGAAACCCTCCAAAAGATTTACTTCCTGTGTCAGTGGAAGGTACAAGAAACAATCCAATAGATTTTAATTCCTGCCTCTATGCTAGGTACAAGAAACCATCGAATAGATATACTTCCTGTGTCAGTGGTATGAACAAGAAACCATCCAATAGATTTACTTCCAGTGTCAGTGGTATTTACAAAAACCATCCAATAGATTTACTTCCTGTGTCAGTGGTAGTTACAAGAAACCATCCAATCAATTTACTTCCTGTGTCAGTGGTAGTTACAAGAAACCATCCAATAGATGTACTTCCTGTGTCAGTGGTAGTTACAAGAAACCATCCAATAGATTTACTTCCTGTGTCAGTGGTAGTTACAAGAAACCATCCAATAGATTTTAATTCCTGCCTCTATGGTAGGTACAAGAAACCATCCAATAGATTTACTTCCTGTGTCAGTGGTAGGCACAACAAACAATCCAATAGATTTTACTTCCTGTGTCATTGCAAGTTACAAGAAACCATCCAATATATTTTAATTCCTGTGTCAGTGGTAGTTCGAAGGAACCATCCAATAGTTTTTACTTCCTTTGTCATTGCAAGTTACAAGAAACCATCCAATATATTTTAATTCCTGTGTCAGTGGTAGTTCGAAGGAACCATCCAATAGTTTTTACTTCCTTTGTCATTGCATGTTACAAGAAACCATCCAAATTTTTTACTTCCTATTTCATTGAACACTACAAGAAACAATCCAATAATTTTTACTTCCTATGTCATTGCAAGTTACAAGAAACCATCCAATAGTTTTTACTCCCTGTGTCATTGCAAGTTACAAGAAACCATCCAATATATTTTAATTCCTGTGTCAGTGGTAGTTACAAGGAACCATCTAATAGTTTTTACTTCATGTGTCAGTGGTAGTTACAAGGAACCATCTAATAGATTTTACTTCCTGTGTCAGTGGTGGTTACAAGAACCCATCCAATAGTAATTACTTCCTGTGTTATTGAAACAATCCAATAATTTTTAGTGCCTCTGTCAATGGTAGTTACAAGATACCATCCAATACTTTAATTCCTGTGTCATTACAAGTTACAAGAAACCATCCAATAATTTTTACTACCTGTGTCAGTGGTTGTTACAAGAAACCATCCAATAGATTTTACTTCCTGTACCAATCATAGTTACAATAAACCAACGAATAGATTTACTTCCTGTGTCAGTGGTTGGTACAAGAAACCATCCAATAGATTTACTTCATGTGTCAGTGGTAAGTACCAGAAACCACCCAATAGATTTACTTCCTCTCTCAGTGGTAGATACAAGAAACCATCTATTAAATTTACTTCCTGTGACAGTGGTAGGTACAAGAAACCATCCAATAGATTTACTTCCTGTGTCAGTGGTTGGTACAAGAAACCATTCAATAGATTTACTTCCTGTGACAATGGTAGGTACAAGAAACCATCCAATAGATTTTAATTCCTGTGTCTATGGTAGGTACAAGAAACCATCCAATAGATTTACTTCCTGTGACAGTGGTAGGTACAAGCAACCATCCAATAGATTTACTTCCTGTTTCAGTGGTAGTTACAAGAAACCATCCAATAGATTTACTTCCAGTGTCAGTTGTAGTTACAAGAAACCATGAAATAGATGTACTTCCTGTGTCAGTGGTAGTTACAAGAAACCATCCAATAGATTTACTCCAGGTGTCAGTGGTAGGTACAAGAAACCATCCAATAGATTTTAATTCCTGCCTCTATGGTAGGTACAAGAAAACATCCAATAGATTTACTCCTGTGTCAGTTGTAGGAACAAGAAACCATCCGATAGATTTACTTCCTGTGTCAGTTGTGGTACAAGAAACCATCCTATAGATTTACTTCATGTGTCAGTGATAGGTAAAGAAACCACCCAATAGATTTTAATTCCTGCCTCTATGGTAGGTACAAGAAACCATCCAATAGATTTACTTCCTGTGTCAGTGGTAGGAACAAGAAACCATCCAATAGATTTTCTTCTTGTGTCAGTGGTAGGTACAACAAACTATCCAATAGATTTTACTTCCTGTGTCATTGCAAGTTACAAGAAAACATCCAATAGAATTTATTTCCTGTGATATTGAAAGTTACAAGAAACAATCCAATAATTTTTAGTTCCTGTGTCAGTGGTAGTTACAAGATACCATCCAATAGATTTTACTTCCTGTGTCAGTGGTTGGTACAAGAAGCCATCCAAAAGATTTACTTCCTGTGGCAGTGGTAGGTACAAGAAACCATCCAATAGATTTAATTACTATGTCAGTGGTAGGTTCAAGAAATCATCCAATAATTTTTACTTCCTGCGTCATTGAAAGTTACCAGAACCGTCCAATGGATTTATTTCCTGTGTCAGTGGTAGGTACAAGTATCCACCAATAGTTTATACTCCCTTTGTCATTGCAATTTACAAGAAATCATCCAATAGTATTTATTTCCTGTGATATTGAAAGTTACAAGGAACAATCCAATTATTTTTAGTTCCTGTGTCAGTGGTAGTTACAAGATACCATCCAATAGTTTTTACTTCCTGTGTCAGTGGTTGGTACAAGAAGCCATCCAAAATATTTACTTCCTGTGCCAGTGGTTGGTACAAGAAGCCATCCAAAAGATTTACTTCCTGTGTCAGAGGTTGGTACAAGAAGCCACCCATAAGATTTACTTCCTGTGTCAGTGGTTGGTACAGGAAAGCATCCAATAGATTTATATCATGTGTCAGTTGTAGGTACAAGAAATCATCCAATAGATTTAATTCCTGTGTCAGTGGTTGGTACAGGAAAGCATCCAATAGATTTATATCATGTGTCAGTGGTAGGTACAAGAAATCATCCAATAGATTTAATTCCTGTGTCAGTGGTTGGTACAAGAAACCATCCAATAGATTTATATCCTGTGTCAGTGGTAGGTATAAGAAACCATCCAATAGATTTATATCCTGTAACAGAGGTAGGTACAAGAAACCATCCAATAGATTTACTTCCTGTGTCAGTGGTAGGTACAAGACAACATCCAATAGATTTTACTTCATGTTACAGTTGTAGGTAGAGAAACCATCCGATAAATTTACTTCCTGTGTCAGTGGTAGGTACAAGAAACCATCCAATAGATTTACTTCCTGTGTCAGTTGTAGGTACAAGAAACCATCCAATAGATTTACTTCCTGTGTCAGTGGTTGGTACAAGAAACCATCCAATAGATTTAATTCCTGTGTCAGTGGTTGGTATAAGAAACCATCCAATAGATTTACTTCCTGTGTCAGTTGTAGTTACAGATACCATCCAATAGATTTAATTCCTGTGACAGTAGAACGTACAAGAAACCAGCCAATACATTTACTTCCTGTGTCAGTGGTAGGTACAAGAAAACCTCCAATAGATTTACTTCCTGTGACAGTGGTAGATACAAGAAACCATCCCATAGATTTACTTCCTCTGACAGTGGTAGGTACAAGAAACCATCCCACAGATTTAATTCCTGTGACAGTGGTCGGAACAAGAAATCATCCAATAGATTTACTTACTGTCAGTGGTTGGTACAAGAAACCATTCAATAGATTTACTTCCTGTGTCACTGGTAGGTACAAGAAATCATCCAATAGATTTACTTCCTGTGTCAGTGGTTGGTACAATAAACCATCAATCGATTTACTTCCTGTGTCAGTGGTAAGTACAAGAAACCATCCAATAGATTTACTTCCTTTATCAGTGGTTGGTACAAGAAACCATCCAATAGATTTTACTTCCTGTGTCATTGAAAGTTACCAGAAACCATCCAATATATTTTACTTCCTGTGTCAGTGGTAGTTACAAGGAACCATCCAATAGTTTTTTCTTCCTGTGACATTGCAGGTTACAAGAAATCATACAATAGTTCTTAGTTCCTGTATCAGTGGTAGGTACAAGAAACCATCCAATAGATTTACTTCCTGTGACAGTAGAAGGTACGAGAAACCATCCAATGGATTTTACTTCCTGTGTCAGTGGTTGGTACATGACACCCTCCAATAGATTTTACTTCCTGTGTCAGTGGTACGTATAAGGAACCATCCAATAGATTTACTTCCTGTGTCAGTGGTACGTATAAGGAACCATCCAATAGATTTTACTTCCTGTGTCAGTGGTACGTACCAGAAACAATCCAATAGATTAAATTCCTGTGTCAGTGGTAGTTACAATAAAACCTTCAATAGATTTATTTTCTGTGTCAGTGGTTGGTACAAGAAACCATCAAAGAGATTTACTTCCTGTGACAATATGTACAAGAAACCATCCAATAGGTTTTACTTCCTGTGTCAGTAGTAGGTACAAGAAATCATCCAATAGATTTACTTCCTGTGTCAGTGGTTGGTACAATAAACCATAAATCGATTTACTTCCTGTTTCATTGGTAAGTACAAGAAACCATCCAATAGATTTACTTCTTTTATCAGTGGTTGGTACAAGAAACTGTAGTGACCTACATTCCGCGAGCTCACATACATTCTCTGTGCGTGATTTGGCTCAGTTCAGCCAATCAGTGCCAGTAGAAGAGGACGTATCCCTACGCGCCCTGAGGAAGAAATTCCCCGCGAAGATTTGAAGAATCTCTCTCTTGTACCGGAAACTTCAAGCCAGCAACACGCATAATGTAGCAGTGAGATATTGCACCCCTAGCCTCGCCGGCTTAACGGCGCAATGGCACATTCCCTTTTGTAACCTCTTTTTATCTGTAACTTCAACCATATAAATAAACAAACATTTCATCTCTAATTACTGCGGTTGAAGTCGTTGTTATGTTACTCGTGTATCAATGACATCTTTAATCCATGCTGCTGGAATTGGCGACCTGACGAAAGGAATATTGTAAATAGATGGTAAATAGATCGAGAGACCTTCCCTCACGTCTATGTCAACAAGATAATCCAAGGAGGATACTATCACTTACCACACTGGCAACTAACGACCACTGATTCTACCACCCTGCTAAAGTGGCGACTACTCAATAACTAATACTGCTAAAGTGGTGACCGACGTAAGAATATCACGCAGCCCTTCTTATTCATTCAGTTTAACTTTTATTGCCACGTCGCAACTTGCGAAAATCCAGAATATTCCTTTTAAGATTTTTGAAAAATTAGCAGTATTTCAAAAACTTTTTCGCCACGAAAAAATTTCAAGATGGCTACCGACATGTCATGGCTACGCTTGACAACAACAATGACAGCAGCAGCGACAGCGTTGTTTAACCACTGACCAATACAGGGAACAGTGAGTGGCAGCTTCATAACCTTACCGACGCCAACCACCACACATCGGAAATTTCAAAACGGCTTGTAACTTTACCGACGCAACCACCATACCTTCTGTCTCGTTACCACAGGGACGCGAGAAATTGAGACAGTAGTTTTCTCACCATTATGGCGTCAGACGTGACTGCCATATTTGGTGACTCCTACTCTACAGAAGATTCTTTGACTTTGCTTTAACAATAAGCAACACAACCGTGTGGCGGGACGGGAACATGGCCACGAAATCTCACAAAAACACCATACATCTAACCCCTAACGGCATTAACAAACTTCTTTTTCAGTTTTCAGATAGAACTAGTGTCTGTACACTGGTGATGTGTGAACTATTTGACTTTGAAAAACTTTGAACTTATTGAGCAATTTCTCTGCTCCCCTAGATTGACTTTGAATTATCAGTTTGTTACATTCACATATTTCTTTGTAGAATGCATTTACTTGTTTTGTGCTCTTTTGCTAT
The DNA here is from genome assembly GCA_964016885.1 of Eledone cirrhosa. Lineage (NCBI taxonomy): Eukaryota > Metazoa > Mollusca > Cephalopoda > Octopoda > Eledonidae > Eledone > Eledone cirrhosa. Next base: position 35,875,744 of record OZ024740.1, on the reverse strand, counting down.
TTGCTTGCTCATGGTTTTTGTTCATTCACATTCTTTGTTGTTTTACATGCCTGCATATGCACACATTTTTTTTTATCACACACCAACATGTTGTTCTTGGTATATGTTCTTCAAACGTAATATTCTGCGAGTCCCTTTTCACCTGGTTGAGATGCTGGCAGCTCACAGATCTTAATCCACTGGATTCAAACAGTCACCGCAACACGAGAATACTAATTGACGCTGAACTCAAACAGCTTCGCATCTCGTTGCACACTGATCGTCCATGACGGCCATCCGTCTTGTTGTTTTTGCCCGACTCGCTGGGAAAGCAACAAATTGAACTGGACTTGTCAACATTTCGGCCACTTCTGTGGATTCGCCCGAATTATGGAATTTACACTGCAACCCACCTACAGATTAAACTTGCCTTTTGTTCTTTACAAAGCAGCCAGCCATTTTTTCCTGGCTCCAAGGCACATTCGACAATACATCTGGGGGCCATCATTTTCTCGCCAGCACTGGTAAACTACCATAATAGCTTCGTTCACAGCTACTGGTACAACGCTTACCATTAACATTTAATGCAAGAACAGCAACTTCGCCCATGTCAGACTTTATCCGTTTTTTGTTAGACCTTTGGCGGTCACGTATAAACAACAAAACAACTGGTCATTTGACACAGCGGCTCAACACGGCCCGTAGCGCCTCATTTTTTGTTCTTGCATGCAACCTTCTGCTCAATTATTTTTTCACTGATGTGCTCTTTCAGCATTTGTTCTTGCTGATTTAATATGTGGGTCCTTGGTTTCTTCGTTATCGATTTTCGGCTGAAAATCTGGTGGGAGGTGATGTAGTGACCTACATTCCGCGGGCTCACATACATTCTCTGTGCGTGATTTGGCTCAGTTCAGCCAATCAGCGCCAGTAGAAGAGGATGTATCCCTACGCGCCCCGAGGAAGAAATTCCCCGCGAAGATTTGAAGAATCTCTCTTTTGTACCGGAAACTTCAAGCCAGCAACACGCATAATGTAGCAGTGAGATATTGCACCCCTAGCCTCGCCGGCTTAACGGCGCAATGGCACATTCCCTTTTGTAACCTCTTTTTATCTGTAACTTCAACCATATAAATAAACAAACATTTCATCTCTAATTACTGCGGTTGAAGTCGTTGTTATGTTACTCGTGTCTCAATGACATCTTTAATCCATGCTGCTGGAATTGGCGACCTGACGAAAGGAATATTGTAAATAGATGGTAAATAGATCGAGGGACCTTCCCTCACGTCTATGTCAACAAGATAATCCAAGGAGGATACTATCACTTACCACACTGGCAACTAACGACCACTGATTCTACCACCCTGCTAAAGTGGCGACTACTCAATAACTAATACTGCTAAAAAACCATCCAATAGTTTTTACTTCCTGTGTCAGTGGTTGGTACAAGAAACCATCCAATAGATTTTACTTCCTGTGTCATTGAAAGTTACCAGAAACCATCCAATATATTTTACATCCTGTGTCATTGCAAGTTACAAGAAACCATCCAATAGTTTTTACTTCCTGTGACATTGCAAATTACAAGAAAACATCCAATAGTTTTTACTTCCTGTGACATTGCAGGTTACAAGAAACCATACAATAGTTCTTAGTTCCTGTATCAGTGGTAGGTACAAGAAACCATCCAATAGATTTACTTCCTGTGACAATATGTACAAGAAACCATCCAATAGGTTTTACTTCCTGTGTCAGTAGTAGGTACAAGAAATCAGCCAATAGATTTACTTCCTGTGTCAGTGGTTCGTACAATAAACCATCAATCGATTTACTTCCTGTTTCATTGGTAAGTACAAGAAACCATCCAATAGATTTACTTCCTTTATCAGTGGTTGGTACAAAAAACCATCCAATAGTTTTTACTTCCTGTGTCAATGCAAGTTATAAGAAATCATCCAATAGATTTTACTTCCTGTGTCATTGAAAGTTACCAGAAACCATCCAATATATTTTACTTCCTGTGACATTGCAGATTACAAGAAAACATCCAATAGTTTTTACTTCCTGTGACATTGCAGGTTACAAGAAACCATACAATAGTTCTTAGTTCCTGTATCAGTGGTAGGTACAAGAAGCCATCCAATAGATTTACTTCCTGTGACAGTAGAAGGTACAAGAAACCATCCCACAGATTTAATTCCTGTATCAGTGGTAGGTACAAGAAATCATCCAATAGATTTACTTACTGTCAGTGGTAGGTACAAGAAACCATTAAATAGATTTACTTCCTGTGTCACTGGTAGGTACAAGAAATCATCCAATAGATTTACTTCCTGTGTCAGTGGTTGGTACAATAAACCATCAATCGATTTACTTCCTGTGTCAGTGGTAAGTACAAGAAACCATCCAATATATTTACTTCCTTTATCAGTGGTTGTTACAAGGAACCATTCAATAGTTTTTACTTCCTGTGACATTGCAGGTTACAAGAAAACATCCAATAGTTTTTACTTCCTGTGACATTGCACGTTACAAGAAACCATACAATAGTTCTTGGTTCCTGTATCAGTAGAAGATACAAGAAACCATCCAATAGATTTTACTTCCTGTGTCAGTGGTTGGTACATGACACCATCCAATAGATTTTACTTCCTGTGCTTGTGGTAGGTACAAGAAACCATCCAATAGATTTTACTTCCTGTGTCAGTGGTTGGTACATGACACCCTACAATAGATTTTACTTCCTGTGTCAGTGGTACGTATAAGGAACCATCCAATAGATTTTACTTCCTGTGTCAGTGGTTGGTACATGACACCATCCAATAGATTTTACTTCCTGTGTCAGTGGTACGTATAAGGAACAATCCAATAGATTTTACTTCCTGTGTCAGTGGTTGGTACATGACACCCTCCAATAGATTTTACTTCCTGTGCTTGTGGTACGTACAAGAAACCATCCAATAGATTTTACTTCTTGTGTCAGTGGTACGTATAAGGAACCATCCAATAGATTTTACTTCCTGTGTCAGTGGTTGGTACATGACACCATCCAATAAATTTTACTTCCTGTGTCAGTGGTACGTATAAGGAACCATCCAATAGATTAAATTCCTGTGTCAGTGGTAGTTACAATAAAACCTTCAATAGATTTATTTTCTGTGTCAGTGGTTGGTACAAGAAACCATCAAAGAGATTTACTTCCTGTGACAATATGTACAAGAAACCATCCAATAGGTTTTACTTCCTGTGTCAGTAGTAGGTACAAGAAATCATCCAATAGATTTACTTCCTGTGTCAGTGGTTGGTACAATAAACCATCAATCGATTTACTTCCTGTTACATTGGTAAGTACAAGAAACCATCCAATAGATTTACTTCCTTTATCAGTGGTTGGTACAAGAAACCATCCAATAGTTTTTACTTCCTGTGTCAATGCAAGTTACCAGAAACCATCCAATATATTTTACTTCCTGTGTCATTGAAAGTTACCAGAAACCATCCAATATATTTTACTTCCTGTGTCAGTGGTTGGTACATGACACCATCCAATAGATTTTACTTCCTGTGTCAGTCGTACGTACCAGAAACCATCCAATAGATTAAACTCCTGTGTCAGTGGTAGTTACAATAAAACCTTCAATAGATTTATTTTCTGTGTCAGTGGTTGGTACAAGAAACCATCAAAGAGATTTACTTCCTGTGACAATATGTACAAGAAACCATCCAATAGGTTTTACTTCCTGTGTCAGTAGTAGGTCCAAGAAATCATCCAATAGATTTACTTCCTGTGTCAGTGGTTGGTAAAATAAACCATCAATCGATTTACTTCCTGTTACATTGGTAAGTACAAGAAACCATCGAATAGATTTACTTCCTTTATCAGTGGTTGGTACAAGAAACCATCCAATAGTTTTTACTTCCTGTGTCAATGCAAGTTACCAGAAACCATCCAATATATTTTACTTCCTGTGTCATTGAAAGTTACCAGAAACCATCCAATATATTTTACTTCCTGTGTCATTGCAAGTTACGAGAAAACATCCAATGGTTTTTACTTCCTGTGACATTGCAGGTTACAAGAAACCATACAATAGTTCTTAGTTCATGTATCAGTGGTAGGTACAAGAAACCATCCATTAGATTTACTTCCTGTGACAGTAGAAGGTACAGGAAACCATCCAATATATTTACTTCCTGTGTCAGTGGTTGGTACAAGAAGCCATCCAATAAATTTACTTCCAGTGTCAGTGGTTTGTACAAGAAACCATACAAAATTTTACTTCCTGTGTCATTGCAAGTTACAAGAAACCATCCAATAGATTTACTTTCTCTCTCATTGGTAGGTACAATTAACCATTCAACAGATTTACTTCCTGTGTCAGTGGTTGTTACAAGAAACCATCCAAAAGTGTTTAAATCCTGTGACAGTGGTTCGTACAAGAAATCATCCAATAGATTTACTCCCTGTGTTAGAGGTAGGTACAAGAAACCATTCAATAGATTTACTTGCTCTGACAGTGGTAGGTACAAGAAACCATCCAATACATTTTACTTCCTGTGTCAGTGGTTGGTACAAGACACCATCCAATAGATTTTACTTCCTGTGTCAGTGGTACGTACAAGAAGCCATCCAATAGCTTTAATTCCTGTGTAAGTGGTTGTTACAAAATCCATCCAAGAGATTTACTTCCTGTGTCAGTGGTTTGTACAAGAAACCATCCAATAGAATTAATTCCTGTGACAATGGTAGGTACAAGAAACTAATCAAATAGATTTTAATTCCTGTGTCAGTGGTTGGTAAAAGAAATCATCCAATATATTTTACTTCCTGTGTCAATGGTTGGTACAAGAAATCATCCAATAGATTTACTTCCTGTGTCAGTGGTTGGTACAAGAAACCATTCAATAGATTTACTTCCTGTGTCAGTGTTAGCTACAAGAAATAATCCAATAGATTTAATTGCTGTGTCAGTGGTAGGTACAAGATACCATCCAATAGATTTACTTACTGTGTCAGTGGTAAGTACAAGAAACCATCCAATAGATTTACTTCCTGTGTCAGTGTTAGCTACAAGAAATAATCCAATAGATTTAATTGCTGTGTCAGTGGTAGGTACAAGATACCCTCCAATAGCTTTACTTTCCTTGACAGTGGTAGGTACAAGAAATCATCCAAAAGATTTTCTCCCTGTGTCAGTGGTTGGTACAAGAATCCATCCAATAGATTTACTTCCTGTGTCAATGGTAGGTACAAGAAACCATCCAATAGATTTTACTTCCTGTGTCAGTGTTAGGTACAAGAAACCATCAAATAGATTTACCTCCTGTGTCAGTGGTTGGTACAGGAAACCATCCAATAGATTTATATCATGTGTCAGTGGTAGGTACAAGAAATCATCCAATCGATTTACTTCCTGTGTCAGTGGTTGGTACAAGAAACCATCCAATAGATTTATATCCTGTGTCAGTGGTAGGTACAAGAAGCCATCCAATAGATTTACTACCTGAGTCAGTGGTAGGTATAAGAAACTATCAATAGATTTATATCCTGTAACAGAGGTAGGTACAAGAAACCATCCAATAGATTTACTTTCTGTGTCAGTGGTTGGTACCAGATACCATCCAATAGATTTACTTACTGTGTCAGTGGTTGGTACAAGAAACCATCCAATAGATTTACTTCCTGTGTCAGTTGTAGTTACAGATACCATCCAATAGATTTATTTCCTGTGACAGTAGAACGTACAAGAAACCAGCCAATACATTTACTTCCTGTGACAGTGGTAGGTACAAGAAACCATCCAATAGATTTCCTTCCTGTGACAGTGGTCGGTACAATAAACCATCAATCGATTTACTTCCTGTGTCAGTGGTAGGTACAAGAAATCATCCGATAGATTTACTTACTGTGTCAGTGGTAGGTACAAGAAACCATTCAATAGATTTACTTCCTGTGTCACTGATAGGTACAAGAAACCATCCAATAGATTTTCTTCCTGTGTCAGTGGTTGGTACAATAAACCATCAATCGATTTATTTCCTGTGTCAGTGGTAAGTACAAGAAACCATCCAATAGATTTACTTCCTTTATCAGTGGTTGGTACAAGAAACCATCCAATAGTTTTTACTTCCTGTGTCAATGCAAGTTACAAGAAACCATCCAATAGATTTTACTTCCTGTGTCAGTGGTAGTTACAAGGAACCATCCAATAGTTTTTTCTTCCTGTGACATTGCAGGTTACAAGAAAACATCCAATAGTTTTTACTTCCTGTGTCATTGCATGTTACAAGAAACAATCCAATAGTTTTTAATTCCTGTGACATTGCAGGTTACAAGAAAACATCCAATAGTTTTTACTTCTGTGACATTGCAGGTGACAAGAAACCATACAATAGTTCTTAGTTCCTGTATCAGTGGTAGGTACAAGAAACCATCCAATAGATTTACTTCCTGTGACAGTAGAAGGTACGAGAAACCATCCAATAGATTTTACTTCCTGTGTCAGTGGTACGTATAAGGAACCATCCAATAGATTTTACTTCCTGTGTCAGTGGTTGGTACATGACACCATCCAATAGATTTTACTTCCTGTGTCAGTGGTACGTATAAGGAACCATCCAATAGATTAAATTCCTGTGTCAGTGGTAGTTACAATAAAACCTTCAATAGATTTATTTTCTGTGTCAGTGGTTGGTACAAGAAACCATCAAAGAGATTTACTTCCTGTGACAATGATATGTACAAGAAACCATCCAATAGGTTTTACTTCTTGTGTCAGTGGTAGGTACAGAAACCATCCAATAGATTTACTTCCTCTGTCAGTGGTAGCTACAAAAAACCATCCAAATGTTTTTACTTCCTGTGTCAGTGGTATTTACAAGAAACCATCCAATAGTTTTTACTTCCTGTGTCATAGCAAGTTCCAAGAAACCATCCAATAGTTTTTACTTCCTGTGTCAGTCGTAGTTACAAGAAACCATCCAATAGATTTTACTTCCTGTAACAATAATATTTACAAGAAACCATCCAATAGTTTTTATTTCCTGTGTCAGTGGCTGGTACAAGAAACCATCAAATAGATTTACTTCCTGTGTCAGTGGTTGGTACAAGAAGGCATCCAATAAATTTACTTCCTGTGTCAGTGGTTGGTACAATAAACCATACAAAATGTTACTTCCTGTGTCATTGAAAGTTACAAGAAACCATCCAATAGATTTACTTTCTGTCTCATTGGTAGGTACAAGAAACAATCCAATATATTTACTTCCTGTGGCAGTGGTAGGTACAAGAAACCATCCAATAATTTTACTTCCTGTGTCATTGCAAGTTACAAAAAACCATCCAATAGATTTACCTCCTGTGTCAGTGGTAGGTATAAGAAATCATCCAATAGATTTACTTCTTGTGTCTGTGGTTGGTACAAGAAACCATCCAAAAGTCTTTACTTTCTGTGACAGTGGTTGGTATAATTAACCATCCAACAGATTTACCTCCTGTGTCAGTGGTAGTTACAATAATACCTTCAATAGATTTATTTTCTGTGTCAGTGGTTGGTACAAGAAACCATCAAAGAGATTTACTTCCTGTGACAATGATATGTACAAGAAACCATCCAATAGTTTTACTTCCTGTGTCATTGCAAGTTACAAGAAACCATCCAATAAATTTACTTCCTGTGTCAGTGGTAGGTACAAGAAACCATCCAATAGATTTACTTCCTCTGTCAGTGGTTGGTACAAGCAACCATCCAAAAGTGTTTACTTCCTGTGACAGTGGTTCGTACAAGAAATCATCCAATAGATTTACTTCCTGTGTCAGTGGTATGTACAAGAAACCATCCAATAGTTTTACTTCCTGTGTCATTGCAAGTTACAAGAAACCATCCAATAAATTTACTTCCTGTGTCAGTGGTAGGTACAAGAAACCATCCAATAGATTTACTTCCTCTGTCAGTGGTTGGTACAAGATCCATCCAAAAGCTTTACTTCCTGTGTCAGTGGTTTGTACAAGAAACCATCCAATAGGCTTTACTTCCGGTATCAGTGGTAGGTACAAGAAACCATCCAATAAATTTACTTCCTGTGTCAGTGGTAGGTACAAGAAACCATCCAATAGATTTACTTCCTCTGTCAGTGGTTGGTACAAGCATCCATCCAAAATGTTTTACTTCCAGTGTCAGTGGTTGGTACAAGAAACCATCCAATAGGCTTTACTTCCGGTATCAGTGGTAGGTACAAGAAACCATCCAATAGATTTACTTCCTGCGTCAGTGGTAGCTACAAGGAACCATCCAAAAATGTACTCCCTGTGTCAGTGGTTGGTACAAGAAACCATCCAAAAGATTTACTTCCTGTGTCAGTGGTTGGTACAAGCAACCATCCAAATGTTTTTAGTTCCTGTGACAGTGGTAGTTACAAGAAACCATCCAATAGATTTTACTTCCAGTGTCATTGCAAGTTACAAGAAACCATCCATTAGATTTTACTTTCAGTGTCATTGCAAGTTACAAGCAACCATCCAAATGTTTTTAGTTCCTGTGTCAGTGGTAGTTACAAGAAACCATGCAATAGATTTTACTTCCAGTGTCATTGCAAGTTACAAGAAACCATCCATTAGATTTTACTTTCAGTGTCATTGCAAGTTACAAGCAACCATCCAAATGTTTTTAGTTCCTGTGTCAATGGTAGGTACAAGAAACCATCCAAAAGTGTTTAAATCCTGTGACAGTGGTTCGTACAAGAAATCATCCAATAGATTTACTCCCTGTGTTAGAGGTAGGTACAAGAAACCATTCAATAGATTTACTTGCTCTGACAGTGGTAGGTACAAGAAACCATCCAATACATTTTACTTCCTGTGTCGATCGTAGGTACGAGAATCCATCCAATAGATTTTACTTCCTGTGTCAGTGGTTGGTACAAGACACCATCCAATAGATTTTACTTCCTGTGTCAGTGGTACGTACAAGAAGCCATCCAATAGCTTTAATTCCTGTGTAAGTGGTTGTTACAAAATCCATCCAAGAGATTTACTTCCTGTGTCAGTGGTTTGTACAAGAAACCATCCAATAGAATTAATTCCTGTGACAATGGTAGGTACAAGAAACTAATCAAATAGATTTTAATTCCTGTGTCAGTGGTTGGTAAAAGAAATCATCCAATATATTTTACTTCCTGTGTCAATGGTTGGTACAAGAAATCATCCAATAGATTTACTTCCTGTGTCAGTGGTTGGTACAAGAAACCATTCAATAGATTTACTTCCTGTGTCAGTGTTAGCTACAAGAAATAATCCAATAGATTTAATTGCTGTGTCAGTGGTAGGTACAAGATACCATCCAATAGATTTACTTACTGTGTCAGTGGTAAGTACAAGAAACCATCCAATAGATTTACTTCCTGTGTCAGTGTTAGCTACAAGAAATAATCCAATAGATTTAATTGCTGTGTCAGTGGTAGGTACAAGATACCCTCCAATAGCTTTACTTTCCTTGACAGTGGTAGGTACAAGAAATCATCCAAAAGATTTTCTCCCTGTGTCAGTGGTTGGTACAAGAATCCATCCAATAGATTTACTTCCTGTGTCAATGGTAGGTACAAGAAACCATCCAATAGATTTTACTTCCTGTGTCAGTGTTAGGTACAAGAAACCATCAAATAGATTTACCTCCTGTGTCAGTGGTTGGTACAGGAAACCATCCAATAGATTTATATCATGTGTCAGTGGTAGGTACAAGAAATCATCCAATCGATTTACTTCCTGTGTCAGTGGTTGGTACAAGAAACCATCCAATAGATTTATATCCTGTGTCAGTGGTAGGTACAAGAAGCCATCCAATAGATTTACTACCTGAGTCAGTGGTAGGTATAAGAAACTATCAATAGATTTATATCCTGTAACAGAGGTAGGTACAAGAAACCATCCAATAGATTTACTTTCTGTGTCAGTGGTTGGTACCAGATACCATCCAATAGATTTACTTACTGTGTCAGTGGTTGGTACAAGAAACCATCCAATAGATTTACTTCCTGTGTCAGTTGTAGTTACAGATACCATCCAATAGATTTATTTCCTGTGACAGTAGAACGTACAAGAAACCAGCCAATACATTTACTTCCTGTGACAGTGGTAGGTACAAGAAACCATCCAATAGATTTCCTTCCTGTGACAGTGGTCGGTACAATAAACCATCAATCGATTTACTTCCTGTGTCAGTGGTAGGTACAAGAAATCATCCGATAGATTTACTTACTGTGTCAGTGGTAGGTACAAGAAACCATTCAATAGATTTACTTCCTGTGTCACTGATAGGTACAAGAAACCATCCAATAGATTTTCTTCCTGTGTCAGTGGTTGGTACAATAAACCATCAATCGATTTATTTCCTGTGTCAGTGGTAAGTACAAGAAACCATCCAATAGATTTACTTCCTTTATCAGTGGTTGGTACAAGAAACCATCCAATAGTTTTTACTTCCTGTGTCAATGCAAGTTACAAGAAACCATCCAATAGATTTTACTTCCTGTGTCAGTGGTAGTTACAAGGAACCATCCAATAGTTTTTTCTTCCTGTGACATTGCAGGTTACAAGAAAACATCCAATAGTTTTTACTTCCTGTGTCATTGCATGTTACAAGAAACAATCCAATAGTTTTTAATTCCTGTGACATTGCAGGTTACAAGAAAACATCCAATAGTTTTTACTTCTGTGACATTGCAGGTGACAAGAAACCATACAATAGTTCTTAGTTCCTGTATCAGTGGTAGGTACAAGAAACCATCCAATAGATTTACTTCCTGTGACAGTAGAAGGTACGAGAAACCATCCAATAGATTTTACTTCCTGTGTCAGTGGTACGTATAAGGAACCATCCAATAGATTTTACTTCCTGTGTCAGTGGTTGGTACATGACACCATCCAATAGATTTTACTTCCTGTGTCAGTGGTACGTATAAGGAACCATCCAATAGATTAAATTCCTGTGTCAGTGGTAGTTACAATAAAACCTTCAATAGATTTATTTTCTGTGTCAGTGGTTGGTACAAGAAACCATCAAAGAGATTTACTTCCTGTGACAATGATATGTACAAGAAACCATCCAATAGGTTTTACTTCTTGTGTCAGTGGTAGGTACAGAAACCATCCAATAGATTTACTTCCTCTGTCAGTGGTAGCTACAAAAAACCATCCAAATGTTTTTACTTCCTGTGTCAGTGGTATTTACAAGAAACCATCCAATAGTTTTTACTTCCTGTGTCATAGCAAGTTCCAAGAAACCATCCAATAGTTTTTACTTCCTGTGTCAGTCGTAGTTACAAGAAACCATCCAATAGATTTTACTTCCTGTAACAATAATATTTACAAGAAACCATCCAATAGTTTTTATTTCCTGTGTCAGTGGCTGGTACAAGAAACCATCAAATAGATTTACTTCCTGTGTCAGTGGTTGGTACAAGAAGGCATCCAATAAATTTACTTCCTGTGTCAGTGGTTGGTACAATAAACCATACAAAATGTTACTTCCTGTGTCATTGAAAGTTACAAGAAACCATCCAATAGATTTACTTTCTGTCTCATTGGTAGGTACAAGAAACAATCCAATATATTTACTTCCTGTGGCAGTGGTAGGTACAAGAAACCATCCAATAATTTTACTTCCTGTGTCATTGCAAGTTACAAAAAACCATCCAATAGATTTACCTCCTGTGTCAGTGGTAGGTATAAGAAATCATCCAATAGATTTACTTCTTGTGTCTGTGGTTGGTACAAGAAACCATCCAAAAGTCTTTACTTTCTGTGACAGTGGTTGGTATAATTAACCATCCAACAGATTTACCTCCTGTGTCAGTGGTAGTTACAATAATACCTTCAATAGATTTATTTTCTGTGTCAGTGGTTGGTACAAGAAACCATCAAAGAGATTTACTTCCTGTGACAATGATATGTACAAGAAACCATCCAATAGTTTTACTTCCTGTGTCATTGCAAGTTACAAGAAACCATCCAATAAATTTACTTCCTGTGTCAGTGGTAGGTACAAGAAACCATCCAATAGATTTACTTCCTCTGTCAGTGGTTGGTACAAGCAACCATCCAAAAGTGTTTACTTCCTGTGACAGTGGTTCGTACAAGAAATCATCCAATAGATTTACTTCCTGTGTCAGTGGTATGTACAAGAAACAATCCAATAGTTTTACTTCCTGTGTCATTGCAAGTTACAAGAAACCATCCAATAAATTTACTTCCTGTGTCAGTGGTAGGTACAAGAAACCATCCAATAGATTTACTTCCTCTGTCAGTGGTTGGTACAAGATCCATCCAAAAGCTTTACTTCCTGTGTCAGTGGTTTGTACAAGAAACCATCCAATAGGCTTTACTTCCGGTATCAGTGGTAGGTACAAGAAACCATCCAATAAATTTACTTCCTGTGTCAGTGGTAGGTACAAGAAACCATCCAATAGATTTACTTCCTCTGTCAGTGGTTGGTACAAGCATCCATCCAAAATGTTTTACTTCCAGTGTCAGTGGTTGGTACAAGAAACCATCCAATAGGCTTTACTTCCGGTATCAGTGGTAGGTACAAGAAACCATCCAATAGATTTACTTCCTGCGTCAGTGGTAGCTACAAGGAACCATCCAAAAATGTACTCCCTGTGTCAGTGGTTGGTACAAGAAACCATCCAAAAGATTTACTTCCTGTGTCAGTGGTTGGTACAAGCAACCATCCAAATGTTTTTAGTTCCTGTGACAGTGGTAGTTACAAGAAACCATCCAATAGATTTTACTTCCAGTGTCATTGCAAGTTACAAGAAACCATCCATTAGATTTTACTTTCAGTGTCATTGCAAGTTACAAGCAACCATCCAAATGTTTTTAGTTCCTGTGTCAGTGGTAGTTACAAGAAACCATGCAATAGATTTTACTTCCAGTGTCATTGCAAGTTACAAGAAACCATCCATTAGATTTTACTTTCAGTGTCATTGCAAGTTACAAGCAACCATCCAAATGTTTTTAGTTCCTGTGTCAATGGTAGGTACAAGAAACCATCCAATAGATTTTACTTCCTGTGTCAGTGTTAGGTACAAGAAACCATCAAATAGATTTACCTCCTGTGTCAGTGGTTGGTACAGGAAACCATCCAATAGATTTATATCATGTGTCAGTGGTAGGTACAAGAAATCATCCAATCGATTTACTTCCTGTGTCAGAGGTTGGTACAAGAAACCATCCAATAGATTTATATCCTGTGTCAGTGGTAGGTACAAGAAGCCATCCAATAGATTTACTACCTGAGTCAGTGGTAGGTATAAGAAACTATCAATAGATTTATATCCTGTAACAGAGGTAGGTACAAGAAACCATCCAATAGATTTACTTTCTGTGTCAGTGGTTGGTACCAGATACCATCCAATAGATTTACTTACTGTGTCAGTGGTTGGTACAAGAAACCATCCAATAGATTTACTTCCTGTGTCAGTTGTAGTTACAGATACCATCCAATAGATTTATTTCCTGTGACAGTAGAACGTACAAGAAACCAGCCAATACATTTACTTCCTGTGACAGTGGTAGGTACAAGAAACCATCCAATAGATTTCCTTCCTGTGACAGTGGTCGGTACAATAAACCATCAATCGATTTACTTCCTGTGTCAGTGGTAGGTACAAGAAATCATCCGATAGATTTACTTACTGTGTCAGTGGTAGGTACAAGAAACCATTCAATAGATTTACTTCCTGTGTCACTGATAGGTACAAGAAACCATCCAAAAGATTTTCTTCCTGTGTCAGTGGTTGGTACAATAAACCATCAATCGATTTATTTCCTGTGTCAGTGGTAAGTACAAGAAACCATCCAATAGATTTACTTCCTTTATCAGTGGTTGGTACAAGAAACCATCCAATAGTTTTTACTTCCTGTGTCAATGCAAGTTACAAGAAACCATCCAATAGATTTTACTTCCTGTGTCAGTGGTAGTTACAAGGAACCATCCAATAGTTTTTTCTTCCTGTGACATTGCAGGTTACAAGAAAACATCCAATAGTTTTTACTTCCTGTGTCATTGCAGGTTACAAGAAAACATCCAATAGTTTTTACTTCTGTGACATTGCAGGTGACAAGAAACCATACAATAGTTCTTAGTTCCTGTATCAGTGGTAGGTACAAGAAACCATCCAATAGATTTACTTCCTGTGACAGTAGAAGGTACGAGAAACCATCCAATAGATTTTACTTCCTGTGTCAGTGGTACGTATAAGGAACCATCCAATAGATTTTACTTCCTGTGTCAGTGGTTGGTACATGACACCATCCAATAGATTTTACTTCCTGTGTCAGTGGTACGTATAAGGAACCATCCAATAGATTAAATTCCTGTGTCAGTGGTAGTTACAATAAAACCTTCAATAGATTTATTTTCTGTGTCAGTGGTTGGTACAAGAAACCATCAAAGAGATTTACTTCCTGTGACAATGATATGTACAAGAAACCATCCAATAGGTTTTACTTCTTGTGTCAGTGGTAGGTACAGAAACCATCCAATAGATTTACTTCCTCTGTCAGTGGTAGCTACAAAAAACCATCCAAATGTTTTTACTTCCTGTGTCAGTGGTATTTACAAGAAACCATCCAATAGTTTTTACTTCCTGTGTCATAGCAAGTTCCAAGAAACCATCCAATAGTTTTTACTTCCTGTGTCAGTCGTAGTTACAAGAAACCATCCAATAGATTTTACTTCCTGTAACAATAATATTTACAAGAAACCATCCAATAGTTTTTATTTCCTGTGTCAGTGGCTGGTACAAGAAACCATCAAATAGATTTACTTCCTGTGTCAGTGGTTGGTACAAGAAGGCATCCAATAAATTTACTTCCTGTGTCAGTGGTTGGTACAATAAACCATACAAAATGTTACTTCCTGTGTCATTGAAAGTTACAAGAAACCATCCAATAGATTTACTTTCTGTCTCATTGGTAGGTACAAGAAACAATCCAATATATTTACTTCCTGTGGCAGTGGTAGGTACAAGAAACCATCCAATAATTTTACTTCCTGTGTCATTGCAAGTTACAAAAAACCATCCAATAGATTTACCTCCTGTGTCAGTGGTAGGTATAAGAAATCATCCAATAGATTTACTTCTTGTGTCTGTGGTTGGTACAAGAAACCATCCAAAAGTCTTTACTTTCTGTGACAGTGGTTGGTATAATTAACCATCCAACAGATTTACCTCCTGTGTCAGTGGTAGTTACAATAATACCTTCAATAGATTTATTTTCTGTGTCAGTGGTTGGTACAAGAAACCATCAAAGAGATTTACTTCCTGTGACAATGATATGTACAAGAAACCATCCAATAGTTTTACTTCCTGTGTCATTGCAAGTTACAAGAAACCATCCAATAAATTTACTTCCTGTGTCAGTGGTAGGTACAAGAAACCATCCAATAGATTTACTTCCTCTGTCAGTGGTTGGTACAAGCAACCATCCAAAAGTGTTTACTTCCTGTGACAGTGGTTCGTACAAGAAATCATCCAATAGATTTACTTCCTGTGTCAGTGGTATGTACAAGAAACCATCCAATAGTTTTACTTCCTGTGTCATTGCAAGTTACAAGAAACCATCCAATAAATTTACTTCCTGTGTCAGTGGTAGGTACAAGAAACCATCCAATAGATTTACTTCCTCTGTCAGTGGTTGGTACAAGATCCATCCAAAAGCTTTACTTCCTGTGTCAGTGGTTTGTACAAGAAACCATCCAATAGGCTTTACTTCCGGTATCAGTGGTAGGTACAAGAAACCATCCAATAAATTTACTTCCTGTGTCAGTGGTAGGTACAAGAAACCATCCAATAGATTTACTTCCTCTGTCAGTGGTTGGTACAAGCATCCATCCAAAATGTTTTACTTCCAGTGTCAGTGGTTGGTACAAGAAACCATCCAATAGGCTTTACTTCCGGTATCAGTGGTAGGTACAAGAAACCATCCAATAGATTTACTTCCTGCGTCAGTGGTAGCTACAAGGAACCATCCAAAAATGTACTCCCTGTGTCAGTGGTTGGTACAAGAAACCATCCAAAAGATTTACTTCCTGTGTCAGTGGTTGGTACAAGCAACCATCCAAATGTTTTTAGTTCCTGTGACAGTGGTAGTTACAAGAAACCATCCAATAGATTTTACTTCCAGTGTCATTGCAAGTTACAAGAAACCATCCATTAGATTTTACTTTCAGTGTCATTGCAAGTTACAAGCAACCATCCAAATGTTTTTAGTTCCTGTGTCAGTGGTAGTTACAAGAAACCATGCAATAGATTTTACTTCCAGTGTCATTGCAAGTTACAAGAAACCATCCATTAGATTTTACTTTCAGTGTCATTGCAAGTTACAAGCAACCATCCAAATGTTTTTAGTTCCTGTGTCAATGGTAGGTACAAGAAACCATCCAATAGATTTTACTTCCTGTGTCAGTGTTAGGTACAAGAAACCATCAAATAGATTTACCTCCTGTGTCAGTGGTTGGTACAGGAAACCATCCAATAGATTTATATCATGTGTCAGTGGTAGGTACAAGAAATCATCCAATCGATTTACTTCCTGTGTCAGTGGTTGGTACAAGAAACCATCCAATAGATTTATATCCTGTGTCAGTGGTAGGTACAAGAAGCCATCCAATAGATTTACTACCTGAGTCAGTGGTAGGTATAAGAAACTATCAATAGATTTATATCCTGTAACAGAGGTAGGTACAAGAAACCATCCAATAGATTTACTTTCTGTGTCAGTGGTTGGTACCAGATACCATCCAATAGATTTACTTACTGTGTCAGTGGTTGGTACAAGAAACCATCCAATAGATTTACTTCCTGTGTCAGTTGTAGTTACAGATACCATCCAATAGATTTATTTCCTGTGACAGTAGAACGTACAAGAAACCAGCCAATACATTTACTTCCTGTGACAGTGGTAGGTACAAGAAACCATCCAATAGATTTCCTTCCTATGACAGTGGTCGGTACAATAAACCATCAATCGATTTACTTCCTGTGTCAGTGGTAGGTACAAGAAATCATCCGATAGATTTACTTACTGTGTCAGTGGTAGGTACAAGAAACCATTCAATAGATTTACTTCCTGTGTCACTGATAGGTACAAGAAACCATCCAATAGATTTTCTTCCTGTGTCAGTGGTTGGTACAATAAACCATCAATCGATTTATTTCCTGTGTCAGTGGTAAGTACAAGAAACCATCCAATAGATTTACTTCCTTTATCAGTGGTTGGTACAAGAAACCATCCAATAGTTTTTACTTCCTGTGTCAATGCAAGTTACAAGAAACCATCCAATAGATTTTACTTCCTGTGTCAGTGGTAGTTACAAGGAACCATCCAATAGTTTTTTCTTCCTGTGACATTGCAGGTTACAAGAAAACATCCAATAGTTTTTACTTCCTGTGTCATTGCATGTTACAAGAAACAATCCAATAGTTTTTAATTCCTGTGACATTGCAGGTTACAAGAAAACATCCAATAGTTTTTACTTCTGTGACATTGCAGGTGACAAGAAACCATACAATAGTTCTTAGTTCCTGTATCAGTGGTAGGTACAAGAAACCATCCAATAGATTTACTTCCTGTGACAGTAGAAGGTACGAGAAACCATCCAATAGATTTTACTTCCTGTGTCAGTGGTACGTATAAGGAACCATCCAATAGATTTTACTTCCTGTGTCAGTGGTTGGTACATGACACCATCCAATAGATTTTACTTCCTGTGTCAGTGGTACGTATAAGGAACCATCCAATAGATTAAATTCCTGTGTCAGTGGTAGTTACAATAATACCTTCAATAGATTTATTTTCTGTGTCAGTGGTTGGTACAAGAAACCATCAAAGAGATTTACTTCCTGTGACAATGATATGTACAAGAAACCATCCAATAGGTTTTACTTCTTGTGTCAGTGGTAGGTACAGAAACCATCCAATAGATTTACTTCCTCTGTCAGTGGTAGCTACAAAAAACCATCCAAATGTTTTTACTTCCTGTGTCAGTGGTATTTACAAGAAACCATCCAATAGTTTTTACTTCCTGTGTCATAGCAAGTTCCAAGAAACCATCCAATAGTTTTTACTTCCTGTGTCAGTCGTAGTTACAAGAAACCATCCAATAGATTTTACTTCCTGTAACAATAATATTTACAAGAAACCATCCAATAGTTTTTATTTCCTGTGTCAGTGGCTGGTACAAGAAACCATCAAATAGATTTACTTCCTGTGTCAGTGGTTGGTACAAGAAGGCATCCAATAAATTTACTTCCTGTGTCAGTGGTTGGTACAATAAACCATACAAAATGTTACTTCCTGTGTCATTGAAAGTTACAAGAAACCATCCAATAGATTTACTTTCTGTCTCATTGGTAGGTACAAGAAACAATCCAATATATTTACTTCCTGTGGCAGTGGTAGGTACAAGAAACCATCCAATAATTTTACTTCCTGTGTCATTGCAAGTTACAAAAAACCATCCAATAGATTTACCTCCTGTGTCAGTGGTAGGTATAAGAAATCATCCAATAGATTTACTTCTTGTGTCTGTGGTTGGTACAAGAAACCATCCAAAAGTCTTTACTTTCTGTGACAGTGGTTGGTATAATTAACCATCCAACAGATTTACCTCCTGTGTCAGTGGTAGTTACAATAATACCTTCAATAGATTTATTTTCTGTGTCAGTGGTTGGTACAAGAAACCATCAAAGAGATTTACTTCCTGTGACAATGATATGTACAAGAAACCATCCAATAGTTTTACTTCCTGTGTCATTGCAAGTTACAAGAAACCATCCAATAAATTTACTTCCTGTGTCAGTGGTAGGTACAAGAAACCATCCAATAGATTTACTTCCTCTGTCAGTGGTTGGTACAAGCAACCATCCAAAAGTGTTTACTTCCTGTGACAGTGGTTCGTACAAGAAATCATCCAATAGATTTACTTCCTGTGTCAGTGGTATGTACAAGAAACCATCCAATAGTTTTACTTCCTGTGTCATTGCAAGTTACAAGAAACCATCCAATAAATTTACTTCCTGTGTCAGTGGTAGGTACAAGAAACCATCCAATAGATTTACTTCCTCTGTCAGTGGTTGGTACAAGATCCATCCAAAAGCTTTACTTCCTGTGTCAGTGGTTTGTACAAGAAACCATCCAATAGGCTTTACTTCCGGTATCAGTGGTAGGTACAAGAAACCATCCAATAAATTTACTTCCTGTGTCAGTGGTAGGTACAAGAAACCATCCAATAGATTTACTTCCTCTGTCAGTGGTTGGTACAAGCATCCATCCAAAATGTTTTACTTCCAGTGTCAGTGGTTGGTACAAGAAACCATCCAATAGGCTTTACTTCCGGTATCAGTGGTAGGTACAAGAAACCATCCAATAGATTTACTTCCTGCGTCAGTGGTAGCTACAAGGAACCATCCAAAAATGTACTCCCTGTGTCAGTGGTTGGTACAAGAAACCATCCAAAAGATTTACTTCCTGTGTCAGTGGTTGGTACAAGCAACCATCCAAATGTTTTTAGTTCCTGTGTCAGTGGTAGTTACAAGAAACCATCCAATAGATTTTACTTCCAGTGTCATTGCAAGTTACAAGAAACCATCCATTAGATTTTACTTTCAGTGTCATTGCAAGTTACAAGCAACCATCCAAATGTTTTTAGTTCCTGTGTCAGTGGTAGTTACAAGAAACCATGCAATAGATTTTACTTCCAGTGTCATTGCAAGTTACAAGAAACCATCCATTAGATTTTACTTTCAGTGTCATTGCAAGTTACAAGAAACCATCCAATAGTTTTTACTTCCTGTGTCAGTGGTTGGTACAAGAAACCATCCAATAGATTTACTTCTTGTGTCAGTGGTTGGTACAGGAAACCATCCAAATTTGTTACTACCTGTGTCAGTGGTAGGTACAATAACCATGCAATAGATTTACTTCCTGTGACAGTGGTAGGTACAAGAAACCATCCAAAAGATTTACTTCCTGTGTCAGTTGTTGGTACAAGAAACCATCCAAAAGATTTACTTCCTGTGACAGTGGTAGGTACAAGAAACCATCCAAAAGATTTACTTCCTGTGTCAGTGGTTGGTACAAGAAACCATCCAAAAGTTTTAGTTCCTGTATCAGTGGTTGGTACAAGAAACCATCTAATAGACTTTATTTCCGTCGAAGGTATCAAACACAGTTGAATATAATAATGGGTGCCTTTACCAACGTAATGTTTTTGAATTATTCTCAATTTTCTCGTAAAAACTGATATATGAGAAACCCGTTTTCCGAAAGAAAAACGATAATGAAAATTCTGTTGAAAGCCTTCATAGAGCTAGAGACAAAAACATTATTGATTAAATGAGAAAGAATTGAATAGTTTCTAATCTTACCTGAGCCCTAACAAGCGAAGCATAATATCCATCTAGTTTCATTAATTCATCATGTGATCCTCTTTCAACAATTTCTCCGCTCTTAAAAGCTAAGATCTTGTCTGCCGATCGAATTGTTGATAATCTGTGAGCAACGACTATTGTAGTGCGTCCACTCTGAACCTGAAGAATTTGTTTGAAGTAAGATTATATATATGTGTGTGTGTTTAAAGTAAATGTTGATATAAAGATGCTTTGTAGAATATGACTGGATTAATAATTGTTTCTTCTTTTGGCACAAGGTCAGCAATTACCCCAGTGTATTACTGGTACTTTATTTAATTAACCCCTGGATTAATAATTCAATACAGATCTTTTGGTTGTGACTGTTGTGATGTGTATATGACAGGTAAAGTGTAGAATATAAATATATTAGTTGTGAAAGTGTTGTGAGATGTATATAACAGATAAAGTGTACAATATAGATATATTAGTTGTGACAGTGTTGTGAGGTGTATATAACAGGTACAGTGTACAATACAGATATATTAGTTGTGACAGTGTTGTGAGATATATATAACAGATACAGTGTTCAATACAGATATATTAGTTGTGACAGTGTTGTGAGATATATATAACAGATACAGTGTTCAATATAAATATATTAGTTGTGACACTGTTGTGAGGTGTATATAACAGATAAAGTGTAAAATACAGATATATTAGTTGTGACAGTGTTGTGAAGTGTATATAACAGATAAGGTGTACAGTAGAGATATATTAGTTGTGACAGTGTTGTGATGGGTAAATAACAGATAAATTGTACAGTACCGATTTATTAGTTGTGACAGTGTTGTGAAGTGTATAAAACAGATGAAGTGTACAGAAGAGATATATTAGTTGTGACAGTGCTGTAAGGTGTATATAACAGATAAAATGTACGATATAGATATTAGTTGTGACAGTGTTATGAAGTGTATATAACAGATAAAATGTACAATATAGATATATTAATTGTGACTGTTGTGAGGTGTATATAACAGGTAAATCGTGCAGTATCGATATATTAGTTGTGACAATGTCGTGAAGTGTATATAAAAGGTAAAGTGTACAATACAGATATATTAGTTGTGACAGTGTTGTGAAGTGTATATAACAGATAATGTGTACAGTATAGATATATTAGTTGTGATAGTGTTGTGAGGTGTATATAACATATAAAGTTTACAATATACATATATTAATTGTGAGGTGTATATAACCGATAAAGTGTAAAGTAGAGATATATCAGTTATGACAGTGATGTGATGTGTATAGAACAGGTAAAGTTTACAATATAGATATATTAGTTGTGACAGTGTTGTTGAGTGTATATAACAGATAAAGTGTACAATATAGATATATTAGTTGTGAAAATGTTGTGAAGTGTATATAACAAGTAAAGTGTACAGTACAGGTATATTAGTTGTGGCAGTGTTGTGAGATATATATAACAAATAAAGTGTACAATATAGATATATTAATGATGACAATGTTGTGAAGTGTATATAACAGATAAAGGGTATAGTACAGATATATTAGTTATGACAGTGTTGTGAAGTGTATATAACAGATAAGGTGTACAGTAGAGATGTATTAGTTGTGACAGTGCTGTGAGGTGTATAAAACAGATGAAGTGTACAATATAGATATATTAGTTGTGACAGTGTGGTGAAGTGTATATAACAGATGAAATGTACAATATACATATATAAGTTGTGAGGTGTATATAAAAGATAAAGTGTACAGTACAGATATATTAGTTGTGACAGTGTTGTGAAGTGTATATAACAGATAAAGTGTACAGTAGAGATGTATGAGTTGTGATAGTGCTGTGAGTTGTATATAACAGATGAAGTGTACAATACAGATATATTATTTGTGACAGTGTGGTGAAGTGTATATAACAGATCAAATGTACAAAAACGATATATTAGTTGTGAGGTGTATATAGCAGATAAAGTGTACAGTACAGATATATTAGTTTTGACAGTGTTGTGAAGTGTATATAACAGATAAATATACAGTAGAGATGTATTAGTTGTGACGGTGATGTGAGGTGTATATAACAGATAAAGTGTACAATACAGGTATATTAGTTGTGACAGTGTTGTGAGGTGTACATAACAGATAAAGTGTACAATACAGATGTATTAGTTGTGACAGTGTTGTGAAGTGTATATAACAGATGAAGTGTACAGTAGAGATATATTAGTTGTGACGGTGCTGTGAGGTGTATATAACAGATAAAGTGTACAATATAGATATATTAGTTGTAACAGTGTTGTGAGGTGTATATAACAGGTAAAGTGTACAATACATATATATTAGTTGTGACAGTGTTGTGAGATATATAGAACAGATACAGTGTTCAATATAAATATATTAGTTGTGACAGTGTTGTGAAGTGTGTATAAGAGGTAAAGTGTACAATACAGATATATTACTTATGACAATGTTGTGAAGTGTATATAACAGATAAAGGGTACAGTTCAAATATAGTAGTTGTGACAGTGTTGGGAAGTGTATATAACAGATAAAGTGTACAGTAGAGATGTATTAGTTGTGGCGGTGCTGTGAGGTGTATATAACAGATAAAGTGTACAATACAGATATATTAGTTGTGACAGTGTTGTGAGGTGTATATAACAGATAAAGTGTACAATATAGATATATTAGTTGTGACGATGTTGTGAAGTGTATATAACAGGTAAAGTGTACAATATAGATATATTAGTTGGGACAGTGTTGGGAGGAGTATATAACAGATAAAGTGTAAAGTACAGATATATTAGTTGTGACAGTGTTGTGAAGTGTGTATAAGAGGTAAAGTGTACAATATAGATATATTAGTTGTGACAGTGTTGTTAGGTGTGTATAACATGTAAAGGGTGTAATATAGATACATTAGTTGTGACTGTGTTGTGAAGTGTATATAACGGATAAAGTGTACAATACGGATATATTAATTGTGACAGTGTTGTGAAATGTATATAACAGATAAAGTGTACAATATAGATGTATTAGTTGTGACAGTGTTGTGAGGTATATATAACATATGAAGTTTACAATATACATATATTAGTTGTGAGGTGTATATAACCGATAAAGTGTAAAGTAGAGATATATTAGTTGTGACATTGTTATAATGTGTATATAACAGATAAAGTGTACAATACAGATATATTAGTTGTGACAGTGTTGTGAGATATATATATAACAGATAAAGTGTACAATATAGATATATTAGTTGTGACAGTGCTGTGAGGTGTATATAACAGATAAAGTGTACAATACGGATATATTAGTTGTGACAGTGTTGTGAGGTGTATATAACAGATAAAGTGTACAACATAGATATATTAGTTGTGACAGTGTTGTGAAGCGTATTTAACAGATAAAGTGTAGAAACACAGATATATTACTTTTGACAGTGTTGCGAAGTATATATAACAGATAAATTGTAAAGAAGAGATATATTAGTTCTTACAGTGATGTGATGTGTATATAACAGGTAAAATGTAGTATATAGATATATTAGTTGTGAGAGTGTTGTGACGTGTATATAACAGATAAAGTGTACAATACAGATATATTAATTGTGACAGTGTTCTGAAGTGTATATAACAGGTAAAGGGTAAAGTACAGATATATATGTTGTGACAGTGTTGTGAAATGTATATAACAGATAAAGTGTATATATAGATATATTAGTTGTGACAGTTCTGTGAGGTGTATATAAAAGATAAAGGGTACAGTACAGACATATTAGTTGTGAAAGGGCTGTGAAGTGTATATAACAGAAACAGTGTACAGTATAGATATATTAGTTGTGACAGTGTTGTGAGGTGTATATAACAGATAACATGTATAATATAGATATATTAGTTGTGACAGTGTTGTGAAGTGTATATAACAGATAAAGTGTACAACACAGATATATTAGTTGTAACAGTGTTGTGAAGTATATATAACAGATAAAGTGTACAATACAGATATATTAGTTGTGACAGTGTTGTGATGGGTAAATAACAGATAAATTGTACAGTACCGATTTATTAGTTGTGACAGTGTTGTGAAGTGTATAAAACAGATGAAGTGTACAGAAGAGATATATTAGTTGTGACAGTGCTGTAAGGTGTATATAACAGATAAAATGTACAATATAGATATTAGTTGTGACAGTGTTATGAAGTGTATATAACAGATAAAATGTACAATATAGATATATTAATTGTGACTGTTGTGAGGTGTATATAACAGGTAAATCGTGCAGTATCGATATATTAGTTGTGACAATGTCGTGAAGTGTATATAAAAGGTAAAGTGTGTAATACAGATATATTAGTTGTGATAGTGTTGTGAGATATATATAACAGAAAAAGTGTACTATATAGATATATTAGTTGTGACAGTGCTGTGAGGTGTATATAACAGATAAAACGTACGATACAGATATATTAGTTGTGACAGTGTTGTGAAATGTATGTAACAGCTAAAGTGTACAACGTAGATATATTAGTTATGACAGTGTTGTGTGGTGTATATAACAGATAAATTGTACGATATAGATGTATTAGTTGTGACAGTGTTGTGATGTGTATATAACAGGTGAAGTGTACAATACAGATATATTAGTTGTGACAGTGCTGTGAGGTGTATATAACAGATAAAGTGTACAATATAGATATATTAGTTGTGACAGTGCTGTGAGGTGTATATAAAAGATAAAGTGTACAATATAGATATATTAGTTGTGACAGTGTTGTGAAGTGTATATAACAGGTGAAGTGTACAACACAGATATATTAGTTGTAACAGTGTTATGAAGTGTATATAATAGATAATGTGTACAATACAGATATATTAGTTGTGACAGTGTTCTAAAGTGTATATAACAGATAAAGTGTAAAGTACAGATATATTAGTTGTGACAGTGTTGTGAAGTGTATATAACAGATAAAGTCTACAATATAGATATATTAGTTGTGACAGTGTTGTTAGTGTGTATAACATGTAAAGTGTGCAATATAGATACTTTAGTTTTGACTGTGTTGTGAAGTGTATATAACGGATACAGTGTACAATACGGATATATTAGTTCTGACAGTGTTGTGAAGTGCATATAACAGATAAATTGTACAATATAGATATATTAGTTGTGACAGTGTTGTGAGGAGTGTATAACAGTTAAAGTGCACAATATAGATATATTAGTTGTGACCGTGTTCTAAAGTGTATATAACAGATAAAGTGTAAAGTACAGATATATTAGTTGTGACAGTGTTGTGAAATGTATATAACAGATGAAGTGCACAATATAGATATATTGTTGTGACAGTGTTGTGAAGTGTATATAACAGATAAAGTCTACAATATAGATATATTAGTTGTGACAGTGTTGTTAGTGTGTATAACATGTAAAGTATGCAATATAGATACTTTAGTTGTGACTGTGTTGTGAAGTGTATATAACGGATACAGTGTACAATACGGATATATTAGTTCTGACAGTGTTGTGAAGTGTATATAACTGGTACATTGTACATTATAGATATATGAGTTGGGACAGTGTTGTGAAGTGTATATAAGAGATAGAGTGTACAATATAGATATATTAGTTGTGACCGTGTTCTAAAGTGTATATAACAGATAAAGTGTAAAGTACAGATATATTAGTTGTGGCAGTGTTGTGAAGTGTATATAACAGATGAAGTGCACAATATAGATATATTAATTGTGACAGTGTTGTGAGGTGTATATAACAGATAAATGGTACAGTGTAGATATATTAATTGTGACAGTGTTGTGAGATATATATAACAGATAATGTGTAAAGTACAGATATATTAGTTGTGACAGTGGTATGAAGTGTATATAACAGATAAAGTTTACAGTATAGATATAATAGTTGTGACAGTGTTGTGAAGTGTATATACTAGATGTGAAGTGTACTATACAGATATATTAGTTGTGACAGTGTTCTGAAGTGTAAATAACAGATAAAGAGTACAATATAGATATATTAGTTGTGAGGTGTATATAACCGATAAAGTGTAAAGTAGAGTTATATTAGTTCTGACAGTGATGAGATGTGTATATAACAGGTAAAATGTCCAATATAGATATATCAGTTGTGAGAGTGTTGTGAGGTCTATATAACAGATAAAGTGTACAATGCGAATATATATGTTGTGACAGTGTTGTGAAGTGTATATAACAGATAAAGTGTACAATACAGATATGTTAGTTGTGACCGTGCTGTGAGGTGTATATGACAGATAAAGTGTACAATATAGATATATTAGTTGTGACAGTGTTGTGAAGTGTATATAACAGATAAAGTGTACAACACAGATATATTAGTTGTAACAGTGTTGTGAAGTATATATAACAGATAAAGTGTACAATACAGATATATTAGTTGTGACAGTGTTGTGATGGGTAAATAACAGATAAATTGTACAGTACCGATTTATTAGTTGTGACAGTGTTGTGAAGTGTATAAAACAGATGAAGTGTACAGAAGAGATATATTAGTTGTGACAGTGCTGTAAGGTGTATATAACAGATAAAATGTACAATATAGATATTAGTTGTGACAGTGTTATGAAGTGTATATAACAGATAAAATGTACAATATAGATATATTAATTGTGACTGTTGTGAGGTGTATATAACAGGTAAATCGTGCAGTATCGATATATTAGTTGTGACAATGTCGTGAAGTGTATATAAAAGGTAAAGTGTGTAATACAGATATATTAGTTGTGACAGTGTTGTGAAGTGTATATAACAGATAATGTGTACAGTATAGATATATTAGTTGTGATAGTGTTGTGAGGTGTATATAACATATAATGTTTACAATATACATATATTAATTGTGAGGTGTATATAACCGATAAAGTATAAAGTAGAGATATATCAGTTATGACAGTGATGTGATGTGTATAGAACAGGTAAAATATACAATATAGATATATTAGTTGTGACAGTGTTGTGACGTGTATATAACAGATAATGTTGTAATATAAATATATTAGTTGTGACAGTGTTGTGAGGTGTATATAACAGATAAAATGTACAATGCGAATATATATGTTGTGACAGTGTTGTGAAGTGTATATAACAGATAAAGTGTACAATACAGATATATTAGTTGTGACAGTGTTGTGAAGTGTATATAACAGGTAAAGTGTACAATATAAATATATTAGTTGTGATAGTGTTGTGAAGTGCATATAACGGATAAAGTGTACAATACGGATATATTAGTTGTGACAGTGTGTGAAGTGTAAATAACAGATAAAGTGTACAGAAGTGATGTATTTCTTGTGAAAATGATGTGAGGTGAACAGATAAAGTGTACAATATAGATATATTAATTGTAACAGTGTTGTGAGGCGTATATAACAGATGAAGTGTACAGTATAGATATATTAGTTGTGACAGTGTTGTGAGATATATATAACAGATAATGTGTAAAGTACAGATATATTAGTTGTGACAGTGTTGTGAGATATATATAACAGATCATGTGTAAAGTATAGATATATTAGTTGTGACAGTGTTGTGAAGTGTATATAAGAGGTAAAGTGTACTAAACAGATATATTAGTTGTAACAGTGTTCTGAAGTGTATATAACAGATAAAGTGTACAATATAGATATATTAGTTGTGACAGTGTTGTGAGGTGTATATAACATATAAAGTTTACAATATACATATATTAGTTGTGAGGTGTATATAAACGATAATGTGTAAAGTAGAGATATATTAGTTCTGACAGTGATGAGATGTGTATATAACAGGTAATATGTACTATATAGATATATTAGTTCTGACAGTGTTGTGAAGTGTATATAACAGATAAAGTGTACAATACAGATATATTAGTTGTGACATTGTTGTGAGGTGTATAAAACAGGTACAGTCTACAATATAGATATATTAGTTGTGATAGTGTTGTGAAGTGTATATAACAGATAAAGTGTACAGAAGAGATGTATTAGTTGTGACAATGTTGTGAGGTGTATATAACAGGTAAAGTGTACAATACAGATATATTAGTTCTGACAGTGTTGTGAAGTGTAAATAACAGATAAAGTATGCAGTACAGATATATTAGTTGTGACAGTGTTGTGAAGTGTATATAACAGATAAAGTGTTCAGAAGAGATGTATTAGTTGTGATAGTGTTGTGAGGTGTATATAACATATAAAGTTTACAATATACATATATTAGTTGTGAGGTGTATATAACCGATAAAGTGTAAAGTAGATATATATTAGTTGTGACAGTGTTGTGACATGTATTTAACAGATAAAGTGTACAGAAGAAATGTATTTGTTGTGAAAGTGCTGTTAGATGTATATAACAGATAAAGTGTACAATATAGATATATTAATAGTGACAGTGTTGTGAGGTGTATATAACACATGAAGTGTACGATACAGAAATGTTAGTTGTGACAGTGATGTGAAGTTTATATAACAGGTAAAGTTTACAATATAGATACATTAGTTGTGACAGTGCTGTGAGGTGTATACAACAGATGAGGCGTACAATACAGATATATTAGTTGTGACATTGTTGTGAAGTGTATGTAACAGATAATGTGTACAACATAGATATATTAGTTATGACAGTGCTGTGTGGTGTATATAACAGATAACGTGTACAATATAGATATATTAGTTGTGACAGTGTTGTGAAGTGTATATAAGAGATAGTGTGTACAATACAGATATATTAGTTGTGACAATCTTGTGAAGTGTATATAAAATATAAAATGTACAATATAGATATATTAATTGTTGACAGTGTTGTGAGGTGTATATAACAGGTAAATCGTACAGTATCGATATATTATTTGTGACGATGTCGTGAAGTGTATTTAAAAGGTAAAGTGTACAATACAGATATATTAGTTGTGACAGTGTTGTGAAGTGTATATAACAGATAATGTGTACAGTATAGATATATTAGTTGTGATAGTGTTGTGAGGTGTATATAACAGATAAAGTGTACAGTATAGATATATACGTTGTGACAGTGTTGTGAGATATATATAACAGATAATGTGTAAAGTATAGATATATTAGTTGTGACAGTGTTGTGAAGTGTATATAACAGATAAAGTGTGCAGTATAGATATATTAGTTGTGACAGTGTTGTGAGGTGTATATAACATATAAACTTTACAATATATATACATTAGTTGTGAGGTGTATAAAACCGATAATGTGTAAAGTAGAGATATATTATTTCTGACAGTGATGAGATGTGTATATAACAGGTAATATGTACAATACAGATATATTAGTTGTGACAATGTTGTGAGGTGTATATAACAGGTAAAGTGTACAATACAGATATATTAGTTGTGACAGTGTTGTTAAGTGTAAATAACAGATAAAGTATGCAGTACAGATATATTAGTTGTGACAGTGTTGTGAAGTGTATATAACAGATAAAGTGTTCAGAAGAGATGTGTTAGTTGTGACAAAGTTGTGAAGTGTATATAACAGGTAAAGTGTACAATACCGATATATCAGTTGTGACAGTGTTGTAAGGTTTATATAACAGATTAAGTGTACACTACAGATATATCAGTTGTGACAGTGTTGTGAAGTGTATATAACAGATAATGTGTACAATACAGATATATTAGTTGTGACAGTGTTCTGAAGTGTGTATAAGAGGTAAAGTGTACAATACAGATATATTACTTATGACAATGTTGTGAAGTGTATATAACAGATATATGGTAAAGTTCAAATATATTAGTTGTGTCAGTGTTGTGAGGTGTATATAACAGATATAGTGTACAATACAGATATATTAGTTGTGACAGTGTTGTGGGGTGTATGTAACAGATAAACTGTACGATATAGATATATTATTTGTGACGATGTTGTGAAGTGTATATAACAGGTAAAGTATACAATATAGATATATTAGTTGTGACATTGTTGTGAAGTGTATATAACAGATAAAGGGTACAGTTCAAATATATTAGTTGTGACAGTGTTGGGATGTGTAAATAACAGATAAAGTGTACAGTAGAGATGTATTAGTTGTGGCGGTGCTGTGAGGTTTATATAACAGATAAAGTGTACAATATAGATATATTAGTTGTGACAGTGTTGTGAAGTGTATATAAAAGATAATGTGTACAATACAGATATATTAGTTGTGACAGTGTTGTGAAGTGTATATAACAGATAAAGGGTACAGTTCATATATATTAGTTGTGACAGTGTTGGGAAGTGTAAATAACAGATAAAGTGTACTGTAGAGATGTATTAGATGTGGCGGTGCTGTGAGGTTTATATAACAGATAAAGTGTACAGTATAGATATATTAGTTGTAATAGTTTTGTGAGGTTTATATAACATATAAAGTTTACAATATACATATATTAGTTGTGAGGTGTATATAACCAATAAAGTGTTAAGTAGAGATATATTAGTTATGACAGTGATGTGATCTGTATAGAACTGATAAAATATACAATATAGATATATTAGTTGTGACATTGTTGTGACGTGTATATAACAGATAACGTGTACAGAAGAAATGTATTTGTTGTGAAAGTGCTGTTAGGTGTATATAACAGATAAAGTGTACAATATAGATATATTAATAGTGACAGTGTTGTGAGGTGTATATAACAGATAAAGTGTACAATACAGATATATTAGTTGTGACAGTGTTGTAAGGTTTACATAACAGATTAAGTGTAAAATACATATATATTAGTTGTAACAGTGTTGTGAAGTGTATATAACAGATAAAGTGTACAATATAGATATATTAGTTGAGACCGTGTTGTGAGGTGTATACAACAGATAACGTGTCCAATATAGGTATATTAGTTGTGTCAGTGTTGTGAGGTGTATATAACACATAAAGTGTACAATACAGAAATATTAGTTGTGACTGTGTGGTGAAGTTTATATAACAGGTAAAGTTTACAATATAGATACATTAGTTGTGACAGTGCTGTGAGGTGTATATAACAGGTAAAGTGTACAATATAGATATTATAGTTGAGACAGTGTTGTGAGGTGTATATAACAGATAATGTGTACAACATAGATATATTAGTTATGACAGTGCTGTGTGGTGTATATAACAGATAAAGTGTACAATATAGATATATTAGTTGTGACAGTGTTGTGAAGTGTATATAACAGGTAAAGTGTACAACACAGATATATTAGTTGTAACAGTGTTGTGAAGTGTATATAACAGATAATATGTACAATATAGATATATTAATTGTGACAGTGTTGTGAGGTGTATATAACAGGTAAATCGTACAGTATATATATATTAGTTGTGACAATGTTGTGAAGTGTATATAAAAGGTAATGTGTACAATACAGATATGTTAGTTGTGACAGTGCTGTAAGGTTTATATAACAGATTAAGTTTACAATACAGATATATTAGTTGTGACATTGTTGTGAAGTGTATATAACAGATAATGTGTACAGTATAGATATATTAGTTGTGATAGTGTTGTGAGGTGTATATAACATATAACGTTTACAATATACATATATTAGTTGTGAGGTGTATATAACCG
This sequence comes from Eledone cirrhosa, assembly GCA_964016885.1. Lineage (NCBI taxonomy): Eukaryota > Metazoa > Mollusca > Cephalopoda > Octopoda > Eledonidae > Eledone > Eledone cirrhosa. The sequence continues at coordinate 35,843,718 of OZ024740.1, read as the reverse complement.
ATAAAGTGTACAGTAGAGATATATTAGTTATGACAGTGATGTTATTTGTATAAAACAGCTAAAATATACAATATAGATATATTAGTTGTGATAGTGTTGTGACGAGTATATAACAGATAAAGTCGTAATATAAATATATTGGTTGTGACAGTGTTGGGAGGTGTATATAACAGATAATGTGTACAATGCGAATATATATATTGTGACAGTGTTGTGAAGTGTATATAACAGATAAAGCGTACAATATAGATATATTAGTTGTGACAGTGATGTGAAGTGTATATAACAGATAAAGTGTGCAGTATAGATATATTAGTTGTGACAGTGTTGTGAAGTGTATATAAGAGGTAAAGTGTACTATACAGATATATTAGTTGTGACAGTGTTGTGAAGTGTATATAACAGATAAAGTGTACAGTATAGATATATTAGTTGTGACAGTGTTGTGAAGTGTATATAAGAGGTAAAGTGTACTATACAGATATATTAGTTGTGACAGTGTTCTGAAGTGTATATAACATATAAAGTTTACAATATACATATATTAGTTTGAGGTGTATATAACCGATAAAGTGTAAAGTAGAGATATATTAGTTCTGACAGTGATGAGATGTGTATATAACAGGTAAAATGTACAATACAGATATATTAGTTGTGACATTGTTGTGAGGTGTATAAAACAGGTACAGTCTACAATATAGTTATATTAGTTGTGACAGTGTTGTGAAGTGTATATAACAGATAAAGTGTACAGAAGAGTTGTATTAGTTGTGAAAATGTTGTGAGGTGTATATAACGGGTAAAGTGTACAATACAGATTTATTAGTTGTGACAGTGTTGTGAAGTGTAAATAACAGATAAAGTATGCAGTACAGATATATTAGTTGTGACAGTGTTGTGAAGTGTATATAACAGATAAAGTGTTCAGAAGAGATGTATTAGTTGTGACAATGTTGTGAAGTGTATATAACAGGTAAAGTGCACAATACAGATATATCAGTTGTGACAGTGTTGTAAGGTTTATATAACAGATTAAGTGTACACTACAGATATATCAGCTTTGAGAGTGTTGCGATGTGTATATAACAGATAATGTGTACAATACAGATATATTAGTTGTGACAGTGTTGTGAAGTGTGTATTAGAGGTAAAGTGTACAATACAGATATATTACTTATGAAAATGTTGAAAAGTGTATATAACAGATAAAGGGTACAGTTCAAATATATTAGTTGTGTCAGTGTTGTGAGGTGTATACAACAGATAAAGTGTACAATAGAGATGTATTAGTTGTGGCGGTGCTGTGAGGTGTATATAACAGATAAAGTGTACAATACAGATATATTAGTTGTGACAGTGTTGTGAGGTGTATGTAACAGATAAAGTGTACAATATAGATATATTATTTGTGACAATGTTGTGAAGTGTATATAACAGGTAAAGTGTACAATATAGATATATTAGTTGTGACAGTGTTGTGAAGTGTATATAACAGATAATGTGTACAGTATAGATATATTAGTTGTGATAGTGTTGTGAGGTGTATATAACATATAAAGTTTACAATATACATATATTAGTTGTGAGGTGTATATAACCGATAAAGTGTAAAGTAGAGATATATTAGTTATGACAGTGATTAGATCTGTATAGAACTGGTAAAATATACAATATAGATATATTAGTTGTGACAGTGTTGTCACGTGTATATAACAGATAAAGTGTACAATACATATATATTAGTTGTGACAGTGTTGTGAGGTGTATACAACAGATAACGTGTACAATATAGATATATTAGTTGAGACCGTTTTGTGAGGTGTATACAACAGATAACGTGTACAATATAGGTATATTAGTTGTGACAGTGTTGTGCGTTGTATATAACACATAATGTGTACAATACAGAAATATTATTTTTGACAGTGTGGTGAAGTTTATATAACAGGTAAAGTTTACAATATAGATACATTAGTTGTGACAGTGTTGTGAGATATATATAACAGATAAAGTGTACAATATAGATATATTAGTTGTGACAGTGCTGTGAGGTATATACAACAGATAAGGCGTACAATACAGATATATTAGTTATGACAGTGTTGTGAAGTTTATATAACAGATAAAGTGTACAATATAGATATATTAGTTGTAACAGTGTTGGGAAGTGTATATAACAGATAAAGTGTACCGTAGAGATGTATTAGTTGTGGCGGTGCTGTGAGGTGTATATAACAGGTAAAGTGTACCATATAGATATATTAGTTGAGACAGTGATGTGAGGTGTATATAACAGATAATTTGTACAACATAGATATATTAGTTATGACAGTGCTGTGTGGTGTATATAACAGATAAAGTGTACAGTATAGATATATTAGTTGTGACAGTGTTGTAAAGTGTATATAACAGGTAAAGTGTACAACACAGTTATATTAGTTGTAACAGTGTTGTGAATTCTATATAACAGATAAAGTGTACAATACAGATATATTAGTTGTGACAGTGTTGTGAAGTGTATAAAACAGATGAAGTGTACAGAAGAGATGTATTAGTTGTGACAGTGCTGTGAGGTCTATATAACAGATAAAGTGTACAACATAGATATTAGTTGTGACAGTGTCCTGAAGTGTATATAACAGAGAAAATGTACAATATAGATATATTAGTTGTGACAGTGTTGTGAGGTGTATATAACAGGTAAATCGTACAGTATAGATATATTAGTTGTGATAGTGTTGTGAGGTGTATATAACATATAAAGTTTACAATATACATATATTAGTTGTGAGGTGTATATAACAGATAAAGTGTACAGTAGAGATATATTAGTTATGACAGTGATGTGATGTGTATAGAACTGGTAAAATATACAATATAGATATATTAGTTGTGACAGTGTTGTGACGCGTATATAACAGATAAAGTTATAATATAAATATATTAGTTGTGACAGTGTTGTGAGGTGTATATAAAAGATAATGTGTACAATGCGAATATATATATTGTGACAGTGTTGTGAAGTGTATATAACATATAAAGCGTACAATATAGATATATTAGTTGTGACAGAGTTGTGAGATGTATATAACAGATAAAATGTACAGTATAGATATATTAGTTGTGACAGTGTTGTGAAATGTATATAAGAGGTAACGTGTACTATACAGATATATTAGTTGTGACAGTGTTCTGAAGTGTATATAACAGATAAAGTGTACAGAAGAGAAGTATTAGTTGTGACAATGTTGTGAGGTGTATATAACAGGTAAAGTATGCAGTACAGATATATTAGTTGTGACAGTGTTGTGAAGTGTAAATAACAGATAAAGTATGCAGTACAGATATATTAGTTGTGACAGTGTTGTGAAGTGTATATAACAGATAAAGTGTACAGAAGAGATGTATTAGTTGTGACAATGTTGTGAGGTGTATATAACAGGTAAAGTATGCAGTGCAGATATATTAGTTGTGACAGTGTTGTGAAGTGTAAATAACGGATAAAGTATGCAGTACAGATATATTAGTTGTGACAGTGTTGTGAGGTGTATATAACAGAAAAAGTGTACAATACGAATATATATATTGTGACAGTGTTGTGAAGTGTATATAACAGATAAAGCGTACAATATAGATATATTAGTTTTGACAGAGTTGTGAGATGTATATAACAGATAAAGTGTACAGTATAGATATATTAGTTGTGACAGTGTTGTGAAGTGTATATAAGAGGTAACGGGTACTATACAGATATATTAGTTGTGACAGTGTTCTGAAGTGTATATAACATATAAAGTTTACAATATACTTATATTAGTTTGAGGTGTATATAACCGATAAAGTGTAAAGTAGAGATATATTAGTTCTGACAGTGATGAGATGTGTATATAACAGGTAAAATGTACAATACAGATATATTAGTTGTGACATTGTTGTGAGGTGTATAAAACAGGTACAGTCTACAATATAGATATATTAGTTGTGACAGTGTTGTGAAGTGTATATAACAGATAAAGTGTACAGAAGAGATGTATTATTTGTGACAATGTTGTGAGGTGTATATAACAGGTAAAGTATGCAGTACAGATATATTAGTTGTGACAGTGTTGTGAAGTGTAAATAACGGATAAAGTATGCAGTACAGATATATTAGTTGTGACAGTGTTGTGAAGTGTATATAACAGATAAAGTGTTCAGAAGAGGGGTATTAGTTGTGAAAATTTTGTGAAGTGTATATAACAGGTAAAGTGTACGATACAGATATATCAGTTGTGTCAGTGTTGTAAGGTTTATATAACAGATTAAGTGTACACTACAGATATATCAGTTGTGACAGTGTTGTGATGTGTATATAACAGATAATGTGTACAATACAGATATATTAGTTGTGACAGTGTTGTGAAGTGTGTATAAGAGGTAAAGTGTACAATACAGATATATTACTTATGACAATGTTGTGAAGTGTATATAACAGATAAAGGGTACAGTTCAAATATATTAGTTGTGTCAGTGTTGTGAGGTGTATATAACAGATAAAGTGTACAATAGAGATGTATTAGTTGTGGCGGTGCTGTGAGCTGTATATAAAAGATAAAGTGTACAATACAGATATATTAGTTGTTACAGTGTTGTGAGGTGTATGTAACAGATAAAGTGTACAATATAGATATATTATTTGTGACGATGTTGTGAAGTGTATATAACAGGTAAAGTGTACAATATAGATATATTAGTTGTGACAGTGTGGTGAAGTTTATATAACAGGTAAAGTTTACAATATAGATATATTAGTTGTGACAGTGTTGTGAGGTGTATATAACAGATAAATTGTACAATGCGAATATATATGTTGTGACAGTGTTGTGAAGTGTATATAACAGATAAAGTGTACAATACAGATATATTAGTTGTGACAGTGTTGTGAGGTGTATATAACAGGTACGGTCTACAATATAGAGAAATCAGTTGTAACAGTGTTGTGAAGTGTATATAACGGATACAGTGTACAATACGGATATATTAGTTGTGACAGTGTTGTGAAGTGTATATAACAGATAAAGTTTACAAATAGATATATTAGTTGTGACAGTGTTGTGAAGTGTATATAACAGATAATGTGTACAATACAGATATATTAGTTGTGACAGTGTTGTGAAGTGTAAATAACAGATAAAGTGTACAGAAGAGATGTATTAGTGTGACAATGTTGTGAAATGTATATAACAGGTAAAGTGTACAATACAGATATATTAGTTGTGACAGTGTTATAAGGTTTATATAACAGATTAAGTATACAATACAGATATAATAGTTGTGACAGTGTTGTGAAGTGTAAATAACAGATAATGTGTGCAGTACAGATATATCAGTTGTGACAGTGTTGTGAAGTGTATATAACAGATAAAGTGTACAGAAGAGATGTATTAGTGTGACAATGTTGTGAAGTGTGTATAACAGATAAACGGTACAGTTCAAATATATTAGTTGTGACAGTGTTGGGAAGTGTATATAACAGATAAAGTGTACAGTAGAGATGTATTAGTTGTGGCGGTGCTGTGAGGTTTATATAACAGATAAAGTGTACAATACAGATATATTAGTTGTGACAGTGTTGTGAAGTGTATATAACAGATAAAGTGTACAATATACATATATTAATAGTGACAGTGTTGTGAGGTGTATATAACAGATAAAGTGTACAATACAGATATATTAGTTGTGACAGTTTTGTAAGGTTTATATAACAGATAAAGGGTACAGTTCAAATATATTAGTTGTGACAGTGTTGGTAAGTGTATATAACAGATAAAAGTGTACAGTAGAGATGTATTACTTGTGGCGGTGCTGTGAGGTGTATACAACAGGTAAAGTGTACAATATAGATATATTAGTTGAGACAGTGTTGTGAGGTACATATAACAGATAACGTGTACAATATAGGTATATTAGTTGTGACAGTGTTGTGAGGTGTATATAACATATAAAGTTTACAATATACATATATTAGTTGCGAGGTGTATGTAACCGATAATGTGTAAAGTAGAGATATATTAATTATGACAGTGATGTGATGTGTATAAAACAGGTAACATGTACAATATAGATATATTAGTTGTGATAGTGTTGTGAGGTGTATATAACAGATAAAGTGTACAATGCGAATATATATGTTGTGACAGTGTTGTGAAGTGTATATAACAGATAAAGTGTACAATACAGATATATTAGTTGTGACAGTGTTGTGAGGTGTATATAACAGGTAAAGTCTACAATATAGATATATTAGTTGTAACAGTCTTGTGAAGTATATATAACGGATAAAGTGTACAATACGGATATATTAGTTGTGACAGTGTGTGAAGTGTAAATAACAGATAAAGTGTACAGAAGAGATGTATTTGTTGTGACAGTGCTCTGAGGTGTATATAACAGATAAAGTGTACAATATAGATATATTAATAGGGACAGTGTTGTGAGGTGTATATAACAGATAAAGTGTACAATACAAATATATTAGTTGTGACAGTGTTGTGAGGTGTATATAACAGATAAAGTGGAAAGTACAGATATATTAGTTGTGATAGTGTTGTGAAGTGTATATAACAGATAAAGAGTACAATATAGATATATTAGTTGTGACAGTGTTGTGAGGTGTATATAACAGATAAAGTTTACAATATACATATATTAGTTGTGAGGTGTATATAACCGATAAAGTGTAAAGTATAGATATATTTGTTCTGACAGTGATGAAATGTGTATATAACAGGTAAAATGTACAATATAGATGTATTAGTTGTGACAGTGTTGTGAGGTGTATATAACAGATAAAGTGTACAATACAGATATATTAGTTGTGACAGTGTTGTGAGGTGTATATAACAGGTAAAGTCTACAATATAGATATATTAGTCGTGATAGTGTTGTGAAGTTTATATAAGAGATAGTGTGTACAATACAGATATATTAGTTGTGACAGTGTGGTGAACTGTATATAACAGGTAAAGGTTACAATATAGATATATTAGTTGTGACAGTGCTGTGAGGTGTATATAACAGGTAAAGTGTACAACACAGATATATTGGTTGTAACAGTGTTGTGAAGTGTATATAACAGATAAAGTGTACAATAAAATACATTAGTTGTGACAGTGTTGTGAAGGGTAAATAACAGATAAAGTGTACAGGACAGATATATTAGTTGTGACAGTGTTATGAAGTGTATAAAACAGATGAAGTGTACAGAAGAGATGTATTAGTTGTGACAGTGCTGTGAGGTGTATATAACAGATATAGTGTACAATATAGATATCAGTTGTGACAGTGTTCTGAAGTGTATATAACAGATTAAATGTAGAATATAGATATATTAGTTGTGACAGTGTTGTGAGGTTTATATAACAGAATATGTGTACAATACAGATATATTAGTTGTGACTTTGTTGTAAAGTGTATATAACAGATAATGCGTACAGTATAGATCTATTAGTTGTGATAGTGTTGTGATGTGTATATAACATATAAAGTTTACAATATACATATATTAGTTGTGAGGTGTATATAACCGATAAAGTGTAAAGTAGAGATATATTAGTTATGACAGTGTTGTGATGTGTATAGAACAGGTAAAATATACAATATAGATATATTAGTAGTGACAGTGTTTTGAAGTGTATATAACGGATAAAGTGTACAGTACGGATATATTAATTGTGACAGTGTGTGAATTGTAAATAACAGATAAAGTGTACAATATAGATATATTAGTTGTGACAGTGTGTGAAGTGTAAATAACAGATAAAGTGTACAGAAGGGATATATTAGTTGTAACAGTGTTGTGAAGTGTATATAACAGAAAAGTTGTACAATATAGATATATTAGTTGCGACAGTGTTGTGAGGTGTATATAACTGGTAAAGTGTACAATACAGATATATTAGTTGTAACAGTGTTGTGAAGTGTATATAACGTATAAAGTTTACAATATACATATATTAGGTGTGAGGTGTATATAACCAATAAAATGTAGAGTAGAGATATATTAGTTCTGACAGTGATGTGATGTTTATATAACAAGTACAATGTACAATATAGATATATTAGTTGTGACAGTGTTGTGACGTGTATATAACAGATAAAGTGTACAATATAAATATATTAGTTGTGACAGTGTTGTGAGGTGTATATAACAGATAATGTGTATAATACGAATATATGTGTTGTGGCAGTGTTGTGAAGTGTATATAACAGATAACGTGAACAATACAGATATGTTAGTTGTGACAGTGTTGTGAGTTGTATATAACAGATAAAGTGTACAATATAGATATATCAGTTGTGACAGTGTTGTGAGATATATAAAACAGATAAAGTGTACAACAAGATATATTAGTTGTGACAGTGTTCTGATGTGTATATAACAGATACAGTGTACAATAGAGATATATTAGTTGTAACAGTGTTGTGAAGTGTATATAACATATAAAGTTTACAATATACATATATTAGTTGTGAGGTATATAAAACCGATAAAGTGTACAGTAGAGATATATTAGTTCTGACAGTGATGTGATGTGTATATAACAGGTAAAGTGTACAATACGGATATATTAGTTGTGACAGTGTTGTGAGGTTTCTATAACAGGTAAAGTGTATAGTACAGATATATTAGTTGTGACAGTGTTGTGCGGTGTATATAACAGATAAAGTATACAGATGAGATGTATTAGTTGTGACAATGTTGTGAAGTGTATATAACAGGTAAAGTGTACAATACAGATATATTAGTTGTGACAGTGTTGTAAGTTTTGTATAACAGATTCAGTGTACAATATAAATATATTAGTTGTGACAGTGTTGAGAGGTGTATATAACAGATAAAGTGTACAATGCGAATATATATGTTGTGACAGTGTTGTAAAGTTTATATAACGGATAAAGTGTACAATACAGATATATTAGTCGTGACAGTGTTGTGAAGTGTATATAACAGATGAATTGTACAATATAGATACATTAGTTGTAGTAGTGTTGTGAAGTGTATATAACAGATAATGTGTACAATACAGATGTATTAGTTGTGACAGTGTTGTGAAGTGTATATAACAGATAAAGTGTACAGTAGAGATGTATTAGTTGTGACAGTGCTGTGAGATGTATATAACCGATGAAGTGTACAATAACGATATATTAGTTGTGACAGTGTTGTGAAGTGTATATAACTGGTAATGTGTACAATACAGATATATTAGTTGTGACAGTGCTGTGAGGTGTATATAACAAATAAAGTGTACAATACAGAAATATTAGTTGTGACAGTGTTCTGAAATGAATATAACAGATAAAGTGTACAATATAGATACATTAGTTATGACAGTGTTGTGAGGTGTATATAACAGATAAAGTGTACAGTATAGATATATTAGTTGTGACAGTGTTGTGAGGTGTATATAACAGATAAAGTGTACAGTATAGATATATTAGTTGTGACAATGTTGTGAAGTCTATATAACAGGTAAAGTGTACCATACAGATATATTAGTTGTGTCAGTGTTGTAAGGTTTGTATAACGGATTAAGTGTACACTACAGATATATAAGTTGTGACAGTGTTGTGAAGTGTATATAACAGGTAAAGTATACAATACAGATATATTAGTTGTCACAGTGTTGTCAGATATATATAACATATAAAGTGTACAATATAGTTATATTAGTTGCGACAGTGCTGTGAGGTGTATATAACAGATACAGTGTTCAATACAGATATATTAGTTGTGACAGTGTTGTGAAGTGTATATAACACATAAAATGTACAATATAGATATATTAGTTGTGACAGTGTTGTGATGTGTATATAACAGGAAGATTGTACAATATAGATATATTAGTTGAGACAGTGTTGTGAAGCGTATTTAACAGATAAAGTGTAGAAATACAGATATTTTACTTTTGACAGTTTTGTGAAGTGTATGTAACAGATTATGTGTACAATACAGATATATTAGTCATGACAATGTTGTGACGTGTATATAACATATAATGTGTACAATATACATATATTAGTTGTGAGTTGTATATTGCAGATAAAGTGTACAGTACAGATATATTAGTTGTGACAGTGTTGTGAAGTGTATATAACAGATAAAGTGTACAAATGAGATGTATTAGTTGTGACAGTTCTGTGAGGTGTATATAACAAATAAAGTGTACAATACAGATATATTAGTTGTGACAGTGTTCTGAAGTTCATATAACAGATAAAGTTACAATACAGATATATTAGTTGTGTCAGTGTTGTAAGGTTTGTATAACGGTTTAAGTGTACACTACAGATATATTAGTTGTGACAGTGTTGTGAAGTGTATATAACAGATAATGTGTACAATACAGATATATTAGTTGTGACAGTGTTGTGAAGTGTATATAACAGGTAAAGTGTACAATATAGATATATTAGTTTTGACAATGTTGTGAAGTGTATATAACAGGTAAAGTGTACAGTATAGATTTATTAGTTATGACAATCTTGTGAAGTGTATATAATCTTGTGAAGTGTACAGTACAGATATATTAGTTGTGACAGTGTTGTGAAGTGTATATAATCTTGTGAAATGTACAATATAAATATATTAGTTGTGACAGTGTTGTGAAGTGTATATAACAGACAAAAGGTACCTTTTCAAGTGCACTCTGTACAATCTTTTCACTCAGGGTGTCTAAAGCTGAAGTTGCCTCGTCAAGTAACAACATCTTGGGTTTTCTAACTAAAGCACGTGCAATAGCAATTCTTTGTTTTTGACCTCCACTTAGTTGAGTTCCTTTTTCACCAACTAATGTATTGTATTTCTGAAAATATATAAACAAAAATGTATTTCAAATATTTCATTTAAAATTGTGACATTCATTTAGAATACAAAGTTGAAAATTTGTAAATGCGAATTTATTAAATAATAATTTATTAATGCTAAATATTTGTTTCTACTTTGGACACAAGGCCTGCAATTACCCCAGTGTATTACTGGTACTTTATTTTATCGACCCCGTAAGGATGAAAGGCAAAGTTAACCTCGGCGGGATTTGAACTCAGACCATAAAGGCCCGTAACTCTTTCCTGCAAAGCATGGCTCCGACCCTCTACCGATACTGCCAATCCACCATTTACCATCGTTCATTAACTAAAATTATAATTATATTTCATTATGATATTTTCGAAATATATCTTATACATAGACATAAAATAATCTAACATTCATCGAGCTGAAATATTTAACTCTAATGTTTTATTGCCTGGTCGTGTTGCTTTTTGACTCGAATAAGACACCCTGTCTCCTGAGCTATGCTTTGGATAGAATACGATACCTCTCTTTCTACTGAGCTATGGTGTGCTTAAAATAAAACACCTCTCTTATGTGAGCTATATTGTGACTAAAATAATACATCTCTCTCTCGCTTTTCCTCTCTCTCTCTTTCTCTTTCTCGTTCCACTAAGATATGGTGTGACCAGAATAACACACCTCTCTACTAAACTATGGTGTGACCAGAATAAGACACCTCTCTGCTAAACTATGGCGTGATCAGAATAAGACACCTCTCTACTAAACTATAGTATTACTAGAATAAGACACCTCTCTACTGACCTATGGTGTGACCAGAATAAGACACCTCGCTACTAAACTATAGTGTTACTAGAATAAGACACCTCTTTACTGAGCTATGGTGTGACTAGAATAAGACACCTCTCTACTGACCTATGGTGTGACTAGAATAAGACACCTCTCTACTAAACTATAATGTTACTAGAATGAGGCACCTCTCTACTGAGCTATTGTGTGACTAGAATAAGACACTTCTCTACTGAGCTATCGTGTGACTAGAATAAAACACCTCTCTACTGACCTATGGTGTGACTAGAATAAGACACATCTCTACTGAGCTATGGTGTGACTAGAATAAGACACCTCTCTACTGAGCTATTGTGTGACTAGAAAAAGACACCTCTCTACTGAGCTATTGTGTGACTAGAATGAGACACCTCTCTACTGAGCTATTGTGTGACTAGAATAAGACACCTCTCTACTGAGCTATTGTGTGACTAGAATGAGACACCTCTCTACTGAGCTATTGTGTGACTAGAATAAGACACCTCTCTACTGACCTATGGTGTGACTAGAATAAGACACCTCTCGACTGACCTATGGTGTGACTAGAATAAGACACCTCTCTACTGAGCTATTGTGTGACTAGAATAAGACACAGCTCTACTGAGCTATTGTGTGACTAGAATAAGACACCTCTCTACTGAGCTATTGTGTGACTAGAATAAGACACCTCTCTACTGAGCTATGGTGTGACTAGAATGAGACACCTCTCTACTGAGCTATTGTGTGACTAGAATAAGACACCTCTCTACTGAGCTATGCCCATACAATTACATTTAGAATACACGTGTCTGCGAAATGCTCAGTTTTCTGCACGTTAATTTCACGAGCAGACTTTTACAATCATCGTCCAACTGGAATACTCATCGTTGACACCGTTAATGGTCCATTCCATTCCATGTTTACATTGGTAAGAGAATTATCCCAAAATTATTCTTATGTGTGAATTGTTACTAACTCATGCTTAGTACAAATATTATTTCTTTTGTATGCATAATGATAAGCAATATATGTACAAATAATGCTTTTTTAAATTTAGGCCTAGGCCAACAATTTGTGGGGAAATCGATTAAATCGGCCGCAGTTATTGACTGGTGCTTTATTTTATCGATCCCTGACTGATAAAAGGCAAAGTTGACTTCGGCGGGATTTGAACTCAGAACGTAAAGAGCTGTAACTAAATACCACGATACGCTAACGATATTGTCAATCCACCACTCTCAGATGTGTACAAATAGTACCTCTCCACTCTAGCAGTACTTTTATTTTTCAATGTATTCCTCAGTTAATTCTTATATTTTTTACATTATTCACAGTTTTTTTTATTATATAAAATGTATGCTCCTTTACAACTGTAATTACAAAACAATTTCATCGCAAAATGTTACCTCTGGAAGTTGCTTAATGAAGTCGTGAGCATTGGCTTCTTTTGCTGCTGCAATTATGTCTTCATCTGTTGCATTTTCCTCACCATCTCGAATATTCTCCTTTATAGAGGTTCCAAACAGAACAGGTTCTTGGCTAACAACACCGAATATCTTTCTCAACGACCTCACGTTGTAATCTTTTATGTTTTTTCTGCCTATTAATATCTGAAGAAAATAATATTACACAATGATTTTATTGTCTATTAATATATGAATTAATAATGATTTCTAGTATAGGCCCAAGGCCAGTAATTTGGGGGGAGGGGAAAGTCGATTAAATCGACCCCAGTTCGTTACTGGTGCTTTATTTTATCGACCCCGTAAGGATGAAAGGCAAAGTTAACCTCGAGGGGTTTTGAACTCAGACAGTAAAGAGGCGTAACTCTATGCTGAAAAGCATGGCGTCCGACTCTCTACCGATACTGCCAATCGAATTAATAATATTAGACAATTATTTTGTCTATTGATATATAAATAGATATTACACAATTATTTTACGAATTATAGAATTTTGAGATTATTTTCAACGGATGAGAAAAAAATATCCCAGAAGAATTGACAAAACTATGACTATTGACAGAATTAGAATAAATCCTCAAATTACAGACATATAAATGACAATTACATCAAGTGTTTCATAAAGTATCATATTATACTAGCAGAAAAACCACCCTTCCGGTGCTTTTCTGCTAGTATATATGCATTCAGATATGATACATCAAATAAAATCGTAATTAAGAACATGCACAGAAATTGAAGAGAGACTGTGTTACACTGTCTTCTGTAATCAGTAAAGTAATCCATGATACATTTAAAAAACACAATATTGTATATAAACTGCATTACGGTGAAATTTTATGAAAATGAAAAAGGAGAAAATTAGCGACGGAAATATAAACGTTATATAACGATGCAAATATACGAACGTTTATATAAGCGATATAATATAGCGTCCATTATATGATAACCGGAAGCAGGGCAGCGGATTGGCAGTATCGGTAGAGGGTCGGATGCCATGCTTTCCAGCATAGTTACGTCCCTTAACGATCTGAGTTCAAATCCCGCCGAGGTTGACTTTGCCTTTCATCCTTACGGGGTCGATAAAATAAAGTACCGGTAATTATTTATTCAAAGTAATCCAACTTATTTTACAAACGGGATAAAAACATAAATTCTGGACGCAGTCCCACACTCCTCCCTTTATTATATTTTATATTATTTATATTATATTCATTATATCAGTTACATTGATTATATTATATTAATTATTGTATTATATCGATTATATTATATTAATTACTCGCAGTTTAGCCCGGCGTTGCTCGGGTTTGTTCATTTGCTATGAAAAGTTACATACAGGTAAACGTGGTTTGAAAGCGAATAAGCTTATCAATTAAGTGCATAAAGCAGTTGAACCGGTTATTAAAAGTTACGAACCAATTAGCATTTTGGTCAATCAATGATGGGTTAATAATCCTCCAATAGCGAATTTAGTAGACCAAAGTTGCAAAATGGTGGCCCTGATGCCGCTGGGTGTCAGATCTGTCCGCCATGAGATACCCTACCAGGAAATAGTGTTCCAGACGGCATAGTTCCAACACCGGCACCAACATCTATAGCACCTATTTGTAGACGATATTGCGTGTCATCCCTTGAGGAGAGTAAGCAAAAAGTCCATTCCTGCTCCCTGCGCGGGAACAGGCAACATAAAGTTGGCCATGGGAGAAGCATGGCTCCTCCAAATGGATGCCCGCCACCGACAATGTTTGCCCTTGTGACTTGTTAATGGACATGGCAAAACATGGTCTCACCGGGAATTGGGATCGTCGGAAATCGAACGGGATATCTGACGCCGAAGGGAAAAGGTTCATCCTTGGAATGAAAACATTCTCCCCTCTTCCGCACCCCGTTACAATGGTGGCCTCAATCAAGTGGATGTCAGTGACTTGACGACCATGCGAGTACCGTTGCACTGCTTTGGTGGACGCAACTTCCTTATTAGCATAATGGGACAGCCAACCCTAAGCTTAATAATGTGAGGTGGGAGCCCTGGGGGCTCAAGGAGCTTTAATAACTCAACCGGATAATTAAGGATATCGTCGGGGTCTGATTTGAAGATGTGCTCTTTACCGGGAATCTTCTCAATCAGCTGCTCGTTAATAAAATTAATCATGGTATTTTTCGGAGCAAGGATGGCTCTTTCGCTGAGCCAATCGAGGTTTTTAAAGTTAGATGAGACATTAGGAAAAACTGCTTCCCAAAGGTCAGAAGGGCTGCTCACAATGTTGCACAGGGTGTCGATTTCTATGCCGCCCTTGTCATCCGCAGGGATCTTGCCCTCACCAAGTGCTAAAATGTTCTGTGTTGCAGACATGTTGTCACCATGCAAATGAGCAAGCATATTTGTGCTCAGGTACAAACTATTCACCTGGAGCCCAAACATGGACGACTTAAGACAGGCACGCACTTCATCAGCTCTTGTCCATTTGGGGATGACAGGCAGCGTTTTCCGAAAATCCCCTGAAGGGTTACGCCACCCATAGGAGCGGTAGAATCCCTAATGTCTTTCCGGGCCCTGTCCAATGCCTCAAGGGCACCCTTGTGTGCCATTGTGCACTCATCCCAAACAATGAGGCAACATATTTTGAGAACCACAGCTTTGTGTGAACTCTTGCTGATATTGCATGTTGGTGTCTCAGTTTTTACTAAATCCAAAGGGAGTTTAAAGGTTGAATGTGCTGTCCTGCCTCCCGGCAGCAAAGTAGAAGCGATCCCGGACGATGCAACGGACAACGAAACTTTTTTCTCCTGACGAATCTTAACGAGAATCAAATTCGTTACAAAAGTTTTTCCGGTACCCCCAGGAGCGTTTTTTATTGGGGGGATCCGTTTTTTTTTTTTTTTACCTTGAGGTATAACCAGTCAGTAGTTCCTTCAAAGGCTCTGGCGGTTCTGGAAGAGGGGGAAAGGTGACGTTACCGTTTAAGCAGCACATTGCAGGTGGCTCCCCAGCCCACTTTGTAGCATTGCAGAATTCGCAATTGAAGCGCATCTCGCCTATATTTATGTCAGAGCGCATCGAGTAATTAACGTTTTGCTCATACTTGAAAGCCCGTAGGCGCCAGTAAGGGCTGTTGGGGCTCGTCACACCGCGTGCAGCTTCTCTCGGTCGACTGTTACGCTTGAACGTAGAACATTGGTCGTGTGGTTGGTGGGAAGGTCTGGCAGCAATAGCAGAAGCAACATTTGCAATTCTAATGGACCGCCCGTCTGCATCTTCAGAAGCCATGGAAGTAGTCATAGCCGCAGCGTCCGTAGGAAGGCGAGCCGTCCGTTGTTTTAAACGTTCCAAAGACCTGGAAGCAGCATTAGTCGCAGCGTTTCTAGCCAGGCGCTTCGACCTTTGTTCACGGCTCTCTGAAGCCCTGGAAGAAGCCTGGTATGAAGCCATTTTGGCTAGGCGTGCGGTGCGCTGTTGGAAACTTCCAGCAGCTCGACATTCTGCTGAATGTAAGGCTGTCTGTGAAAGTCTTGAAGCATTTTCCTCAGAGGACTCGTTTGCTATCTTAGCCTTTTGCGCCACTGCTGACGCGGTATGTCGACTGAGGCGACTTCTCTTTTTAGGTGGCATTTTATGTCCAAAAGAAAGGGTGAAAGTTACTTCTACAGAAAAATTGACTTTGAAAGTCTACTGTCTGTTTATGAATATTGTTATTGTTGTTGTGATACACATGTTAGTAAGTAAATAGGTATCGAAAAATAAAGGGTGAAAGTTACTTCAACATAAAAATTGACTTTGAAAGTATAAGGCTGATAATTGAATGTAAAAAGATTGATAAGAAAGGCCCCCCCAAAAATAAATGTACAGGTATTTGTATGTATGTGTGTATTTTTATGTCGAAAAGAAAGGGTTAAAGTTACTTCTACAGAAAAATATAGTTTGAAAGTGTAAGGCCGATGTGTATGTAAATTAAGTGACAGGTATTTGTATGTATGTGTGTATATGTATGTATGTGTGTATGAAAGTGTAAGGCCGATGTGTGTGTAAATTAAGTGACAGGTATTTGTATGTATGTGTGTATATGTATGTGTGTATGAAAGTGGAAGGCCGATGTGTGTGTAAATTAAGTGACAGGTATTTGTATGTATGTGTGTATATGTATGTATGTGTGTATGTATGTATGTATGTATGTATGTATGTATGTATGTATGTATGTATTAAACGTTGAAAGTTAATTCAACATAAAAATTGACTTTGAAAGTATAAGGCTGATAATTGAATGTAAAAAGATTGATAAGAAAGGCCCCCCAAAAAAATTTACAGGTATTTGTATGTATGTGTGTATTTTTATGTCGAAAATAAAGGGTTAAAGTTACTTATACAGAAAAATTTATTTTGAAAGTGTAAGGCCGATCTCTTTATCATTATATGCTATTGTTATTTCTAAAACAAACTGTGTATGCGTTGATTGATTGAAATTCCCGCGTTCCTGTTTCTATGACGTCAATCGTAACCATACCAACATATATGTGCGTGTATGCACCCACATATATGTGTGTATATGTTTTTTTTCAATGTTTCTCTTTTTCACAAACACTTATAAGAGAAGGTAGCAATTTTAAGGGGAGGTGATGAATGGGAGTAGATATAGGAAACTTATATCATATGAGAGAGGAGAAATCATCGATTGTTGAAATAAATCGATTTTTCCGTAGTTGTGGCATTTTTTACCCAATAAGATCGCCCATGACCCAAGTTAGAATATTTGTAAACATTCTGCTTAATTATTCATTCAATATTTTTGGAATTGTGTAAATGTATAAAATTGAAACATACATACAGACACAAAAATCTGCCTTTTATAGATAATGATTATATTATTTAGTTATTATATTATTCTGCACTCGTTCAGTGTCCATTCTTTACTGAATGTAGGGCCTATAACAACCAGTTTTATTCACGTCTACGGCGGACTCGCTATCAAACGAGTCTATTGGGAAAATATTAAGATAGACTCACTGCCTTCCAGTGGCAAGTAAGAATGGCCTGCAATTTCCTGGTCACTGTGACAAATGAATTTGTGTATTAAACACAGTTAAAAGGATTTTCTCCCCTGATCAAATCCTCATCAACTTCTTCACTTAAAGAAGTGAGTAATGGTATAAAAAAAGATTCTGCTCTCTGGTGAGTTTCACGAGGGATAGGTGTGGACAGCGAAACTGACGAAGTTAAATATATTCACTCTGCTTATAGTAAGAGGTAAGAAACTGAGAGAAAACCTTTTTACTTTTTATAAAATTCACAAAACCTTAACTCCAATACTTTCACAGAAAATAACCAAACACCTGGAAAAAACAACCTGCTCCCAGAAGAACAGAAAGGACTTTACAGAGGCTCATATGGATACAAAGACCAGTTGTTAATAAATAAAGCTATAACTGGAAACTGCAAAAAAAAAAAAAAAAAATCAGCATGGCTTGGATTGATTACAAAAAAGTGTTTGACAGTGTTCCCCATATATGGATACTCAACACTCTAGCCATGAATAGGGTATCAGCAAAAATAACGACATTTATCAAACATGCCATGAGTCAATGGCAAACAATTCTGCTGATACAAACAAAGGATGAAACAATAAAAACAGAGCCTATCCCAATCAACAGAGGCATATTCCAAGGAGACTCCCTACCACCACTGATTTTCTGCCTAGCATTAACACCATTGTCTGAAACACTGAACAGAACTGGGCTAGGGTATAAATGCTACAATGGGAAAATTAACCATGTCCTATATATGGATGATCTAAAGCTGTATGCTACAAATGAAAAACAACTGCTTCAAACTGTACACGGATTCACAAAAGAAATAGGTATGAAATTTGCGTTAGAAAAATTGCCAAGGCAACTCTGAAGAAAAGGAAATTAGTGAAAACCAATAATATCATTTTTAGATAAAGAAGCAGAAATAAGAGAACTATATCAATCTCAAACATACAAATACTTAGGAACCAACGAACTAGATAAGATTCAACACACACAGATGAAAGACAAGATTAGAAAAGAATACTACAGAAGAATTAGGTTAATACTCAAAACTGAACTAAATGCAAAGAATAAGGTGATTGGCATCAGCACTTTAGCAGTCCCAGTAATGAGCTAGAGCTTTAACATTTTGAATTGGAAGAACTAGCTGAAATAGATAGAAAAACAAAAGAGTAATGACCGCCAATACACCATCCAAAATCAGGCGTAGAAAAAATATACCTACCAAGAACACAAGGAGAAAGGGGCCTTATGCAAGTAGCAAGCACTTATAAAATAACTGCTGTAGGACTACAAAAATACCTAATAAAAAACAAAGGAAAGCTAATACGAAACATGAACAAAACCAAAAGCTGTCCTTGGTCTTCAAGGAAACCAAAAGATTCAAATCAGAAATTGGACTAACAGATAATTGTGAGGAAAATCAAAGCTAAGAAAACACAATAGAAATTGAGAAAGACAACATTTTATTTGAAAATTGATATCCAGAATGCCATGTTAAAACGATGGCAAGAGAAATCCTTACATGGCAATGGCCATAACTATACCGTTGTTATAATGGCAATAATAATTTCACAGCTGCCCAACCAATGCACTACCCAAAGAGCCGGGCAACATTCCATGGACTTCCAATTCCATGCGTAACGCAATTATGTATTGCGGGAAGAACAAATAAAAATTAATACAGAATACCAGATCCCTTGTCCTATGGTTAATCAGGAATCGCGTCCCTCAAGAAGGTGCCAACGTGAGATCGAAAAGTCCTCCTCTGGCACAAACTCTGCTCCGATTATGGACCTGGATGGTCACTTGAACGTGGATTGCTCCAACTCGAGCCCCCCTCCCCTGATCCCCCACCCAAACCACCCTAGAAAGAAAAATGTAAAAGGATGAAATGAACCCGAGAAGAGTATAAAGAAGTAATATACGCATATACATTAAGTAAGCCATCACACGACAGACACACTGCAAACTCTTACAAAATTTGGAAAACACGGAATCACGATAGCAGACGTTATCGGGTTGAAAATAATTTAGCAAATGTTAGGAGGAATATCTTCAAAAATAATAGACTCACAGATACTGAAATAACTGCGATCAAGCATGTTGTGGAGAATGACATAAATATAAGTTATGAAATAACTGAAGAATCTCCTGGAGATAGTAACTAGTCACAAGTTTTTACTGAGAGACCTCCATCTGACCAAACCTCAAATAGGTTTGTAGAAGTGAGTAGTCCTATAGAACCTGCTGAAAATAGCCAGGAATGGGGCATAGAAACAGTACTTGAAGACCAAACTTTTGCTGAAGAACACAGAGAGTCTATGAAGGAATTGAAACGGAGAATACTGAATGAGCTTGCAGTTATATGAGCTTGCACTAATATAAATGATAGAGAACCACTTCAAAAACTCCCAAATATAATCCAAAATAAAAAAAAAACAAATAGTGATTGGTAACTCTGTAACAAAAGAATTCATAGAAGAATTAGAACCTGATCTTACTGAGTTAAATGAAATCATCATTTGTGCATCTGCTAGAATAATTGAAACAAGTTGTTTACCACCAAAAAAAAACAAAGACAGTCTAACTTGCGAAGTAAAACAATTTGGAGGAGTAGAATTGAAAAGGAAATTTTACCTAATGAGAGTGGAAATATCTTTAATGAATGAGCTAATTACTGGAAATGATATAAGATCCAGGAAGGGAAGAAAGCTAAAGAGAAAATATGGACTTTCTCCTGGAGAAGTACTAATATCAACAAAGGAAACTCTGAAACAAAAAGTCCAAGTAAAAGCCCAACGAATTCGTAGATTCGAAAAGCGAAACAACTTCTACAGGCAAAATAAGTTGTTCTCATCCAATGCCAAGTCATTTTATATAGAAAATAGAAAAGAAAATAACTATTGAAGACCCTCCGTCCATAGAAGAAGTTGAAAACTTTTGGAGAAAGATTTGGAGTGATGAGAAATCACATAATGCTAATGTAGATTTTATATGGATGATCTGATGCTAAAATACAAAGACAATGACCAGCTGGAAGGCCTTTTGCGGACAGTAAAAACATTTAGTGATGACATCAGGATGGAGTTTGGACTTGATGAGTGTGCCAAAGCCACTTTCAAGAATGGGAAGCTAAGCAACTCAAACTCAGTTGAATTAGATGCTGAAACAGTCATAAAAGAACTTGAGCAGGAACAAACCTATAAATACTTAGGGATTAATGAGGTCTCTGGCATTCAGCATTCAAGTATGAAAGGGAGGATAAGGAAGGAATGTTGCAGGAGAGTACGCGCAGTTCTGAAATCAGAACTAAGTTCTCAAAACAAGGGGTTAGCAATAAATTCATTGGCAGCTCCAGTTGTCACTTATAGCTTCGGTGTGTTGAACTGGAATATGAGTGAAATTAAAAGAATCGACACTAAACTCCGTAAGTTACAGACTTGTAATAAGAATCACCACCCGAAAGCAGATGTGGATCGTCTTTACCTTCCTAGAACTCAAGGAGGCCATGGTCTGATGCAATTTGAACTTACCTACAAGACCACCACTATTGGACTGACCAAATACCTTGAAACAATAAACGACTGTATGCTGAAACTTGTTGGAAAACATGAGAGAAGTAAGAAGCTTCATTTTATCTTGACGGATGGCAAACAATATGCTACTGATCTCATGTTTGATCCCCAGGCTGGACAGACTGAGGAAACCGTTGCAATTGTCGCTGCTAAGCACATAGAATTAATGGGAAAAGGAAAAGGGCAGGAGCAATTAGCATCAAAGTGAGAGCAGAAACCTCTGTATAGCAAATGTGTGGCCCGTAGGAAACAAGCTGATGTTGATCAAAAGCACACCTGTCAGTGGCTACGTAGCTCAGGGCTAAACGCAGAGAACGAAGGCTTCATCTTAGCTGCCCAAGATCAAAGTTTACTGACTCGGAACTACCAGGCCAATGTGATGAGAAATGGAGTAAATCCAAAGTGCCGATTCTGCAATGTTGAGGTTGAAACAGTGGACCACCTAGTTTCTGGATGTAAAGTTTTAGCCCGAGTAGAGTACAAATATAGACATGACAGAGTTGGCCAATATCTACACTGGATAATATGTTGACATTATAAAATCAAAGCTGCTGACAAGTGGTACAATCATCACCCTGAGGCTGTAACTGAAGGAGAAAAGGTAACAATTCTTTGGGACTTTCCTATACATACTGACCAGACCATAAAAGCTAATAGACCAGATATCATTGTAAAAGACCAGCATAGCAAGGTCTGTTTATTGATTGATTTGAACATCCCATGTGATGACAATAACGTGGCAAAAGTTAAGAAAATATAAAGATCTGCTTATTGAAATCGAAAAAATGTGGCACCCCAAGGCCGTTACAATACCAGTGATTGTGGGAGGACTGGGTATGATTAAGAAAGGAACAGAACAATATTTGTGAACGATTCCTGGTTTACCCTCACTGCAAGAGGTGCAAAAAATTGTTTTGACTGGTACTGCACACGTATTGAGAAGAGCACTATCTCTGTGAGAATGATATCGCCCCCTGGTGTGGATATGTGTGTGTATGTGTGAGTAGAGCACTATCTCTGAATGATATCCCTCTGTAAGAATGATAAGTTGTAAATTATATTCAATGTGGTGTATTAACTGGCTTACCGATGTATACGGTGGGTTTATTGCCCTAGGTGCCAGGAAGACATTTGGCATATATCAGACACAATACTGAAGGAAAAAGGAAAAAACAATAAAAATAATAATAATATTAATAATAATTGTTTCTATTTTTGGCACAAGGCCTGCAATTACCCCAGTGCATTACTGGTGCTTTATGTTATCGACCCCGTAAGGATAAAAGGCAAAGTTAACCTCGGCTGGATTTGAAAATAATAATAATAATTATTATTATTATTTCATTTATTGGCCACAAGGGCCGACATATAGGGGACAATACAAAAGACTGGGACAGTGGGGTTTTACAGAAAAATCGAGTAAACAATATGAATCACAATAACAAAGTAACAATAACAAAGTAACAATATAGTAACAAGAAAATTACAAGAAAAAATTTCCCAATAGGGGGAATGACCACCTAGGGTTCGCTCAGGTACCCCACCAGTCCTGAACGACTCGACGCTTCGAGAGCACCCAGGAAGGGCACCCCTCTCCTCCTTAAATTTACCTACCTACAGCCGCATGACCAGGGTAGGCCCACTCACACGGGCCATTCTCGTCACATTCACCCACATTTCAACAAATGTACTGGGGGGGGCACTTCTCTCTCCACCCTCACCTTCCTTTCCAAGTAAAACTTGAAAAAGTTGATGAGGGATTGGCCGAAGAGAAAAGTGTCTGTCTTCAGTCCTTTCAACCTCGTCCACCATACAACCTCTTTCGCTACTGCCACCAGACAGAGGAAAATTGCCTGCCCTTCCTGGCCAAAAGAAGGCAGCGGGTCGATCTTCAATATGGACTCGGCCGATAGCCGGATCCGTTCTACACGCGACAACAGCTGTTCAACATAACTCCACAAGTCAGTAATGCACGGACACTGGACGAGTGCGTGCAGAACGGTTTCGTCGCTCTGCGCGCATCTGGGGCAGGTCCGTCTGACAGCACTTTCGTGCCTGTAGAGTTTATCTCGAACCGGCAGTGCCCCCCGGTAGCACTGCCAAGCGAGGGATTTTGGGAAATTATCCATCGTCCCCGGCTCGAAAGTCCTCCGGTACAGACTGGTTAGTTCGACTTCGTTGACTCCCAGAACCTCTCCGAGTGCGTCGTCGCACTTGCCCACCACTAATGCTCTATAGAACTCGAGAGTGGAAGTTCCACTGACCGCATTGCCCGCCTAGTAGAGGGCAATGAGTGCCTGGCAACATTCCAGATGCCAGTCACCCAGTCTCGGTCTCTTCTTGACCCAGGACTGCAGCTCAGTCGAAGAAACGAGCAGCGGAAAGGCCCGTCTGACAAACGGCGACCACACCTGTTCACCGTTTAGGCAGAATATCTGGAGATGCCGCAGCCTCAGCGCGTGTCTGCGCATCTTTAGCCACGGCATGCCCAGCCCTCCACGTAGAGGGTACTGGCAGCAGATGGACCGCCTCGTCAGCGGAACCTGACCTCTCCACAAGAATTTGAAGAGGAGACGCTCCAAGATGTCGAGGCGCGAACGGGGGCAAGGGACGACGGTCAGACGGTAGTAGATGACGGACGCGATTTACGCTTTCGCCACCTCCGCCCGACATTTCAGTCATAGCTTCATCCCAGTCCATTTCTGGGTGAGACTGGCTACCCTGCCCGTCACCTCGTCCCAATTCTTATCCACCTGGAGGTCTGGTCCGAACCAAACCCCTAGCAACTTTACCGGTCCGTCCGTCCAGCGGCTAACGACGCTGTTGGACGGCATGGACTTGCCTCTCCAGGTGCCGAGTTGCAAGCCCACTGACTTTTCCGGGTTAAGTTTTGCTCCCGTCAACCTTTTATATTCCTCCAATAAGTTGCCGACCACCTCGATTTCTGAGGTGTCCGACACCATCATGGTGATGTTGTCCGCATAAGCCGACACAGCCTTTCCGCGTCCCGGTTCGAGCGGATGCCCTGCAACAGCTCCAGCTTCCGCAACAAAGGCTCGAGAGTCAATACGTACAGAGGGGAGGAGAGAGGGCACCCTTGACAGACCGATCGGGAGACCTGAAACGGTTCCTAGAGGTGGCCTTTAATTTTGACCATTGAGCAGGTGCGATCCAGCTTCTAAAAGACGGGGCCCAAGCCAGCGGCCTTGAGGACAGCCTCCAGGTACCGATGGTCGACCCTGTCGAATGCTTCGATTGATCTAAATTGATCAGAGCCCCACCGAAGCCAGGTTTACACCCTACCCTCTCTATGATGTATCGCATTAGGTGGAGGTTGTCGTGTATGGACCTGGTTGGGATTGCGCAAGTTTGCGCCTCCCCAACCGGACGACAAGCGCCAACCTCTTCGCTAACACCCTGGCCAAAATCTTAAACTCTGTGTTGAGCAGAGTTATGGGCCTGAAATTGTCTAATGTGTCCCTCTTGTTCTCGTCTTTCCTTATCAGCGTCACTACGCCCCGGCTCACAGAACTGGGAATACTCCCGTTTTGCTGCCAGTTGCAGTAGAAGGCTTCGAGGAGATTGGAGAACAAGTCTGGCATATTTACGTAAATCTCGTAGGGCAGACCATCCAAACCGGGTGACTTGCACCTCATGCAGCCGACAAGGGCATCCTGAATCTCGGCTGAAGTAATTGGCCTTTCGCAGCGCCCAGCGTCAGCCGTCGAGAGTTGCGGCAAGCCATCGAGGTAGGGACTGAAGTCCGCCACCATCTCTGACACGACACTTCCCCCGAAAAACCGAGCAAAATGTTGGCGAAAGGCCTCACACATCCTCTTGGAATCGCTCAGCTCGTGCCCGTCTCGGTCCGTCAAAGACTGAATCGTGGTTTTATTATCACGCTGCGCCTCTGCCACGCGGGCCCATCGAACAGCTTTGTTTCCCTCGTTTCTCAGAGCACGCGCTCTAGCTCTGCCAATTCAACCTTCGTGTTTCGCATTGAAGAAATGGTCTAATGCCATTCTCGCCGCTAGCTCGTCAGTTGCAATGCCACTACCAATTGCCTCGTCTAACTTATCTACCAACTCCCCCTCCTTTCTATTTTTCTCTAACTCTACTTCTTTGCTAAACTCTATCGACATTACTCTAATCTCTCTTTTGAGAGCCCCCCACCATCTATTGTTGACGACACCCCTGTCAACTTTTTCTTAACTAAATTGTTGACCTGGTCCCTGTAAGCCTTACGTGCCAGAAATGACATGTTTAGCTTCCAGTAACCAGGTCCTAACCTACGCGTCTTATCTAGGTCGACCATACAGATCACAAACTTGTGATCTGAATAGGCGACCGTTTCAAAACGTGGACAGCTTACACTATTTCTGTCTATTTTCCTAATGAATATCCTGTCTATATACGATCTAGATGACCCTATGCGGTTAGCCCAGGTCCACACTGGCGCATTAGGGAAATCTAGTCGGTACTTGTCAGACAGTTGGAACTGGCTGATCAGGTTCTTGAGGCTTTTGCACCCCATGCTCCTATCGGATACTCCCACACAGCCCCAGCGTGCGTCTAAGATGCCGTTCCAGTCCCCCGCTAACAGTAAAGGGCGAGACGTACCCAGAAAGGCTTCCAGGTGTCTAAAGAAGTCCGGCTGTCCTGCCCCAGTAGGAGCATAGACAGCCACCAGTCTAAAGGCACCACCTTCGTTATTTTTCATGTCCAGGACTACCAACTTCCCGTCCGTGTCCCGGAAGATCGACCTTACCTCGAAATCCAAGCCTTTCCTAAACAGCACTGCCACCCGCCTTCCATTCCCAGCCGGGAAAGATCTGATAGTCGTCGAAAATGGGGGCTAGTGCGCGCGTGTCGGAAATCCTAGTCTCGCTGACTGCAATTACATCCATTTCTATAGACCTGAGGTCGTTGAGCAGGTGACCCTGATTCCAGGACGATCCCAGGCCTCGAACATTTAAACATCCTACTCTTAATACGGCCATGTTGGCAGGTTAAACAGAGAGAGAGAGGAAGGTTTACTTACCTTCCGGGCTCTTGTGAAGGTCGGGTTGTTCGTCCTCCATAGTTGGTGGGGTTTCTTTTGGAAACCCCTTTAAATGTCTTGAAGTGGGTTTTACGTTCGGGGTTCCCACGTCCCGAAGAAAGCTGTCTCGTATTTCTTTGAATATGTCGAGCGACATCCGCACCACAACCAAATCTTCCGGCACGCGAAATGTGCTCGATTTAAAAATTCCCCCTCTTTTTGTATATTTTCACTTCGTGCTACGAGGGCCATCAGTTCCTTATTGGCCCTCCTGACGAGCACGAAGTTTTGTATGTTTTGTTGGTGTGATTTTATTTGTTTGCGTGGCTGTGGTGGTGATGGTTTTGGTGGTGTTGTTTCGGTTGTATCTGTGTTTTATTGTGAGTGCGGTGTCAGTGGTTTCAGATGTTTGTGTGTATATTTGTTCTTGCGTCTGTTTCGGTTGTTTGCGTTTGGGGGATTCTGGTGATGGGGATGGTGGTGTTGATGTTGGTGTTATTGAAGAGATCTTTCCGTGGGTGGTATCTGCGTTTTTTATTGTGGGTGCTTTTGTGGTTTGTTGAGCTTTTTTTTTCTTTTTGTGTTTCCTTTTTTGTATTTTGGGGGATTTTGGTTTTCCCTCATTTTCACTACTGGTAGATGAAGGGTCTGTGTCTGTAAGTGTGTCTGTATGTATGTTTATGGTTTTATTGGTGTGTGTATTTTTTTTTAGGGGGGGGGGGGTGACAGCTTTCCTCGTTTCCCTCCTGGGTGGTCAATGTTGGTGGTGGTCTTTCTATTGGTGTTGTTGGTGGTGGTTTTGCTGGTGCTGGTGTTGGTTGTGGTCCTCGCCCCGGCGTCGGCAGCAGTGGAGCCTTTCGACCCCTTGCCTCTTTCAGCAGTTGAGGGCAGAAGGCTCGCAAATGGGTTTTTTCCCCACAAACAAAACACTGCGGCCTTTTGCTTTCGGTCATAATGTGAATGACCGTCCCATTCTGAAGGCGGGTGTGGTCCGGGATTGTCTTCACATTCTCGGGCCTGATCTGGAGAAGGATCTCCAGGTCAACCCCGGACCAGTCCTCTCTGGCCGTTCTGGTCACTTCTATAAGGACGGTATCCGTCCCCTCCACAATCACACATCCCAGAAGCCACCACATGTCAAGTCCTGGTGGGATTCTGGCAATGCGGAGACGGGCCGTTCTTTTTCCAATGTGGGAGGGGTACATTATGACCTTTCAAGGGCGGTGGATTGGCAGTATCGGTGGAGGGTCGGACGCCATGCTTTCCAGCATAGTTACGTCCCTTTACGATCTGAGTTCAAATCCCGCCGAGGTTGACTTTGCCTTTCATCTTTACGGGGTCGATAAAATAAAGTACCAGTAATGCACTGGGTAATTGCTGGCCTTGTGCCTAAAGTAGAAACAATTATGACCTTGCTGGTTTTGCAAGGTGTCATATCGTGTTTCATAGCGAGGGCTTCTGACTTGAACAACACCGAAATCGTGCCGTACTGTCTGCCCCTCTCTATGTATTCGGTGTCTTCTCTGATGCACCTCACCGCGACTTCAACATCTTCTTTTGAGATTAAAGCTGCCCTTTTGGTTTGTGCTGAGATGCATCTATAATGCACCGTTCTGCGCTCCACTACCTCAATAGCTTCTACCGGGACAGTTAAGTTGGCCCAGGTTTGCTCTTGCTTGATGAGCTTCCATGCCTGGGCCAACTTTTCATCTTTGTTTGAGAGGTCCATGTTGAAGCATGACTTCTTTTTTGCTGCTGCCGCAGCGAAAGTGTTCTTCTTGTTTTCGTTGGGGGTGTTGTGGTCGTTGTCATTGTTCTTAGTGTTGTTGTTAGCACTGTCGCTGTTATCATTGTTGTCTTTGTTGCCACCGTTGTTCTCGGTGCAGTTGGTATTGTTACTGTTGGTGTTGTCGCTATTCGTTTTCATGTTAGTGGTGTTGATATTGTTGGTGCATTTGTTATTTTTTTTTTTTTGTTATCTGTATTTTCGTTGTCGCTGTTACTGTCATTTTTTTCAAAATTAGAGTTCGCATTGGTATCATTGGTGTCTTTGTTTACATTATTTGTGGTGGTGTTTGTGTTATCAATTTGTGTTAATTTCGCTGTAGCGCTCCTCTCAACTTCCACGTCGTTGTCGCACGACAGCAGACATATCGCTGGGAGGCGTGGCTCAGCCATGTTTTTTTTTCTACGTAAATGTTTTAACATGTAAAACAAATTCAAATATTTGGGCCAAATTGCCCAAATATTATACTTTCCCCTTCACAGGGCAAAGTCTAAGGGCTTATATCCCTTACCCAACAAGAAATATTTAACAACAAATAATTTTAACAGGCAAATAAAGCGACTTACTGGGAGCGAGCAAAATACGTCCGTTTAGACCAATAATAATAATAATAATAATAATAATAATAATAATAATAATAATAATAATAATAAAAAACATAGGCACTAAAAATAGACTGGAAATAAAGTACAAAACTAGGAGGAAAAAGCTAAATATTATCATAGAGGAACTGAAGCAACGCATTGTAGCAAAGAGTGCAAAAATCAGGCGATACGAGAACAGAGTCAGTCAGTATAAACAGAACCGCATTTTTGACAACAACCAGAAGATGCTGTTTGGACAGCTTGAGGGGAAAGAAAGAGGCAACGACTTGATCCCTGAGGCGGAACAAACTAAAACATTCTGGAGAGGAATATGGGAGCAGGATGTTAGACATAATGACCAGGCAGGGTGGATTGAGACAGTACAGAGGGAGATCGGTGAGCAGGCACGCCAACAAACTGATTTGAGTATCACAGTTGAAACTCTTAAGGGGCAGGCCAAAAAACTAACCAACTGGAAATCACCAGGCCCAGATGGTGTGCAGGGGTATCGGATTAAAAATTTAACATCCCTCCACCCGAAACTGACAGCCATGTTCAATGACTGCTTGATGTCAGGTGAGGTGCCAGAGTGGTTGACAAAAGGTACCACAGTTCTGATAATGAAAGACCGAATCAAGGGTAATGATGTTACCAACTATAGACCTATCACATGTCTGTCCGTAATGTGGAAACTGTTGACGAGCATTGTGTCTGAGGAAATCTACCATCACCTCCACACAAACAACTTGTTACCGGACGAACAGAAAGGATGCCGAAAGAAGTCACGTGGTACAAAGGACCAGTTACTTATTGATAAGATGGTAATGGGAAATTGCAGGAGAAGACACACTGATCTTGCCATGGGATGGATAGACTACAGAAAGGCATTTGACATGGTACCTCATTCTTGGATCACCAAAAGCCTGGAGATCTTCAAGGTGGCAGATAACATCAGACAGTTGCTGGGCAGGAGTATGGGGTCCTGGGAGACAGAGTTGATATCAACTGGAGAATCCTTGGGAAGCGTGAAGATCAAGAGAGGTATCTTCCAGGGAGATAGCCTGTCCCTTCTGTTGTTTGTCCTTGCCCTGATGCCCTTGACCATTATGCTGCGAAAAGTGAGAGCAGGATACAAGTTGGGAAAGGGAGAGCTTACCATCAATCACCTCCTCTTCATGGACGATCTTAAGCTCTTCGGGAAGAGTGAGAAGGAGTTGGATGTGCTTGTTGACATTGTCCGTATTTTCAGCAGTGATATATGTATGCAGTTTGGTATTAGTAAGTGTGGAGTCATTGTGATGAGGAGGGGTAGGTTGAGCAGAAGTAACGGAATCCAGATACCAACAGGTGAGATGATAAAGGAAATTGACTCTGAGGAAGGATACAAGTATTTGGGCGTTCTGGAGGCTGATGGCATAAAGAACAAAAAAAATGAACGAATTGTTAAGAACTGAATACATTCGGAGAGTAAGGAGCGTATTGAAGTCACATCTGAACAGCAGAAATGCCATAAGCGCAGTAAATTCCCGAGCTGTGTCTATTATTAGGTACAGTGCGGGAATTCTGAGATGGAATGTTGCTGAACAAAAAGAAATGGATAGGAAGACTAGGAAGCTATTGAATATCTACATGTTCCACAAGAGGAGTGATGTCGATAGACTCTACCTAAGGAGATCTGAGGGTGGAAGAGGTCTTATCAGCATAGAGGACTGTTTTCAGATGGAGAAAAACAACCTATACAAATACGTGACTGATAGTAAGGAGCCAATGCTCAGAACTGTACTGAAGGAGGGGACAATAGGCCAGGGGATGTCCAAGGAGGAAATAACACCAAGGAGAAAGAGCAGCCTTCAGGGAAAATCCCTTCATAGTACCTTCTTTGAGAAAACTGAATTTAGAGATCCACAGACATGGAACTGGTTGAGAAGAAGAGACCTCAAAAAGGCTACAGAAGGAATGTTAATGGCTGCGCAGGAGCAGGCCCTCAAAACGAAGTGGTTGAAACACCATATTTACAAGGAGGAGGCTAGCCCACTGTGCAGGATCTGTGGAGAGAGAGAGGAGACTGTGGCTCACATTGTATCCGAGTGTAAACACCTAGCCCAGACCCACTATAAGGGCTGGAGACATGATGTGATGGGCAGGGTGATCCACTGGCACCTGTGCAAAGTAAACAATTTACCACATTCTGAGAAATGGTATGAGCATAGGCCAGAGGCGGTGATGGAGAACGATCAGGTGAACGTGCTGTAGGATTTTAGGATACAGACGGACAAGAAACTGGAACACAATAGACCTGACCTGGTGGTTGTGGACAAAGAAAAAAGATCGTGTCTGATTGTGGATGTGGCCTGCCCATTCGACACGAGTGTGCAAGAGAAGGAGAGGGAGAAAATTAACAGATACCAGGACTTAAAGTGGGAGGTAAAAAGGATTTGGAACTGCCATGAAGTCAAAGTGATCCCGATTGTCATAGGCGCACTGGGGACTATCTCCAAAAGTTTCCAGGGATGGTTAAAGAAAATCGGCCCTTTCACGCTTTTTGGAACGCTTCAAAAGGCATGCTTGCTGGGAACAGCAAGAACCCTCCGATACGTCCTGAATATCTGAGGCTGCAGGTAGTGGCTTGATATTCATTCCAACGGACTTTCCAGTTAACCAACATCAATGACTGAGATTCAAGGAATAATAATAAAAATAATGCTTTCTTTATTAACCACAAGGGTTTACATAAAGTAGACATTAAGGACAGTACAGGACAATACAGGACGGTACAAATGGACATTTCTGCGTGTAAAAAAACAGAGGATGTAATAAAAAAATAACAATGAAAAATTCCCCAATAGTAGGGAGACTTCCGAAGGACATTTGTGGAGAAGGCCCATTAAAAAGCCACAGTGACCCTGACCACCAGGGTAAGTGCCCTCTCCCAGTTTTCCACCTTTAATTTACAGACACATACTCAGAGTAGGCCCATTCACTCGGGCCATACTTGCTTCTCTCACCCATCTTTCAACAAAATGCTGCGCACAGAGCACTTCCCTCTCTACCCTGATATTCCTTTTCAAATGAAATGTGAAAAAGTTAATCAGGGCATCACCGAAGAGGTAAGTGCTCGTCTTCAGCCCTTTCAAACGTGTCCACCATACTATCTCTTTTGCCATGGCCACCAGACAGATAAAAACTGCCTGCCTTTCCCAGCTAAAGGAAGAGGGCGGGGCAATCCTCACGATGGACTCAGCTGATAGCTGGATCCGTCCTACACGTGACAGCAGGTGTTCGACATAAACCCACAAGTCAGCAATGCTCGGACACTGGACGAGTGCGTGCAGGTCGGTTTCGTCGCCCTGCGCGCATCTCAGACATGCCCGGCAGACGGCACCTCCATGCCTGTAGAGTTTATCCCGAACTGGCAAAGCTCCTCGGTAGCACTGCCAGGCCAGGGATTTTTGGAAGTTGTCCATAGGCCCCGGCC
Source organism: Eledone cirrhosa (assembly GCA_964016885.1). Taxonomy (NCBI): domain Eukaryota; kingdom Metazoa; phylum Mollusca; class Cephalopoda; order Octopoda; family Eledonidae; genus Eledone; species Eledone cirrhosa. The sequence continues at coordinate 35,811,125 of OZ024740.1, read as the reverse complement.
CGAAAGTCCTTCCGAAGAGATTGGCTAGTTGATTTTCGTCGACGCCTAGAATTTCTCTAAGTACGTCGTCGCTCTTCCCCTCTACTAATCCTCTATAGAACGCCAAGGTGGAGTTTCCACCGATCACATTGCCCGATTGGTCGAGGGCTGTGAGCGCCTGAAGACATTCCATTCTCCAAGCGCTCCCTCTCGGTCTTCGCTTGACCCAGGACTGCAGCTCCGTCAAGGAGACGAGCTGGGGAAAGACGTGTCTAGCAAACGGCGACCACACCTGATCACCGTCGAGGAAGAGGTGGAGATGTCGTAGCCTGAGCGCGTGTCTGCGCATCATCAGCCACGGCCAGCCATCCACGTAGCGGGTGTTGACAGCAGATGGACCGCCTGAACATTGGAGCGCGTCCCTTCCACAAAAAGCGAAAGAGCAAACGCTCCAGCGCAGTCAGGCGGGGCTTAGGACAAGGTACGACGGTCAGGCGGTAGTAGATGACGGACGGAATGTATGCGTTAGCCACCTCCGCTCGACCTTTCAGGGATAGCTTCCTCTTCCCATTTCTGGGTGAGAGAAGCCACCCTGCTCGTCACCTCGTCCCAGTTTTTGTCCGTCTGGAGGTCCGGACCGAACCAGACCCCTAGCAATTTAACTGGTCCGTTCGTTCAGCGCCCGACGACGCTGTTGGACGGCATGGACCTGCCTCTCCAGGTGCCGAGCTGCAGGCCCACTGACTTTTCCTGGTTGATCATTGCTCCTGTCACCGCTTCGTATTCTCTTAGTGTAGTGCCGATCGCCTCGATGTGTTTGGCGTTCGACACCACTACGGTGACATCGTCCGCATATGCTGACACGGATCTTCCGAATCCTAGTTCGCGCGGGACCCCCCCCCCCCTCAACGTATCCAGTTTGTGCAGTAATGGCTCGAGATTCAATACGTACAATAGGAACGAGAGGGGACATCCTTGGCGGACCGAGCGCATAATGTTGAACGGTTCCGAAAGGTGACCATTCACTCTCACCACAGAGCAGATGTCCCTGTGCATGGCAGCGATCCAGCCTCTGAAGACGGGCCCAAAGCCAGCCGCCCTCAGGACTGCCGCTAGATAACGATGGTCGACCTTATCAAAAGCTTTCGACTGATCTAAATTGATCAAGGACCCACCCGTTCCAGGTTCCCTAGCTACCCTCTCTACGATGTATCGCATGAGGTGGAGGTTGTCGTGGATGGATCTGTCGGGAATGGCGCATGTCTGCGCCTCTCCCACCAGACCACCAACGAGAAGCGCCAACCTCTTTGCTAGCACCTTGGCCAAAATCTTGAACTCTGTGTTTAGCAGAGTTATGGGCCTGAAATTATCTATGTTATCCCCCTTGTTCGGATTCTTTCTCAGCAGCTCCACAGCTCCTCGGCTCACAGAGCTGGGAATTCTCCCGTTCTGTTGCCAATTGCAGCAGACGTCCGCCAAGAGGCCTCCGAACAAATCTGGCATCTGTACGTAAATTCATAAGGCAGACCATCCAAACCAGGCGATTTACCCCTTGTGCAGCCAGTCATTGCCTCCCGTACTTCAGCGGCTGTTATCGGCTTTTCGCAACACTCCGCCTCAGTGGCCGAGAGCCGCGGCAGTCCGTCGAGGTAGACACTAAAGTTCATCCCTCGATTCGGCCCGCCGCTGCCCCCGAACAGTTGGGCGAAGTGTCGCTGAAAAGCTTCACACATTTGCCCGGGATCGAGTAGCATGCGCACGTCGTGGTCCACCAAAGACCGGATCGTGGCTTTGTTGCCACGACGCGCCTCCGCCACTCGGGCCCATTGAACGGCTTTCGTCCCCTCGTGTCTGAGAGCACTTACCCTAGCTCTGACAACGCAGCCTTCGTGCTTTGCATTGAAGAATTGGTCAAGGGCCAACTTCGCCGCAAGTACGTCGGTCGCGATGCCTTTGCTAAGCGCCTTGTCAAATTTTCTAACTAATTCTCCCTCTGCTCTATTGTTCTCTATTGCTAAAGCCTTACTAAACCTAATGGACTCTATTCTAATTGCTCTTTTCAGAGCAAACCACCACTTGTTGTTGACGATGGCCCCCGTCAACGCCCGCTTAACTAGTTCGCTGATCCGGTCTCTGTAGGCCTTGCGCGTTGGTAAGGACGCGTTTAGCTTCCAGTAGCCGGGTCCTCGTCTATGAAGCCTATCTAAGTCAAGCACAGAGATCACAAATTTGTGGTCCGTGTAGCTGACTATCTTGAATTGTGGACGGCTTATGCTAGACCTATCTATTTCCCTACAAATTACTCTATCTAGATATGATCTGCATAACCCTATGCGATTTGTCCAAGTCCACATTGGCACATTCGGGAAATCCAATCGTTACCTGTCAGACATTTCAAAACGCCTGAGCAGGTTGGTGAGACTCTTGCACCCTCCTCCCCTATCCGCTAATCCCACACAGTCCCAGCGTGCATCTAAGATCTCGTTCCAGTCGCCCACTAACACTAAGGAACGGGACGTTCCTAGAAAGGTCTCCAGACGCCGGAAGAAATCAGGCCGCCCTGCTCCTGTCGGGGCATAGACGGCCACTAGCCTGAAAGCTTACCCTTCTCCGCTGGTCAGGTCCAGCACCTCCAACTTACCTTCTGGGTCCAGGAAGATGGCCCGTATGGCGAGATCCAAACCTCTCCGAAAAAGCACCGCAAATCCTCCCCCCGATCCAGGACGGCTGGGAGACGCGTACACATCGTAGCCGCCGAAGATCGGTGCGAAGGCCCGTGCTTCGGAGATTTTGGTCTCGCTGATGGCCACTACATCTATGTTTAGTGATCTGAGGTCGTTGAGCAGGTGGCCCTGCTTCCATGACGACCCCAAGCCACGCGCATTTATGCTGCCTACTCTGAGTGAGGTCATGTTGAAATGGAGTGAAAAAGATGGGAAAGACCACTTACCTTACTTCTCGCAGAGGAAGGATGATTTCTCCATCCCTTTTCACTTGATCGTCTGGTGAAGGGACCGTTGAATCGTCCCTTCGGCTGGTCGTCGCCTCTTGTGAGTATATCCGAATATACTCTCCGGTTGAGTGTCCCTCCTAGGTCTCTGAAATCACCAACTGCGCTGGGGAATTTCGTTTTAATGTTTGTGTATTGTTTCTGTGCTATTCTTACCAGTCTTATGTTCGTTGGTGTTTTGATTGGTGCTGGTATTATGTAGTCGTGCTGTGAAATGTCTGTGTGTTCAATTATGTAAGTAATTAGTTTCTTGTGTGTATTTATTGCTGTGTATTTGTTTTTCTGGGGGTGGGGTGTGGTTCTGCTATTTTCTTGACGTTGTTGCTGGGTGTGTGTGTTTTGTTGTGTTTGCGATGTTGGTGCTTGTGATGGTGGTGTTGAAGGTGTTGTTGTTGTTGGCGGTGGGGTTGCCGCCGGTGGTGATGGTGGTGCTAGTGTGGGTGGTGATGGTGTTGGTGGTGTTGCTGCTGTAAGTCTCTTTGCAGTAGCCTTTACCCTTTTTTCGTTTCTTTCCTCCCTTTTCGAAGGCGAAGATGCGCTGCTTCTGCGTTTGTGCCTTCTTGCGACCTTTTGCCATCCCTCTCCCACCTCACACTCCATGTCCGATTCGGGGAGGGGTACAAGCTCTACTCTTTCACTTGTTGTTGTTGGTGATGTTTGCAGTGGAGTCTCTGTTGCAGCTGCAGTTGGTATTGCTGTTGTAGTTGTTAATACTTCCACTGATGCTGCTGTTCTTGATTTCCGTGGCGTGGGTATGGGTGCCACGGACCTATCCTTCCTGGTTGCCGCCTGTCCTGTTGCTGGTAGCAGTGGAGCCGGTTTCGGAAGAAGGGGGGTTTTCTCCTTTCTCAGGGTCTTCTCATTGCAGAAGGCCCTGAGTTGAATCTTCGATCCACAACGAAAGCATTTCGAGCGTTTGCCCTCAACACTTATGGGCAGTTGAGTGCCATTATCGAAGTCTATCACATCCGGGATAGCTTCGATGCACTCCTGGTTTGGATTAACATCTCAATGGAGGTGCCGACCCAATCTTCTCGTACTTTTTTCTGTACTTGCAGTACAGTTGTTTTGTCCTCGATTCCGACGAGGACAGACGCGGCCAGCCAAGAAGGGGCCATCCCGGGGGGGGGGGGGGGTCAGTTTGACCCTCACAATTTTTTGTCCGCAGTAGGAGGGCACCAACACCATTTCCTCGCTCCTTAGGGTCACTAAGGATTGAGCCTTTGCCTCCTGGGGTGTGGAAAAAAGCACGTCCACGGTGGCATATTTCTTGCCTCGGGTGATATGCGTTTTCCGCTGCCACACAGACCCTAAGGCATTTTGTATTTGAGCTTCTGTGGCTCTTTCAACCCTACGCGATTTTGTGCTTACTGTACGGTACGTGACCGAACAGTGCTGTTGGGTTTCGAAAAATGTTTCGGCTGCCTTTCAGATTGCTCGGTGACCGGTTTTCGTCACCATCTTCTTTGCTTCCTGTAATTCCTCATTTGTTATAAGGATGGTTTCCAGGTTCTTTGCGATACCTGCAAACGAGATTGGTTATTCTTTGTTGTTGTTGTTGTCGTCAGAGCTGCTATTACTTTTGTTGTTGCTGCTGGTACTACGACTGCCGCCGCCGCTGTTGCTGTGGTTGTTGTTGTTGCTGTTGCTGCTGTTGTTGTTGCTGCTAATGCTGTTGTTGTTTATGCTGCTGCTGATGCTGTTGCGGCTGCTACTGTTGTTTTCCTTGTCACTGTTTCTGCTGCTGCTGTTATTACGGCTGCTACTGCTAATATTCATGACGTCAGACGAATGAAATGGGTTTCCGTATTTACCGCACACATTTTTCGTCGTTGTCGTCGTCGTGGAGAAATGTTCCAGGTTTTCACGTGCTCTTGGAAACTATCAGAAACTATATTTTTCGTTTTCTTTACTGGCGTCGCTTGCGAAAGAGAGGGAGGGAGAGAGACATATTTAGAGAAGGGAGGGAGAGAGACAATCTTCTCTCTGGTGTAGTGACGATTGAGGAAGAACACGGAATGAGTGGGAGTGACTTGTGAAAATTCTTTTTTGTAGCCATGTGTATTTTTGGTTTAAAATAAATATTGGGCACAAAACACCAATAAGGCGGTTATTTAACCTCGAAGGGCCAAATATCGGACAGAAAGACCCCTCTCACGAGGAGGAGGCTGTTTTTGTCTACAATTTCATTAAAGTTTTAAACAATTTACAATTGTTATATTGGTTAAAATTTACTATACCTTACAAAGCCGAGCCTCCGTCAACCATGGCATTCAATAATAATAATAATAATAATAATAATAATAATAATAATAATAATAATTGTTTCTACTTTTGTCACAAGGCCAGCAATTACTCAGTAGATTACTGGTACTTTATTTTATCGACCCCGTAAGGATGGAAGGCAAAGTAGACTTTTTATCCTTACGGGGTCGATAAAATAAAGTACCAGTAATGTACTGTGTAATTTCTGGCTTTGTGTCAAAAGTAGAAACAATTATTATTATTATTAGGTCGAGCGGAGGTGGCAAATGCGTACATCGCGTCGGTCATATACTACCGCTTCACCGTCGTGCCTTGCCCAAAGCCTCGCCTGACTGCACTGGAGCGTTTGCTCTTTCGCTTTTTGTGGAAGGGATGCGCTCCGATGGTCAGGCGGTCCATCTGTTGTCAACACCCGCTACGTGGAGGGCTGGGCATGCCGTGGCTGATGATGCGCAGACACGCGCTCAGGCTACGACATCTCCACCTCTTCCTCGACGGTGATCAGGTGTGGTCGTCGTTTATTAGACACGCCTTTCCCCAGCTCGTCTACTTGACGGAGCTGCAGTCCTGGGTCAAGCGAAGACCGAGAGGGAGCGCTTGGAGACTGGAATGTCTTCAGGCGCTCACAGCCCTCGACCAATCGGGCAATGTGATCGGTGGAAACTCCACCTTGGCGTTCTATAGAGGATTAGTAGAGGGGAAGAGCGACGACGTACTTAGAGAAATTCTAGGCGTCGACGAAAATCAACTAGCCAATCTCTTCGGAAGGACTTTCGGGCCGGGGCCTATGGACAACCTCCAGAAATCCCTGGCCTGGCAGTGCTACCGAGGAGCTTAGCCAGTTCGGGATAAACTCTACAGGCATGGAGGTGCCGTCAGCCGGGCATGTCCGAGATGCGCGCAGGGCGACGAAACCGACCTGCACGCACTCGTCCAGTGTCCGAGCATTGCTGACTTGTGGGTTTATGTCGAACACCTGCTGTCACGTGTAGGACGGATCCAGCTATCAGCTGAGTCCATTGTGAGGATTGCCCCGCCCTCTTCTTTTAGCCGGGAAGGGCAGGCAGTTTTTATCTGTCTGGTGGCCATGGCGAAAGAGATAGTATGGTGGACACGTTTGAAAGGGCTGAAGACGAGCACTTACCTCTTCGGTGATGCCCTGATTAACTTTTTCAAATTTCATTTGAAAAGGAAAATCAGGGTAGAGAGGGAAGTGCTCTCTTCCCAGCATTTTGTTGAAAGATGGGTGAGAGAAGCAAGTATGGCCCGAGTGAATGGGCCTACTCTGAGTATGTGTCTGTAAATTAAAGGTGGAAAACTGGGAGAGGGAACTTGCCCTGGTGGTTAGGGTCACTGTGGCTTTTTAATGGGCTTTCTCCACGAATGTCCCTCGGAAGACTCCCCCCATATTGTGGTTGTTTTTCATTGTTCTATTATTACATCCTCTGTTTCTTGTTTTTTACACGCAGAAATGCCCATTTGTACCGCCCAGTATTGTCCTGCACTGTCCTTAATGTCTACTTTATGTAGACCCTTGTGGTTAATAATGAAAGCATTATTATTATTATTATTATAGTTGCATTTATCTTGCTTTATGTTCATACGAGTTATTATTTTTATTAATATTATTATTATTATTATTATTATTATTTTTGAGTCTCAGTCATTGATGTTATTTAACTGGAAAGTTTGTTGAAATGAATATCAAGCCGCTACCTGCAGCCTCAGATATTCAGGACGTATCGGAGGGCTCTTGCTGTTCCCAGCAAGCATGCCTTTTGAAGAGTTCCAAAAAGCGGGGCTGGACTAACTTTCTTTAACCATCCTTGGAAACTCTTTGAGATAGTACCTAGTGCGCCTATGGCAACCGGGACGACTCTGACTTCATGGCAGTTCCAAATCCTTTTTACCTCCCACTTTAAGTCTTGGTATCGGTTAATTTTATCCCTCTCCTTTTCTTGCACTCTCGTGTCAAATGGGCAGGCTACATCTACAATCAGGCACGATCTTTTTTCCTTGTCCAAAACCACCAGGTCAGGCCTATTGTGTTCCAGTTTTTTATCCGTCTGTATCCTAAAATCCCATAGCACCTTCACCTGATCGTTTTCTATCACCGACTCTGGCTTATGCTCATACCACTTCTCAGAATGTAGTAAATTGTTTACTTTGCATAGGTGCCAGTGGATCACCCTGCCCATCACATCATGTCTCCAGCCTTTATAGTGAGTCTGGGCTAGGTGTTTACACACCGATACAATGTGAGCCACAATCTCCTCTCTGTCTCCACAGATCCTGCACAGTGGGCTAGCCTCCTTCTTGTAAATATGGTGTTTCACCCACTTCGTTTTGAGTGCTTGCTCTTGCGCAGCCATTAGCATTCCTTCTGTAGCCTTTTTAAGGTCTCCTCTTTTTAACCAGTTCCATGTCTGTGGATCTCTAAATTCAGTTTTATCAAAGAAGGTACTATGAAGGGATTTTTCATGAAGGTTGGTCTTCCTCCTTGTTGTTATTTCCTCCTTGGACATCCCCTGGTCTATTGTCCTCTCCTTCAGTACAATTCTGAGCATTGGCTCCCTACTGTCGGTCACGTATTTGTGCAGGTTGTTTTTCTCCATCTGAACACAGTCCTCTATGCAGATAAGACCTCTTCCACCTTCAGATCTCTTTAAGTAGAGTCTATCGACATCACTCCTCTTGTGGAACATGTTGTAGATAGTCAATAGCTTCCTAATCTTCCTATCCATTTCTTTTTGTTCAGCAACATTCCATCTCAGAATTCCCGCACTGTACCTAATAATAGACACAGCTCGGGAATTCACTTTTAAGTTTCTATCTATTTATTTGTTTATTTATTTATGTTCGTCTACAGTGTGATGGTGCCACGCTAAAATCACTGGGGGTGATGAAATCACAGGTGGTTATGTAACCATATATTCACCAATCCTCGATATGAGTGTTTAAATGTCGAACCTAAACAGTTCGAATAACGGTGAAGTGGAGACTGGAACGTCATGTGACAGACTCCCACCCAGCAAGTACTCCCTGGCCCAACAGCAGGGACCTGGCTGTCATCCAAATACTGCTGGTGTTGGAGGAAGAAGAAGAAGGAAAGGGACAAGAACCAACTGGACGAAAGAATTGAATAGAACTGTTATGCAATGTTACCTGAAGAGTAACCCCAAGGAAAAAGGCTATTGGAAACGGATGCATAACATCTGGAACGAGATTGGTCTATTTAAATTAGATGAACAAAAATTGGCCGGGCAGGCTCGGGTAATAAGAACTAATGGATGGATAAGCGAGTTGGAACTGCAGGAACTGAGCAGAGAGATTGGGTTGGAAATGGAGAGTGGAGTATACCAGGCAAACGAGCCAGTGGGAAATGAAGGTGAAGAGGTTGAGAGAACGGAGGAACCATCCGAAGCAGACAATGATCTGAATGCTGACATAAATAATACCTGGGACAAAGATACGGCCATTGATGAGATGAATTCTGACGGGCTAGGACAATATTTGGTTGATATCCTAAACTTAGTGGTAGATGAAATGAACAATGATAGTGGGAAACCTATGAACCTAAGATTTGTAGACAGGAAAAAATTAAAAGAAACAACAGCTAAGGTAAACAAAGTCATCCCATACCTTGAGGCGAGGAACCTTCACCAATGTATCAATATCCTCAAAGCAACAGCAAATGCGGTGAGGAAATTACTTGGCATAAAAACGAGAGGAAACAACAAACAATAAAGATCAGAACCTTGGTGGAAGAAACGTCTGAATGGTCAAATCAAGGAAATGAGAAATGACATTGAAAAGCTTGAGTCCCTACTGAATGGGACACTACAAAACATAGACACTAAAAATAGACTGGAAATAAAGTACAAAACTAGGAGGAAAAGGCTATATATTATCATAGAAGAACTGAAGCAACGCATTGTAGCAAAAAAGTGCAAAGATTAGGCGGTATGAGAGCAGAGTCAGTCAGTATAGACAGAACCGCATGTTTGACAACAACCAGAAGATGTTGTTTGGACAGCTTGAAGGGAAAGAAAGAGGCAACGACTTGATCTCTGAGACGGAACAGACTAAGACATTCTGGAGAGGAATATGGGAGCAGGATGTTGAACATAATAATCAAGCAGTGTGGATTGAGACAGTACAAAAGGAGATTAGTGAACAAGCACACCAACAAACTGATTTGAGTATCACAGTAGAAACTCTTATAGGGCAGGCCAAAAAACTAACCAACTGGAAATCACCAGGCCCAGATGGTGTGCAGGGGTATTGGATTAAAAATATAACATCACTCCACCCGAAACTGACGACTATGTTCAATGACTGCTTGATGTTGGGTGAGGTACCAGAGTGGTAGACAAAAAGTACCACAGTTCTGGTAATGAAGGACCGAATCAAGAGTAATGATGTTACCAGCTATAGACCTATCACATGTCTGTCCATAATGTGGAAACTGTTAACAAGCATTGTGTCTGAGGAAATCTACCATCACCTCCACATAAACAACTTGTTACCGGACGAACAGAAAGGATGCTGAAAGAAGTCCCGAGGTACAAAAGACCAGATACTTATTGATAAGATGGTAATGTGGAATTGAAAGAGGAGACACACTGGTATTGCCATGGGATGGATAGATTACAAAAAGGCATTCGACATGGTACCTCATTCTTGGATAATCAAAAGCCTAGAGATCTTTAAGGTGGCAGATAACATCAAACAGTTGTTGAGCAAAAGTATGAAGTCCTGGGAAACAGAGTTAACATTGGGTAAAGAATCCTTGGGATGCGTGAAGATCAAGAGAGGTATCTTCCAGGGAGATAGTTTGTCCCCTCTGTTGTTTGTCCTTGCCATGATACCCCTGACCATTATACTGCGAAAAGTGAGAGCAGGATACAAGTTGGGAAAAGGAGAGCTTACCATCAACCACCTCCTCTTCATAGATGATCTTAAACTCTTTGGGAAGAGTGAAAAGGAGTTGGATGTACTTGTTGACACTGTCCGTATTTTCAGCAATGATATATGTATGCACTTTGGTATTAATAAGTGTGGAGTCCTAGTGATGAACGGAATCCAGGTACCAACAGGTGAGATGATAAAGGAAATTGACACTGAAGAAGGATACAAATATTTAGATGTTCTGGAGGCAGATGACATCAAGAACAAAAAAATGAAGGAATTGATAGGATCTGAGTTCATAAGGAGAGTAAGGAGCGTATTAAAATCACATCTAAATAGTAGGAATGTCTTAAGTGCAGTAAATTCCCGAGCTGTGTCTATTATTAGGTACAGTGCGGGAATTCTGAGATGGAATGTTGCTGAACAAAAAGAAATGGATAGAAAGACTAGGAAGCTATTGACTATCTACAACATGTTCCACAAGAGGAGTGATGTCGATAGACTCTACGTAAAGAGATCTGAAGGTGGAAGAGGTCTTATCAGCATAGAGGACTGTTTTCAGATGGAGAAAAAAAACCTGCACAAATACGTGACCGACAGTAGGGAGCCAATGCTCAGAATTGTACTGAAGGAGAGGACAATAGACCAAGGGATTTCCAAGGAGGAAATAACAACAAGGAGGAAGAGCAACCTTCATGAAAAATCCCTTCATAGTACCTTCTTTGAGAAAATTGAATTTAGATATCCACAGACATGGAACTGGTTAAAAAGGCTACAGAAGGAATGCTAATGGCTGCGCAAGATCAGGCCCTCGGAACGAAGTGGGTGAAACACTATATTTACAAGGAGAAGGCTAGCCCACTGTGTAGGATCTGTGGAGAGAGAGAGGAGACTTTGGTTTACATTGTATCTGAGTGTAAACACCTAGCCCAGACTCACTATAAAGGCTGGAGACATGATGTGATAGGCAGGGTGATCCACTGGCATCTATGCAAAGTAAACAATTTACCACATTCTGAGAAGTGATAGAAAACGATCAGGTGAAGGTGCTATGGGATTTTAGGATACAGACGGATAAGAAACTGGAACACAATAGGCCTGACCTGCTGGTTTTGGACAAGGAAAAAAGATCGTGCCTGATTGTAGATGTAGCCTGGTCATTCGACACGAGAGTGCAAGAGAAGGAGAGGGATAAAATTAACCGATACCAGGACTTAAATTGGGAGATAAAAAGGATTTGGAACTGTCATGAGATCAAAGTCGATTGTCATAGGCGCACTAGGTACTATCTCAAAGAGTTTCCAATGATGGTTAAAGAAAATTGGTCCCGCCCCGCTTTTTGGAACACTTCATAAGGCATGCTTGCTGGGAACAGCAAGAACCCTCCGATACGTCCTGAATATGTGAGGCTGCAGGTAGTGGCTTGATATTCATTTCAACAAACTTTCCAGTTAAATAACATCAATGACTGAGACTCAAAGAAAAATAATAATAATAATAATAATAATAATAATAATGCTTTCTTTATTAACCACAAGGGTTGACATAAAGTATAACATTAAGCACAGCACAGAACAATACAAATGGGCATTTCTTCGTGTAAAAAAAAAACAGAGTGTGAAAAAAGAAACAATGAAAAATTCCCAATAGTGGGAGACCTCCGAGGGTTGTTCGTGGAGAAATCCCACAAGAAAAGCTACGTTTACCGTGACCGCTAGGGCAAATGCCCTCTTCCAGTTTTCCTCCTACAATGCTACAAGCACACGCTCAGGGTAGACCCATTAACACGGGCCATTCTTGCCTCTCTCACCCACCTTTCAACAAATAATAATACTAGTAATGCTTTCTTTATTGACCACAAGGTTTGACATAAAGTATAACACCAGATAGAAAAATGCGTACAGCAAAAGAAAGTAATATTGTTGGAATATAAACCTTTAAAAATACAGGACAAGAAACTAAAATAAAACTTTAAAAGAATAGGACAAGAAACTAAGATAAAACTTTAAAGAATTGGACAAGAAATAAAAAATGTTACAATAATATTAGTGGCAAAATTTTTATTGGTAAAAAATCGAGTTCAAATTCATAGGCTCTGGGTTCCACATTCAGAGGTCGTCGTCAGACCGGGGGGATCATTTGATCCTGGTTTGAACACCAATTGGCCCATAACCATACCCCTATTTCATCATTCGGCGACACGCCTGATGTGTCATGCATAATGTGAATGGACCCATGGGCCCATGAGCACAGATCTTGAGCAGCAGCGGACGGTCTTGTCGTCCCGCTCATCCTTGATCTTGACCAACCCGTCCATCTTCTCCTTGCATCTTGTCCTTGAGTTCAAGTTCGGCAGTCCAGATGAATGCGTGCTACAGCTTTCTGGTACAGGAAGGGGGAGCAGGAGGACTGGAGGGATGACGGGACAGAGGGAGGGAGGAGCGGTGGTTGAGGGAGGTGCCGTAGTCGGTGGTCAGAGTCGACATCTTGTCCCGGTCGTCTTCTCCATCTTCGTCTGGTGTTGCGGGACCAGAAGTGCATTCTTGGAGGAGACCTGCAGCTGCATCGGCCAATTCTTCTTGCAATGGTTATTCTGACGGAGCAGAACTGCTCATCCAACCAACCCCAACCAGAACCAACCGCTCAGAGGCAACGCACAATGAGAGCATGACAATTATTATGCACTAATCAAGAAGATACTGGGGCATAGCACAGGAAACGAATAAAAACATTTTGCCACTAATATTATTGTAAAATTTTTTATTTCTTGTCCAATTCTTTAAAGTTTTATCTTAGTTTCTTGTCCTATTCTTTTAAAGTTTTATCTTAGTTTCTTGTCCTATTCTTTTAAAGTTTTATTTTAGTTTCTTGTCCTGTATTTTTAAAGGTTTATATTCCAACAATATTACTTTTTTTTGCTGTACGCATTTTTCTATCTGGTCTACTATTTGTTAAGGCAATGCAAGCAACAACTATCTAATAATTAAATGATCATAGTGAATTACTGACAAGTGATTGACATTTTAAAGTTCTTTTGAGTATAATTGCAATCTAGTTGAGGCAACTGGCTTAATGACAAAGCTAGTAAATCATGAATGCATTTGAGATGATTAGTTCATAATAGTGAATTAGTGAAACTTGTGCATTTCAATGGTGTTACAACAATAGATGTAAGTTATATAGTAGTAATACTTTATCATTTTAACTTTTTAGAATGGACAAAAACCCATGCAAAGAAATGACTTTGACTGCAGTGATTTTCTCCAATTTACTTACAAAGCATAACGTGGTCAAATACCTTATCATCTCTGATAAAATGTCCATTGAATCACTGAAAATCGGATGCATGGAATTCCTCATAAAATGCACCTATGAATCGGAAGCCATCACATATATCAATGGATATAGGGAGTTGTTCACACTGGAAGACCATCACTTCATTTGTGACTTCATCAGTTATCTCCACGATTATCTCAGACACCCAATGCCATTGATGAGAGGTGATCCAATGTGTGAGCATGTAACTAATCTTATAGAAGTTGTTATCGACCACCTGGCTTTTAGTGACATTTGACTGATTTGACTGATAATGATGTATTTTTAAAAAGTATGTGTACATTCTTGTTACTATTTTAAGGCAATGCAAGCAACAACTATTTAATAAAATTTAAATTTAAAAATGACCATTGTGCATTACTAGTATGATGACATTTTATTAAGTCACAAAATTAGTCAGTCAGCCATAGAACAAGGATCAGGTTTCAAAAACATTGGCAAAAATTTGTGTCAATTTAAGATTTCCAACATTGTTCAAATGAATCATATCTGGTTTGAAGTCAGATTTGTCAAATTTTGACCAATTTTCAACGTTGTGAAGATTGGGTAAGTTCAATTTTTGAATCATTTCTTTCATGCAGTAATTAAACTTTTCCAAACGTCGTCATTTCTGGATTACCTACCCTAGCGTCACGCTTACTACTCACTCACTTGAACACAAGATTTATCAGCAAAGTTTGATTATAAACTTTTTCCCGCTGGACCAAATTTCTAGATTTTTAAGTCAAAAGATGCGTAATGATCTACTGTTCATGCTCATCTAAGTTTTATCTCAGTTAAATAAAGTAGAGCCGCGCTGTACTGTCGTAAACAGACGATTGTCAACGAAAACACGACCACAACAATATTACTAAACGGACTACCGTCAGTTTAGGATTAAGGACAGCACAGGACAATACAGGACGGTACACATGGGCATTTCTGCGTGTAAAAAAAACAAAAAGAGAGGATGTAACAAAAAAGAAACAATAACAAATTCCCCAATAATAATAATAATAATAATAATAATAATAATAACTATTATTATTATTTCTTTATTGGCCACAAGGGCCATGTAGGGGACAATACAAAAAAACAGACACAGTGAGGGTTTACAAACAAAAAAATAACGAGTAAAAAATAAAATAAAAAATAAAGATACAACAGAATCCCCCAATAGGAGGGGAAACCAACCAGGGGCGTCTGGGGTACCCCACCAGTCCTGTATCACCCGACGCTTCAAGAGCACACGGGAAGGGCACTCCTCTCCTTCTCAAATCAACCAACCTACAGGCGCATGCTCAGAGTAGGCCCATTCACACAGGCCATGCTCGCCATATCCCCCCCTCCCCCCTTTAGCAAATGTGTTGCGAGTCAGCACTTCTCTCTCCACCCTCACCATCCTTTCTAAGTGAAACTTAGTTGAATGATTTCTTTATTAACCACAAAGAGTTTACATCAAGAAAAACATTATGATGACACAAGACGAAAACAGTGTGTGTGTGTGTGTGTGTGTGTGTGTGTGTGTGTGTGTGTGTGTGTGTGTGTGTGTGTGTGTGTGTGTGTGTGTTGGTGTGTGTGTGTGTGTGTGTTGGTGTGTGTGTTGGTGTGTGGGTGTTGCGTGTAAACAAATTTTAACAATGTTGAAAAGGAAATTATATATAAAATATAAAAATTAAAATAAAAGAGATTCCTCATTAGGAAAGAGACTTTCGTGGTCACTCGTAGAAAAACCTCATAAAACTACGGGTGTCCTGATCTCTAGTTGATCTCTGCCCTGTCCCAGTTGTTCTCCTCCAATGAACAGGCTCTCATTCAGAGCGGACCCATTCACTCGGGCCATGCTGACCTATCTGACCCACCTTTCAACAAATTGCTTTAAAGACAGCATTTCCTTCTCCACACAGATTTTTCTGAATAAATTAATCAGGGCTTAAAGAGGAAAGTGCTCGTCTTCAAACCTTTCAAGCGAGTCCACCATACAACCTCTTTCGTCATGGCCCTCGGGCAGAAAAAAACGGCCTGCCCTTCTTGACTAAAAGAAGGCGACGGAAAAATCTTCACGATGGACTCGGCTGATAGCCGGATTCGTCCTAACGTGACAGCAGGTTTTCGACATAAACCAACAAGTCAGCTATGCTCTAACACTGGACGGTTATGTGCAGGACGGTTTCGTTGTTCTGTGTACATCTTGGACAGGCCAGGCAGCTGACGTCACTTCCATGTCTGTAGAGTTTATCTCGAACTTGAAAAGCTCCTTGGTAACACTGCCAGACCAGGAATTTCTGGAAATTATCCATGAGCCCTGGACGGAAAGTTCTCCCGAAAAGAATGGCTAGTTGATTTTCGTTGATGTCTAGAGTTTCCCCAAGAACGTCGTCGCTTTTATCTGCCACTAACCCTCTATAGAACTCCAATGTGGAGTTTCCACCGATCATACTGCCCCATTGGCGGAGGGCTGTGTGCATCTGGAGACATTCCAGTTTCCAAACGCTCACCCTCGGTCACCGCTTGACCCATGACTGCAGCTCCGTTAAGGAGTCAAACTGGGGGAACATTTGTCTGGTGAACAGCGACCCCACTTGTTCACCCTTAAGGAAAAGATGGAGATGTCGTAGCCTCAGTGCATGTTTGCGCATCATCATCCATGTGAGATATTAACCATTAGGAATGACAAAAAATAGAGCTGTGAGTACTAAGATTGGCACTTGGTAAAGTAGATAAATGGAAATCACTTGAAATAGGCCAAATTCCTAACTTTTTGTTAAATGCACTTACAGGGTTGCATAAAGAACTTGCTAGTGAAATTACGCCTATAATACAAAATCCGAACAAAACCCTGAAATGGTCGACAGAAGACACAACACACCTCCACAAAACAACTAAAGGCCAATAACTTGTCTCACTACAACTTATGGATATACAAATAAATTGATGAAAATGAAATCATTCTACAAGAACAAAAATGAGAAAAGTGGCACTCATATGGGTGAAAAGACCAACTATTAATTAATAAGATGATTCTAGAAAATTGTCGGCCCTAAACGAAAGATCTAAGCACTGCTTCGATTGATTACAGAAAGGTTTTGCTCTCTTTCCAATATCGAATGAGCTCAACACGGGATACGGGGGGAAGATGAACAGCAACAATAAAAGCCTCTTTAATGTGAAGGCGTGTGGCTGAGTGGTTAGAGAATTGGATTCACAATCTTGAGGTTGTGAGTTCGATTCCTGAACCGGGCGATGCATTATGTCCTTGAACAAGATACTTTATTTCATGTTGCTCCTTCTATCTGGAGTTGCGACCGATAGATAGTACTAGCAACTGGAAAGACCAACGGAAACATTGCTTCCTCGGTCCGATTTGACGAAAGTCGATCGATCCTTTAAGGAATATATAGACAACACAGTTTATTCACAACCATTTGTGAAATGGGGTACGTTTTAATCGAATTTGGGCATGTATATTCTATTTAGATTAATTTAACTCTCATGCAGCAGTAAAGATGTTTGGGATGAACTATTTGTTAAGTACGGAGCATAAATCACTCAGCGCTAACTTGGTTTGAGCATTATATGCAATATTAATAATATAACAGTAATACCATCACCATAATGTCCCTGGCTAAATATCTATTCATGAAAAATTCAAATTCATAATTGTAAAACGATGAGGTAAATAGCGAGAGGGCCTCTATGTAATAGATAGACTTGTTTAAAATAGTAACAAAAATCCCTCCAATCATATCCTAATGTCTTCAAAACGATACATAAGATAATATCATCTGAAAATGAAAGACAGGATAGTCATGGTTAGAAGTTCTTTGAACATAACTCTGCTTCCCTGAAGCTGACTTTGGGCTAAACAACAATAACAATCTACCAAATATAGTTTTTGTAAAAACAGACCTTTCTATTTTTGTTTTGATATTTACCAAAAACTGTTAAGCTTGTCGTTAAGACAGACTTGTTAACACATGAGTATCATTCTACCAAGATATTTCATCCGTGTTCCTTAACAAGCGATCGTTAACTCCTTAACATAGTCGGCAGATATTAAATATCTGTGTCATATTTCATATCTTAAGCAGAATAGTTCTCTTCTCTTTTCGTTCTCGTTTGCACTCTCGCCTTCGGACTGTAATTGATATCGAAGCACATTTTTTTTGGTTAAATTCAATCTGAGAAAACAACTCTCGGATATCAATCAACTTGACACATTTAAATGCCTTCCCCATTCTGTGCGCCGGGACTGTGGGGAGGCCACCAATATCATTGACTGACTTGTCATTTTATCGGTCAGATGTTTTTAGACATCACCCAGTTGAATATGCTACCTACCATCCTTAAATCTTTACACACATGAACAAATGTCCAAATGTCCAAATGACCAAATGTCCAAATGACCAAATGTCATAAAGATACATTGACCGATCTTGTTACCTTCTTCAACTTGAAATAACAGCTGGTGTAACATTTGTTTAAAGACATTTTTGTTTTCATGCAATAAAAAGATGTGAAAGTGTACATCCTTTAAACATTATTCCGTTGACCTATAATTCATTAACTGCTTGGTTTTCTGACGTAGATGCGTAATTTTCCAAATATTTAACAGAAACCGCTTAGTTACATATAACAGGATGTATTCCTCATTATCGTCGTCGTAATTGTCAACGTTGTCGCCGTCGTCGTTTTTCTGTGGAGGTATGCATTTCTCTAGATCTTTTCTCCCAGGATTATCTAATGAAGATGTTTGTTTTACCATAGTAAAACTTCGGAATATTTTAACGTCCCTCCCATTATCCTGGGATAAAATAGGGTTCGCTCTTGAGCTTTTTCTTTATTATATATACATGTTTCATTATGTACACATATTTTCATTATGTACACATATTTTTATTGTGTACACATATTTTCATTATGTACACATATTTTTATCGTGTACACATTTTTATTGTGTACACATATTTTCATTATGTACACATATTTTTATTGTGTACACATATTTTTATTGTGTACACACATTTTCATTATCTACACACATTTTTATTCTGTACATATATTATTTTGTACACTTGTTATTCTGTATACACATTTAATCGTGTACACATAGTTTTATCGTGTACACATATTTTTATTATGTACACATTTATATTGTGTACACATTTATATTGTGTACACATATTTTTATTGTGTACACATTTATATTGTGTATATATATTTGTTTGTGTACACATATTCTTATCTTGTAAACATAGTTTTATTGTGTACACATTCTTATTATGAACACATATGTTTAGCATATACACATATTTTCATTGTAAACACATACTTTCACTGTGTACACATAGTTATATTGTGTACACATAATTTTCACTGTGTACACATAGTTATATTGTGTACACATAATTTTAATTGTGCACACATATATTCTCAAACATCCATCTTCCTTATTGGAAAAATCAAAAAAGATAGAAGAAAGATGATTAAACAAACTCAGACATTTACAATTTGACAAAAAGACGGCTAACACAGGGACTAAAGAAAAGGAGGGCTAAATTGGGACTAAAGTAAATAAAAGGGATAACATAAGGACTAAAGAAAAAAGAGGGCTAAACAGGGAATAAAGTAAAAAAGGGATAGCACAGTGACTAAAGAAAACAGAGCTAACGTAGTGGCTAAAATAAAATGGGGCCTAAAACTCAGACATTTGACAAAAAAGGGGCTAACATAAGTACTAAAGAAAAAAGAGGCTAACACAGAGGCTAAAGAAAAAAGGAGGCTAACACAGGAGCTGAAGTAAAAAAGGGGACTAAAACTCAGACATTTACAATTTGGCAGGCACTAAAGAAAAGGGGGAATAAAACATGAACTTAAAACACAATAATGGTTTTTGATTTAGGCACAGGGCCAACAATTTGGGGGAGGGGAAATCGACTAAATCGACCTCAGTGCGTTACTGGTACTTTATTTTATCGACCCTATAAGGATGAAAGGCAAAACTAACCTCGGTGGAATTTGAACTCAGAACGTAAAGGGCCGTAACTATATGCTACACAGCATTTTGTTCGACGCTCAACCGATACAAAAGCACTAACATTAAG
>OZ024740.1:35781541-35786541 GCA_964016885.1 Eledone cirrhosa | reverse complement strand
TATACATATATATATATATATATATATATATAAATATATATATATATATATATATATATATATAATATTATATATATATATATATACTATATATATATATATATATATATATATATATATATATATATATATATATATATATATATATATATATATATAGCAGTTGAAGTATAAGGACGTGTTTTTACTTCTCTCCCCGAGTAAGCAGCAAGTCACACAGCCACAAAACAAAACTACAAGACAAAACCAAACAAACAAAAATTGACCGGTTAATACATTTTCATACATCTATATTATTATATATTTGAAAATTGACCGGTTAATACATTTTTCATACATCTATATTATTATATATTTGAAAATTGACCGGTTAATACATTTTTCATACATCTATATTATTATATATTTGAAAATTGACCGGTTAATACATTTTCATACATCTATATTATTATATATTTGAAAATTGACCGGTTAATACATTTTTCATACATCTATATTATTATATATTTGAAACTGTTTTCGAACTTGTGAGTACATTTTCCTTTAACTACAAATTATTATTATATACTTTCGTCTTTTCATTAACTTAATTAATTTCAAATAACCAGAATATACATATATATATATATATATATATACTCATATTTATATATATACGCTTCTCACT
This sequence comes from Eledone cirrhosa, assembly GCA_964016885.1. NCBI lineage: Eukaryota > Metazoa > Mollusca > Cephalopoda > Octopoda > Eledonidae > Eledone > Eledone cirrhosa. The sequence continues at coordinate 35,785,874 of OZ024740.1, read as the reverse complement.
CACACACAAGAAAAACAAAAAACAAAAATAAATCAAAAATAAATTTTAAAAAAAATATATATATATTGAAATACTTAACTAAAACACACACACACTCAAAACTAGAATGGCTAACCAGCAAAAATCCAAACAGAACTGGTCTGATAATGAAATCGACATTCTAATAAACACATGGCATTGCCTTTCCCAAACTGAAGACATAGATGCTTCATCTCTGAACGACATTGCTAAACGTACAGTTCAATTTTTGAAAACTCGATCTGAACAACAGATTCAAAATAAATTAAAGCAAATCGAAATTGCTTTTAAATTAATCAATAAACATTTGGATAAACTACGGTGTGTTTTCTCTTCGAATGCTGTCCAGCAGCAGCAACAACAACAACAGCAGCTACAACAGCAACAACAACAACAGCTACAACAACAACATCAACAACAGCTACAACAACAACATCAACAACAGCTACAACAACAACATCAACAACAGCAACAACAACAACAACGACAACAACAGTGTGAACCACTCCTTGATTCATCAACAATGGCCGATCTACTAAATGAAACTATTGACCCCCCAGTAGCCTCTGTCTCACAGCATGAAACGCCACATCCTTTCTCTGGCCCAGCAATCCAATCATCACCACAGCCAACATCTCTGCCTACTACTACTACTACTACTACAACATTTTTGTCTACTGCTATGTCAAGGAATTTACCTTCTAATACCAGAACAAGAACTCTCCCTCCCACAGTCCACAAAGGTCGTCAAATCCTACCCAAACCATCATCTACACCTCTCACAACACCCACACCCACATACCCACCCACTCGAAACCCCATCATTTGCCGCTACTCTCTACGCTATAGAATATGTACGGATAGTGGCTGCAAATTCACCCATTTACCTAGGACAAAACGATCTATCCCCACAAACAGCCACCACCATAATACATACTCTAATTTAACACCAACACAACCACCAATAACTCAAACAAGGAATCCACAAATCTGCCGTTTTTCCCTGCGAGACAGATTGTGTTTAGACCGGGATTGTCCCTTTACCCATCTCCCGGGGACCCGTCGGATAAATGAAAATAAAATTAAAAATAAAAGCAAAAACAAAAACCATAACCTACATAAAAATAACCACTACCACAGTCACCAACAGTCTTCTAAACAGGAAACTTCTTCCTCTTTTTTAGCCATAATGAATCTGGCAAAAGAACTGGAAAAAAACATTCGAGCTATCACCCAGCACCACCCTCCACTATCACCCCACTGCACAAACTCCCATTGCTGCCATTAACAAACAAACAAATTAACAACACACCAAAACAATTAAAACCATCCACTCTCGCCTCTACATTTTTGCTTAACGCCCAAGGCATCAGCCCTTCCACCAATACTCAAAAATGGAAGATCAAATTCCTGGAGGACTGGATTGATGTCCATCCAAACCACATCCCTTTCTTCGTCCTCACTGAAACCCATCTCAGTAACCTCCACTTGGAAGCCGAGGTGAAAGTGAAAAATTTCAAAGCCATCCGTGCTGATCGCGCTGGCAGAAGAAAGGGCGGAACTGCCATTTATGTCCATAATTCTTTCTCAACAGAGGCTATGAACATATTCACTAATGGATACTGTGAGGCAGTCACTGTATTCAGTCAAACCAACAACCTATTAGTAGTTGGGCTCTATAGGCCACCCCAAACGCCTGTACCATGCTTCAAGGAATGCCTCAACAGCATAAAGTGTTTCATCCAAGAGTGTCACCCTGACAACATCTTAATGATGGGGGACTTCAACCTCCCCGGAGTTGACTGGTCCACAAACACCCTGCCACCAGGTTCTTCTGCCTCAACCTCTGACAGGGAAGCTGTGGAATCGCTTCTTGACTTCATGGATGATTTCTTCCTATCCCAACTAGTGCTCGAACCAACGAGGTGCCACAAAAACGTCCTAGACTTAATTTTCAGCAATCACACTGACAATATCCACAATATTGCAGTGGAGAAAACTCTACTCTCTGATCATGACATGGTTCTCTGTGATCTGAGATTCCACCGTCCAATATACAAACCCAATGTCATCTCTCCTGTCCATCCGTTTGACGCTATGGATTTCCACAATGCAAACTGGGAAGCGATCAGTCATGATCTTGCACATGTCGACTGGTCCTTCACGCACACTCATACACCCACTAACATCAAAAAGTCCTGGCAGACATTTGTGGACACTGTTACAAACATATGTGCTAAACACACCCCATTAAGAACTATAAACAAATCTAAGAGCAGAATCCCTAGAAATAGAAAAACGCTCATCAGAAAAATTAAGAGAACGAACAAAAAAATCAACAAGCTGAAATACTGTCAGCAGCAACACATCAACTTGACTGCCATTTCATCACTAGAAATTAAAAAACATAACCTCCAAAACAACATAATGTCCCTCATCAACAATCAGAGAAGAGCTGAAGAGGCCTGGGCCATTGAGAAGATCAAACTCAATCCCAAAGTGTTCTTTTCATTTGCAAAAAAACACAAAATCACTGGCTCTACTGTTGGCCCTCTAATTGATGAAAATGGCACTCTTCAAGACAATGCTAAAACCATGGGTGAGATACTGCAGAAACAATACTGCTCTGTTTTCAGCAATCCTGATATGGCCGATCTGGGCTGTATCGGCGATGTTACTCCCCATTACACCTTATCGGACATAACGTTTGGCGCCCCTGATGTCTTGGCGGCAATAAAGGAAATCAAGCATAATTCAGCAGTAGGTCCCGATAGGTTCCCTGCTTGTGTCTTGAAGGCGTGTCAACACCAACTTGCTTCTCCTCTTGCCAATCTGTGGCGGAACTCACTGGATGCTGGATATGTGCCAGAAAACCTTCTATCCCAGTCTGTTGTCCCAGTTTTCAAAAAGGGAAACAAATCCCTTGCCGTGAATTACCGTCCAATCTCACTCACCTCTCATATCATTAAGGTATTTGAGCGAGTGGTGAGATCGCGAATGACCCACTTCCTTGAGAGTAACAATATGCTGAACTCCAACCAGCATGGATTCCGTAATGGAAGGGATTGCCTGACGCAACTACTGCATCACTTTGATGACATTTTGAGAGCCTTGGGAGAGGGTTCCAACACTGATGTTATCTACCTTGATTTCAGCAAGGCCTTTGACAGGGTTGATCATAACATTCTACTGAGAAAGCTGTCCAATATTGGTGTCACTGGAAAGCTGCTGCAGTGGATCAAGAGCTTCCTGTCAAACAGAACCCAACATGTTGTAGTTGAGGGAGTCAAATCAAGCCCAGCCAAAGTCAGTAGTGGAGTCCCACAAGGCACTGTGTTGGGCCCACTTCTCTTCATCATCTATATTAATGACATCACTGACATCATCAAACACAGCAACATTAAAATTTTCGCTGATGATTCCAAGCTCCAAAAGGTCATCAATGGCGTGGATGACCGGATAAGCCTTCAGTCAGACCTACTGGCTGTTACCCAATGGGCAGAAAAGAACAACATGTTACTGAACGAAGACAAATTCGAACTGATCCACTTTGGAAAAGAGGATGCTCTGAAACTCCCGTACTCCCTTCCCTCCGGGGAAACTCTCGTGGCATCTAACAACATCAGAGACTTGGGAGTAACCGTGGACAGCAACATAAGCTGGACCACGCATATAAGCAGCAAAGTTGACATGGCCCGCAGAATGTGTTCCTGGATCCTCAGAACCTTCCAGTCGAGAGATTCCCGCACCATTATCCTTCTCTTCTCTACTTTCGCCCGACCACACCTTGAATACTGTTGTCCACTGTGGTCTCCCCACACGAAACAAAGTATCATGAAACTTGAAGCTCCTCAAAGGGCAATCACGAAAAAGATAGATGGCATGTCAGACCTTGACTACTGGGGTCGATTGGAAAACCTGAAACTTTACTCACTCCAACGTCGCCGTGAGCGTTATATTATCTGCATGATGTGGAAAATGTTCCATCATCACTGCCCAAATGATGTTGGCATCGCCTTCAAGATACACCCAAGGCTTGGGCCCCGTGCTATCCGTCCCATTCAAAAATCTAAATCGCAACTCATAACAACAATACGGCACAATTATTTCACCTCCATCGGCCCTGCTCTCTTCAACATCACACCAGGACACGTCAAAACAGAAACTGACCACACAAAATTCAAGAAGTCTTTGGACAAATTCCTCCAAGTAATCCCGGACAAACCACCCACACCCGGATATGTCTCCGCAAACAGTAATTCTCTTCTCGAATGGGCCATGGTGCCCAAATCCTGAATTGAAAGACTTCGCCAGG